>OX421980.1:83243797-83843797 GCA_949128135.1 Parasteatoda lunata
AAAATTGAAATATAAAGTAAAGATTAAAAAAAATATATAAGTAAAGTGTAAAAAATGGAGTATGTGTGGAGTAAACTAAAGCGTGAAATATAAAATTAATACGTAGTACAGTATTTAGTACAAAGAAAAGTAAAACGCCTATTCTGTAAAAGTTGCGTTGAGTAAAAAGTAAAGCGTAAAACGAGAAAAGTTTAAAGCAAATTTCAAGCATAATTTCTAAATGAGAGATAAAAAGAACAGCAGAAAAATGTCAAGCACACGATAAAATAAAAAATAAAATAATTATAAACTGTAAAATAAAGTTTACCGTGAAGTATGAAGTAAGGTAACGCGTGAAGTGTAAACGAAAACATTATGAAAAACTAAAGAAATAAAAATGAAAGTGGGAACTATAAAGCCTGTTAGTAGCGCGTAAAAACAAAATTAACGCATAAGAAGAGTAAACTTGTAAAATAACGTATAAGAAAAGAAAAAGTAACGCATAAAGAAAGTAAACGCGTAAATGAAACGCACAAAAAAGTAATTGTAATGCAGAAGGTAATAAAGTAATGTAAAGGTAATAAAGAAAAGGAAAACATATTATATAAAAGAGAATAGAGCAACACTTGAAAAAAAAGTAAGAGCAATGCATAAGTACAGTAAAAATAAAGCAAAGTAAATGCGTGAAAAACGCATAAGTGTAAAACATAAAGTAAAGAGTGTAAACTAAAGAATAAACAAAAGTAACGCATAAACTAATTATGCGTTAAAGTAACGCATAAGAAAAGTACCATCTTAAGAAAAAACGCGTGAAATATAACGCGAAAGTTAAATGTAATGCGTAAAATATGGTGAAATAAGTAACGCATAGGAGAAGTAATGGCGTAAAAACTACGGTATAACTAAAATAAACGAGTAAATGTAGTGCATAAAAGTAAAAGTTATTCATAAGAAAAGCAAGCAAATAAAAACAATGCATAAAAAAGTAAAAAATCATAAGTAAAAGTAACGCATAAAAAATATGATATAAAGCAGATAGTGTGTAAACTAAGTAAAAAAACAATTTAGTATAATAAAAAATAATGTACAGAAAATTAAACGTAAGAGGATTGCTAAAGAAGAGAAGCGTAAATATAAGGCATGAAGAAAAAAAAAAAACTAAAAATAACAGTAAAGGATAGCGTAGTTAAAAAAAAAAGCTACGCGTATAAGTAATGCATTAAAAAAGAAAACAGGTAAAAGAAAGTAATACATAAAGAAAAAAAAATGCGTAAAATATAATAAGCTTAAATTTACAAGTAACGTATAAGAAAAATAAATGTGTAAATTTCAAGGAATTAAAAAAAATAATTGAGTCGTATAATATCATAACGCATCAAAGTAATGTGTAAAAATAAAAGAGACGCGTATGAAAAGTAAAATAGTAAATATAAAGCAGAGTAACTCGTAAAATATAAAGTGTTTAGAAACGCGTAAATGTATAGGGCTTAAAAAAAGTTAAAAAAGCGTAAAAAAAAATCCAGGCGTAAAAGCAACGCATAATGAAAAGAAACACATAAAATAAAATGCATATAACCGGTTAAATAAGTCATGAAAATCAGCACTTAAAATTAACGCATAAGAGGAACGCGTGAAAGTAACACATTAAAATAAAGTATAACATAAGAAATGTGCAATTTAAAGCGTAACGAAAAGTAAGACGTAAAGGCAACGCATAAGAAATTAAGAGCAAAAAAGAGGGCATAAAAGAAAGTAAGAGTAAAGAGTAGAAAACGCTAAAGAAAGGTAAAACTGCATAATGAAATTAAAAGTAACGCATAAAAAAGTACCGCTTAATCAAAGAAAGCTTAAAATATAACAACGCAGCATAAATAAACTTATAAAAGTAACGCGTAAAATGTAATGCATTTAATAAGTCAATAACACATAAGAGTAAAAGTTTCATATAAAGAAAGTAAACTTGCAAAAGCAATTGCATCAGTATAACGTATGAATTAATTTAAACGCAAAAAAGTAACTCGTAGAAGTAAAAACAACGAAAAGGATAAAAAAAAATGTAACATGTAAAACTTAACGCCTTTTAAGCGAGTGAAAAACGACTATATAAATTAAACGCGTAAAAGTAACACACAAAAAATAAAACTTAAAAGAAAACGTGGAAAGTTAACGGTTGAAGAAAAAAAGTAGAAAGTATAAAACGTAGAATATTAATTATAACATTAAATAGTGACGCGTAAAAGTAAATCATAAAATTAACGCATTGAAAAGAGAGTACAATTTGTTGCGCATACAAAACGCAGAGGATGAGTATATATTACGCTTAATAAAGTAAACGCATAATTAAAAGTAACTCGTAAAATGTAAAGGAAATTATACATTAAAGTATGGAGTAAAATATGTAGCATTTAACGCGCAAATTTAACTCATAAAGAAATATAATTGGTAAAATTAAATAAAAATTGAATTAACGCTTAACAGTATGAGTAACGCTTAGGAAAGGTAAAAGTAACGCAGAAGAAATATAACGCAGAAAGAAAAGGAACGCGCAAAATTTAATAACCTATAAAAAAAAGGATATGTGATGATAACGTTTAAGAATTACTTAACAATGAAACGTATAATGCGTAACAACTCGTTGGCATAGAGAAAAGTAACGCGTAAAAGGAACGTATATGAAAAATCTCGTAAAAGTAAAGCATAAAAAAAGTAGCGCGTAAATTATAATGCATATAACAAGAAAAATTTTTCGGTGAATTTGTTATAAATATTTTATTTTTAATCAACAATGTATTCACCTTCGTTAGCAACAACCTTTCAATGCCGGATCGAAAAGAATAAATTGATTTTTAAGATTAACGAATATTTAATGCGTCGAAACAACATTTCTTTCCGGTCCCCCCTAAAATAAGGCGTGTAACGAGTAAAAGTAACGTATAAAAAATGAATACGCATGAAAGTTACGCATAAATAAAAATAAAGCGTGAAACGTAGCAAAGTTCGAAATCAAAAGTAATGTTCAAGATAAGGAAACTCGTTAAAGTAACACGTATTAAAGAAAAATATAACTTATAGTAATATTTAGAAGTAACTGTTTAAGAAAACAAAAGTAACGCTTAAGGTAAGTAACGCACAACAAAATTTAACACGTAAAAGTCAATAACGCATGAAAGTAAGTATAGTTCATTAAATTAATGCATATGAAAGCCATACTCTATTGGTAACAAAGAAGAAAAATAAAAGTAATTCTTAAGAAAAATATAAAGCGTAAAAGTAATGATTAACTAAGTATCGCTAAATGAAAAGTAACGCGTAAAAAATAGAGCAATTCATGAAAGTTAAAGTAATGCAAATGTGAAAGTAAACGCGTAAAAGAAATGCATAATAAAGATAAATGCGTAAGTAAAACTCACAAGATAAGAATAAGAAATGGGAGGAACACTTAAAAATGTAAAGCATAAAGAAAAATAAATATGCGTAAGTAACGCACAAGAAATATAAATCCAAAAAGAAGCTCGTAAGAAACGCAAGAAGAAAGTAACGCGTAATATTTAATTACTCGTAAAAGTAACGGACAAAAAAGTAATTGTTACGCATAAAAAGTAAATGCGAAAAGTAGCGCATTGGAGAAGTAAACGCTCAAAATAAGAAAAGTAAATTTAACAAACAAGAAAAGTAATGCACAAATAAAAAAAACAGGTAAAATTAAATTAGACATAAAAGGAATTACACGTAATTATGAAACACATTAAGAAAAATAAAGCGCTAAGTATAACTAAGCGTTAAAGTAAAAGTTAAGCAAAATTATTTTATGCATAAAAGTTTACATGTAACAATAATGCGTATTATTAGAAAAGTGAAGCATAAGAGAAGAATAAAGTAAAAAGTGTGTAAATCAAGAAAATTTAAGCATAAAGAAAATTAACGCGTAAAAGAAAACACGTTAATGTAAGTAATGCTTAAAATATAAAGAAATGAAAGCGTAACGCTTAAAGAAAGTATCACATGAAAGTTAGGTAAAATTAAATTACACATAAAAGGAATTACACGTAATTCACATAATTATGAAACACATTAAGAAAAATAAAGCGTTAAAGTAAAAGTTAAGCTGTAACAATAATGCGTATTATTAGAAAAGTGAAGCATAAGAGAAGAATAAAAGTAAAAAGTGTGTAAATCAAGAAAATTTAAGCATAAAGAAAATTAACGCGTAAAAGAAAACACGTTAATGTAAGTAATGCTTAAAATATAAAGAAATGAAAGCGTAACGCTTAAAGAAAGTATCACATGAAAGTTAGGTAAAAGAAAATTAATAATAATGTATAAGATAAATAATCTTGTAAAATAATTCGTAAAAGTAATATGTAATGTGACACTCACAACATAACTCTAAAAAGTGAGTCAAAACGTATGAGAAAAGTAAACGCATCAAAGCTCGCAAAAAAACGCGTTAATTTAACACAGAATTAAATGCATAAATTTAAAGCAGAAAAAAGAAAATGTAACGCATTAAAGAAATTATATAGTATAAAATATACGATAAAAAGTTTGGAAATTAAAGCAGAAGGAAAGTAAATTCATACAAAAGTAATGCGACAAATTAAAGCGTAGAACACATAAATGTAACGCATAATGAAAATTAAGCGCAAAATACAAATTGAAAAACACATACAGGTAAAAGTAATGCATAAAAAATAAACGTAAAACGCTTAAAAGTAATAAAAAAAGAAAAGCAGCGAGTAAAATTAAAGAAATCGCGTGAAAGCAATGCAAAAAAAAAAATTTAATGCTCAAAAAATTTTAACCCTAAGAGATGCAAGGTGTAAAAATAAAAAAAAATCATAGAAAAGTAGAAGCGTAAATGTAAATCGTAAAAAAAAAAAACAGTAAAAAGTGTATAAAATAAGAAAAAGTAATAAGAAAAGTAACGCGCAATGTAAATGCGTAATATGAACGTAGAAAAAGTTACAAAGTAACGCATTATAAAAGAAACACGTAAAAGTAGCGAAAATTTGTAACTAAAAAAAACGCATATAAGTGACGCCCACATAGGAGTAACGCCTAAAAAATATCAAATTTAACAACGCGTATAAGAAAAGTTATGCATAACAATTTTATACGTAAGACGGTAAACGTGTAAAGTAACTCGTATGATGCGTAAAAATGCTCAAAAAGAAAAGTTGCGCGCAAAAGTAACGTATAAGAGTGAAAGCGTAAAAGTAGCACAAAAGAAAATCTTTAATGCTTACGAAAAGTAAACTCGTTAAAGTGGCACATATTGAAATTCAAACGCATAAAGTAAACGCGTAATCGTTACGTTTAAAAAAAAGTGAAGCAAAAAAGTAACTAATAAGAAAAACAAAATTAGCACGTAAGTAAACACGTGTAAAATTAACACATAAGTAAACGCGTAAATGTGACTCATGTTGAAAAGTAGGGGGAATTGTATCATTACATGTAAAAATAGAAGTAATGCATAAAATGTTAACGTAGAAAGTTACTCGCAAAAGAAATAAATGTGTAGTAGGAGAGAATTAAGAAAATTTAATACTTTAAAGCCGCGCATAAAAAAGCAACGTAAATTTAACAAAAAAATTTAAATCGTAAAGAAAAGCAAGGCGTAAAATATAAGTAAAAAATTAAAAGGCAAAATTAAAAAATAGCATTAAACATGAGAAAATAAAACGAGAAAAATTAAAGTTTCACATTAAAAAGTAAAATATTGAAAGAGAAATAACGCTTAATATATATTGCATATAACGAGAAAATAACGCATAAGAAAAGTAAATGTAGGCGAAAAAGTAGGGCGTATCTTATAACGTATTAAGAAAAGTATCGGCATAAGAAATTTTAGCATTTGAAAATAACGCAAAAAAATAAAATGCTTTAACTTAACGCAAAAATTATTGCATACCACTAACACATATTAAAATTAAACGCGTAAAAGTAAAGCACATAAAGTAAATGTAAAGCATAGAAAGCGAACGAGGTAAAGCGTAAGAAAATAAATTATTAAATGTAACTAAATAAAATTAACATAATAAAATAACGTAAATAAAATTAACTCGTAAGTTATAAAGTGCATTCTAGTAAGGAGTAAAGATAAGCAAGCGTTCGAGTAACTTAAAAGAAAACTCCTAAAAGTAAAGCATATATTACAATGTAATATTAAAGTAACGCATAAGAAAAATAATGCGACAAATTAAAACGTAGAGCACGTAAATGTAACGGGTAAGAAAACAACATGTAAAATTAAATAATACTTAAATATAGGCAAAAAGAATAAGTAGCGCATAAGAAAAGTAAAAATAACGTATAAAAAAGTAAACACGTTAAAAGAAACGCGTAACGAAATTGAACGCTAAATGTAACGCATAGAGAGAAGTAAAACTCAAAATATAATAACGCGTGAAAGAAACTCGAAAAAGAATTAAACTAAAAAAAAAAGAACAGATCAGGAAAACAAATAAGTTAAAGTAATGCATATTAAAAAAATATTACATAAGAAATTACCGCTTTAAGAAAAATCGTAAAAATAGAGTGAAGGAAAGTGCGAAGTATTGAGTGAAGAATTGAGTAAAGCAACGCATAAAAGAGAAAGTAATGCCTAACAGAAGTAAACTCGTAATGCAACGAACATAAAAGTAAACTTGTAACTTAAGAAAAATCAAAATATCGCATGAGAAACGTACCGCTTAAGGAAAAGTAAAGCGTAAGAAAAGTAAAGAGTAAAATAAAATGCATACACTGCTGGCCACCCAGATTGCAACACCAAGAAAGACAAGAGATATCACAACAAAATTTATTTTGTAGATAACGTATAGACCAAGTATTAAATTTATAGGATTCCGTGAAGTGTGGTTCGAACCCTCCTGCATCCAACGATCACATATCCGCATTAGAGTAGTTTGGTTTCGTCCAGCACGACTGCTGATTTCCCTGAAAGATAATCCACAATATCGGTAGGCCACTATCCTCCTTCTGTGGAACTCGGATACTTGATCAAAAGATGATCGCTGTTTTCTACGAGGCATAATTGTGATCGTTTTTTGAAAAAAAAACCACATGAAAAACACAATTGCCGAACTTGAAATCGTCGAAATCTCCAAGCCTTAAATAGCACATTGAAGTGGCGCCACAGGCGTGCATAATGTGTGTCTGCCCTAAAATTCTAATCATTTGAATACTTCACCTCCGCTAATGCATGTTGTAAATTTCATGTTATTTGCATTCTTCCTTCAGGGTGTTGCTTTTACGGTGGCCAGCCGTGTATAATGAATAAAAATAAAGCATGAGAAAAGCAAACGTGTAAAATTAAAATTAACGTATGAAAAAGTAAACGCGTTAAAATGACGATTAGAAAATAGTAGCACGTAAAATAAATATAGAGTAAAAGAAAGCGAAAAGTTTGGAGTAAAGAATAGAGTAGAGCAACGCATAAAAGTAACACATGAGAGAAAATAACGGAGGAAAGTATCCCATTCTAAGATATAACTCGTAAATATGATGCAGAGGATAAATAAAGGTAAATCATGAGAAACGGTAAAAAGCTAAAAATAAGAAATGTAATCGAGTAAATCATGTTAAAGCATTTAATGAAGTGTTTGAAAAGTCAAAATAATGCTTAAGGAAAGTAAGGCATGAAGAAACGTAAGGCCTATTATATCGTAACGCATAAATGTAGTGCTTAAAAATAAATGTGACGCAAGTAAAAGGTTAAATATAACATATAATGAAAAGTAAATAAAAGAAGAGCATGAGATAAAATTAACGTGTAAAATATAATATAACGTGTAGAGGTAAAAGTAATGAATAATAAAATGAATTGTGTTCATTTAACATCGAGGAAAAATAAAATCAGTAAACACAAAAAAGTAAAACATAAAATAAGTTTGTAAATTAAAGCACAAAAAAAAGAAAGTAACGCGTGAAATTAGAGAGAATTCGTAAGTCATGAAAAACGCATTAGAATAAAAAATAAAGTATAATTAAAGTAAACTCGTAAAAGTAATGCGTAAGAAAGCCAACGCTTAAATAAGAGTAATTCGTAAAAGGTAAAGAAAAGCAACATGAAATGTAAAGTAAAGAAAGAGAGAAACGTGTAAAAAAAAAAAACGCCTGAAGAATATAAAAGCAACGCCTATGACATACAAATGTAACACGTAAAGATATGTAACGCATAGAAAATTATAACGCTGAAAAAATAGCGCATAAGAAAAAACGCATAATGAAAAGTAAGCATAAAAAAACATGCGAAATTAAAGGTAATGCGCGATTGGAAACGCATTATATTAACGCGTAAAATTTAATAACGCATAAAAGCAAGTATAAAGTTTAAAATTATCGCTTAAGAAAATCATACGCTAGAAATAAAGAAAAATGAAAGTAGTTTTTAAAGTAATCGCGGAAAATATAACGCATAAAAGTAACGTCTAGAGAAAAGTAAGGCGGAAAATAGAGTAAAAAAAAGCGAAAAGTCTGGAGTAGAAAATAGATTAGAGCAACGCGTAAAAGTAATACATAAGAGAAAATAACGCATGAAAGTATTACATTATAAAATGAAACACGTAAATAAAGCAGAAGATAAATAAATGTAACTCATACGAAAAGTAAACGGTTAAAGAATACTGATGCTAAAAATAAGAAATGTAATCGTGTAAATTATAGTTCATTTAATGAGAAAAAAAAGCATTAGAAAAGTAAAAATAACTCATAAAGAAAGTAAACGTGTAAAAGGAACACTTAAAAAAGCGTAAATGAAAAGTATGAAGAAAAGTAGGGTACATTGTATCACAACGCGCAAAAGTAATGTGTAAAAATAAATGTGTCACACAAGCCAAGTATAAGCGTAAATATAACGCATAACGAAAAGTAAACAAAAGTAGAACGTAAGAAAATATGAAAAGTAAAGCGTAAATTATGATGTGATACGCATACAGGTAAAAATAAATGCATAATAAATAATTTAACATTGAGGAAAAATAAAAACAGTATTCGAAAAAGTAACGCATTAAAAAAATATATATAAAATAAGAAGTTTGTGAATTAAAGCACAAAAAAGTAACAAATAAGAAAAAGTAACACATAAAAGCGTAAAAGACGCATAAAGAAAAAGAAGGCATAAAAATATCGGGTAAAATTTAGTAACGCATGAAAGCAAGTAAAATTAACGATTAAAAAAGCAACGCAAAGGAAAAATAAGAATAATTTTTAAAGTAAACGCGGATCATATAACGTGTAAAAGTAACGCATATAGAGTTACGGAAAGTGGAAAGTAAAGAATCGTGTAGAGCAACGATAAAAGAGAAATAAACCCACAAAGAAGTAAATGTAACTCATAGAAAAGTAAAGTATATAACTTAAAAAAGAAAAAATAACGAAAAGTAACTTTCAAAAACATGAAAAAGAAAAGTAAGGCGCAAAACTTAATTATGAGGTGATACTATACAGCTTTAGTGTTTTAACGCGGCTGTAACCTCTTTGCACTTGTTTACGTTCGTGTATCAATTGGTTAAATTAAACGCAATATAATATAAATTCGACGATTGGATAAATTGGACGATATATTATATAACTATAGAATATTTATTATATCAGGTATTATATTAGTATATTATAATAATTAGACCAAATTATTAGACGCACTGCAGTTTTTGAATAATGACATGTGTTACACGAGTTTGTATGCAATATTTTTATATTAAAATATACAGGAGATTTTTTATATATTTCCTATTTGTATTTATTTTTAACATATTGCATTAGAATGTTAACCAACTGATACACGAACGTAAATTGTTGCAAACCGGTTTCAGCCGCGTAAAAACAATAAAGCTGTATAGTATCACTTGATCATTAAGATTTTACATAGAATCTTATAGCGCGTCTAATAATTTGACCAGGGACTGTATTATAAATAGATTAACTAGTGTATTTTTTATTACAGGATCTTAGAAAAAAGAGATTTGTAGAAGTGATTGTTAACATGGATTGGTAGCAGAACTATTAGGAAGATTATGATGTGTTATAATTCAACGTATACCATCCTCGTCTTGTGAGTTACAGTCCCCAACGTACTTTAAATTGTCTCCTATGCATTATTTCTATTCACGCAAGAACAACTTGATTTAAAATTTTCAAGAAACTGAAAGGGTCTTCTCGTGTTATGATGTTGACCAATTTATGCTATTGGGAAGATTTGAGTGAGAAAATATCGAAGAAACAAGACTATTTTTGATGAAGTAAACATGATCATCTTTCGTATGTATAAAAGGACCGAAATCTGTAAAGGTTGCTAAATTATCTTATTTAAATGTATAACTATTTTTTTTTTAATATTTTACAACTGTTTGTTGCGAATGTAATTAAAATGTCATGTGTGTGTGTTTCTTCCTTTGCCCCCCAAAACTCGAAATAAGGTGGTAAAACCCAAAGCATATTACTTTCGAAACTAAAATGCACTTAAAAATTCATATTGTCAAAACTTGACAATATCTTAATTTTATCGAAGTCTTAGTTAATTTGCTATTGGTGTAAATAAGAAATGGCTTTTAAACTAATTTTGACATAATTTTTGTATAATAGAATTCTATTGTATATTTCTCATTTTGTTAGTTAATTAAAAGTAATCATGCTGAGTTAGATAAGGGATATATTATTTCAGACAATAAGTAATTAAATTTGAATATAAATTACAAATTCACTAATTGCAATATAAAGAAAAACTATTTAAACAGTCGATTTACATTCGACAAACATTTATCAAAATGTAAAAGAGCAGTTATCGCGAATGAGTGACAAACTAAAAAGTAAAGTAACGCATAAGAGAAGTAAATGAATAAAAGTAAAGGCAAGCGCATTAAAATACAAGTTAAAAATGGAGTCGAAAGCATCATGTAACAGTACTGGTATGATAAAAAAAAATATATTGCGTGTAACAAGCAAAAGTAACTTTTAAAAGAATAAAGCGTAAAATATAATGCATGTAACAAGTAAGAGCCGTGCAAAATAAGTAAAAGTGTAAGCGTATGCACAAGAGAAGGAAACATAAAAGAAATTAACGCGTGAAGTTAAGCTTCTTAAAAAGTTAAATATCAAATCATTTAATTAAATTGTAGTAAAAGTAATCGTGTAAATGTAACGCATAGATAAAAGAATATAGAAAAAGTTTAAATATAACGATTAAAAGTATCTCGTAACGAAAGTTACGCATATTTACATGACTTAATTTTCACACAAGTAATGCTTAAAATGTGATCTAATGCGAAAAATGTAACAATTCTCAATATGAGAAAATAGTTTTAAGTAAAGCAAAGTAAAAGTGACGCCTAAGTTGGAGTAGACTTTCAAAAGAAAAGTGAATCATAAATAAATAAACGGATAATAACACTTTTAATAGAATTTTTTAAAAAATGCAAGACAATAGTAAATTCATAAAAACATACTCATCATAAAAAGAACGCTTAAGAAAAGGAAACTAGTACAATTATGCATAAGAAAAGCTTATGTTCAAAGTAACACCTGAGAAATGAGTAATTTATACGAAGAATAAATTTGCAAAAAGTAACGTATAAGATAAATATCACTTAAGGAAAATTAACAGGTAAAATATCAACGTGTATAAATTGTAATGCATAAAAAGTAAATGCATTTGCTTTATGCTTAACCTTAATTTGCTTTTACTTACTTAATTTAATCTCTTTTTTTACTTCATATTTAATACTTTAAATTTCTCAATGCGTCACTTAGTTTATATGTTACATTTACACGTTCACTTTTCCTACGCGTTGCACTTTTGTTACGCAAAAATTAATTCTACATAACTTCAACGAACTGTTATATTTTTCGCATTACCTTTTGTTATACGTGAAATACATGTTATGTTTAACCTGGTACATTTTTCTATGTTAATTTTTCACGTTTATTTTTTAATTGCTTTCTTTTACGTGTAACTCTGTACGTTTTATTTAAAATGACTCTCTATTGATTAATACTCGAACCCGCTGTTAATTTCAATTTTATTAGACTGGTTCACTTATTCAAAATTTTGATCAAACTTTGTTTCCTTCTTTTTAAGCACTATAGTCTTATTTGTTTTGTTATTTCCTCCCGTTATCCACCAAGTACTTTCCTCTGTTATTCCCTTTTCTGCCTTAAGTCTCCTTTTTCTCAAATTTACATCTTTCTCCAGTCTCTTAATTTTCTTATTGCATACAGGGTACATTATGAAGAGAAAAAGTGTTGCATTTGAAGTCGTATCTCATCCATTTCTCATTAAGGTCGACCAAACTTAGGACATATCTTCTGACCTAACCATTACGATCATATTTCCCAGATTGCGTCTTTAGGAGTATGAAATCCAAATTCGTTGGGGAAAAAAGGTCCATCTTTTAATTCAGAGAAATTTTGTAACTTAAAATATCATCTGCACTAATTAATCAGCATCAAAGCTTAACCCCGTCCCGCCCCCGTCAGGGGACATCCGGAGAATACTGTAGACTCTAAGTGCACGCACGTGACCTCTCAGTAAAAAAGAGGATTCAAAAAGGTAGGCTTGGAGGCGATTCATGGCAACACCAGAAGGCCTCAAAGAATTTAGTGAAATCTTAAAATTAACAATAGTGGTTACTCAGAAAATAGGAGTTAGAGTGTTCAAACATAATAGACGAGGCATGAAAAACATTTTTAAAAAAAGGGTAACAAACATATTTTGAAAATAAAGAGTACCAGAATTTGTCCAAAGCCCATGAAAACAGATACAATTTCAAAAAGAAGAGTTACGGCGAGGCAGCTGTAAAGAAAAATCCTCAAACAAGAGGAAACTCAAAGCAGGAATAGTTGGAAAATTTGAACCATAAGTTAATCAAAAATTTGAAAATCATTTCTAAAGAACACAAATACAGTATTTGCGAAGTTTAAGTAAATAAAAAATATTAATAATAAAAAATACTATTAGCATACAGAAAATTGTTAACAGAGAGACACAATTAATGCATTACATGAAATATAGAGCTCGTTAATTGTACAGCCCACATTTGTTGACGCCGTCTAGTCAAGTTCCCTTGTAAGGAAAAGGCGTTCCATTATTTCAATAATTCCCTGTTTGACTTTCTTCTGCTTCCAAAATAAGAATTAATCAGCATATTTGAAGCCAGCGTCTTAAATCACTGTTACTAAGGTACCTAATATAGGTGTGCTTTAACGTGTTTTATGGCCACGCGAAACGAATATACAGGAAAATATTGGTTGATTGTGGTTAATGTTGAGCGTTATGCTAAATGAATAAAGTAAATCTTTATTTTTGTTGGAAAGAAATTCTAAAAACGTGTTTTGCTTAATTTAAAGGCGTAAAGTCACCGGGAAAAGTACAAATATTAATAAATTAAAAATTTAATTATTTTAGGTTGATATATGCTTTTCACTTTCGTACATGATTTCATTGTTTAATACTGATTTAGTGATTATGTACTAGTTTTCATAGCGTACAACAAATGATTATTTAACAAGATTTTTAACGAATGTTAGTACATTTGGTTTATTTAATCTATATGTTCCCAACTTGGACACCGCCATCCCAGGGTCAGTAGAGAATTCTAGAAGACGTTAGGATTTTTTAAAGAATCGGTATAATTTTAGCGCAGAAAGTAAATTTAAAGATCGAGTGCTTGTTATAATTTTGTTTGGTTATGTTTCGTTCGTTTACATCAAAAAATTAATACATATTTAAATTTCTATACAATAAATATTGTTCAAGCAATTACTAATTTAGAAAATTTATTGAGAAAAGGATTATTAACTAATTGTAAAGAAGAGAATGTTTTACTTGCTGTTCTAAACTGAAAAATTTGAACAAAATTTTTTTCTCCTTTTCGAAATTCAAATTTTTAACAAATTATTTTATCATTATTTCTTCATCAAAAACATAGTTTTACATATTTAAAATAATCTGTTCCAAAGTTATTTTACACTACTTAGTCCACAGAAAATAGTTATTTGCAAAGTATAGTATAGATGATTCTTGTTCATCCTCATCATTTATATCAGCGTTTCTTAAACATTTTGGTGTGGGGTCCCCGTGATCAAATAAAACACGCGCGTGATTTAAACAGTCTGGTTTTTTTTTACATGTTTACTAATGCAGCTTGAGTTCATTAACTTTAATTTTGAAAAATAGAACAACGTGAAAATTTTGAATTACTAGCAAACTTAATATAATAATAAATTCAAACATATGATTTATTAAGTATCAAATGGTAATAGTCGACACCTCAGAACGAAGCCTTTCTTTAATATTATTTTAATTTGATCGGCACTTTAATTTTACTGTGGTAAAAGACAAAAGTGCCTGTGTATATGCCTGTTTTTAGGCACATGGGAGCGATTGTTCTTGTTTTCCAGTGGTGCCATCTATGGCCAAGAATTCGATTTTTGTCACGCCCATTCATCACACCCGTTAATAGGGCGAACCCATTCATACATCCTCAGATCGTAATTTTGACCTTAATCAGAGAACGATCGATCTCCAACCCAGTACCCCCAGAGGTATTGATTTGTTATGGGAACATGGAGGACTTTGCGACTCCACAGATTTAACGTGCATAAGTCATCTTTTAATATACAGTGAATTCATCAACATGCAAAAAATGCTGCTTTATTTTTTTAAAAAGTACTCAGTTATATAAAAAGCAATGTAATTGCTAAATTGTAAATTCGGAGGAAAAATTTCTTTTAAATTTGCATTTAAGTTTTGAGAGAGAGAATAAGAGAAATTTTTTGTTACTAAACTAATCTATAAGCGAACATTTCTCCTAGTTTACAAAATACGCAATAATTTCTAAAGTAAAAAACACACTTATCTTAAAAAATTAACGAATCTAATCTTGAAATAAAAAATTTTAAAATTAAATATTTAAAAGTAAATTCTAAAATATTTATAAAAAATTAAAAATATGCAATGTTAATTTTTTTTAAAAATGTTATTAAAAAAACTATTTTATATAATTTTTATTTGTTTTTAAGAGGATTAGGTTCATATAAAAAAGTATACTGTTATTTTAACTTTAGGAAGAGAATTATTTAAACTATGCTCATAATAGATGTTCGTTTTAAACAAAGAAATAAATAATTTCAACAAAGCAAATTAAATTATTGTTACGTCATCGTGTGATCTAATGACGCCAACCTGTTCTAAAAATTAAAAATCATTATCTCTTGAGATTTTGCACTTGTATGATTAATAACATTTGTGTGATCTAAAAAAAACATATTTGGAGATGGCGAAACTTCTGAAAAAAATTTTAAGTTTCTCTCTATTTATTTTTAAATTTAAATATTCAAGTTAAATTAATAATTTTAATTTTTAAATAGCTCCTAATTTTTGAATTACTTTGAAATGTACGCATGCTCATTTATATAAGGTAGATTTTATTTTTAACTAAATTAAGTTGTAAATAAATAATGTAATTCCGGTAAAAAATTAATCTATATATGCTTTTTAAATTGAAATTGTCCAACTTTAATCGCACAATGACTTATGTTTCAAACCCTAAAAATAACTAAAATTTGTGTATAGGTAATATTTCCTTACAAAATTTGTGAGTTATGTAATCTGTTCAAAACACCATTCAATTACCGCTTTTGATATTTTATATGCATTGGATAATTATAGTATCACACCAAACTTTTGTCAATTTCATAAATGCAAAAATTTCAATTCTTTGTGTGTCATGTATGCATATTTGATATTTTTGAATTTCTTTTTTTTTCATTAATTCTTATCATTTATTGAAAGTATCTAACATTTCATTAAAAAGCAAAGTTTCCCATATTAAGAATTTCAGGATGAATTATTGTTGAAAAATTAAAATTTTGCTCATTAATTTGATGAATAATTTTAGTGCGACGTAATTTTTGGGCGTTTTTATAATGATGCTTGTTTAACTTTCTATTTACCATTTTCATTCTAAAAAGATTTCACAAATTGCCAAGTTAAATTATTCTTTATGATTACCGTATATTCCGGCGCATAACGCGCCCCGGCGTATAACGCGCACCCGTAATTTCTAATACTTTTTTTAAATTTTAAGATATACTCTTCGTATAACGCTCACGAAAATTAGGATTGTACATGTGCAATATTTCGTCTTTCAAGATCGTAAATAAAAAGTTTTTTTCCCTATCTTTTGCAAAAATAAAAGAACTGAATTTGACATGTATGTGAGGGTAGAGTTGAAAGAGTAATAATGTGATTCTGAGAAAAGAGATGTAGTCGTATTCAGCAGTGCAGGTGTGTGGAAGAATGTTGTTCCCCACATTCTAGAAGTAAGGGGGGGAGGGTTATCTGGAATGCTGTCTATTGTGTATGTCTCAAAAGCATACCACGAATCAGGAGACAAAACGTAATTCCTCTTCGGCCAATCGCACCATTTGATGTCCTGCCTTTGAAAAGTAAACATTGTAAACTTCAAGAATTCAGCGTAGTTTTTAGTAGTAGACATGGCTCCTATCAAACGAAGCAAACACAGCGCTGGATTTAAATGCAAAGTAATTCAGTTTGCGAAAGAAAGTGGAAATCGGGCTGCGGCGAGACATTTTGGTATTGGGGAAAGCTCGGTGCGTGAATGGAAGAAAAATGAACAAAAAATAATGGATATGCCTAAGGATAAGTGTGCATTGCGTACAGGACTAGCAAAATGGCCGGTGTTAGAGGAAAATGTAGAAAACTGGATTTTGGAAAATCGGCAAAATGGCTTGATTGTAACAAGAAACTGTGTTCGCTTGTTTGCTCTAAAATGGGCAAAGATTAATCCACACGACAGTGAAAATTTCAAGGCTACTGTGAGTTGGTGTAGCCGATTTATGGCTCGAAAAAATTTAGTTCTACGTGAAAAAACCAAAGTATCACAAAAACTACCAAAAGACTTGGATAGTAAATTGTTAAGTTTTCAAAAATATATTATAGAACTGCGAAAAAAAAAGGAATATTTACTTTCGCAAATAGGAAATATGGATGAGACCCCAGTCATGTTTGACATGATCGGTAATAAAACAATTGATTTAAAGGGAGTAAAATCTGTCAATGTAACAACAACGGGACATGAGAAATCTCATTTCACCGTAGCCCTTTCTTGCTTAGCGGATGGAACGAAACTAAAACCAATGGTTATTTTTAAGA
This sequence comes from Parasteatoda lunata, assembly GCA_949128135.1. NCBI lineage: Eukaryota > Metazoa > Arthropoda > Arachnida > Araneae > Theridiidae > Parasteatoda > Parasteatoda lunata. The sequence goes on from OX421980.1 coordinate 83,260,947, forward strand.
GAAAAACTTTTCCCAAATGTAATTTTCCAAACGGTATTTTTGTTCATGTCCACGAAAAAGGCTGGATGGACGAAAATGGTGTTAAATTGTGGGTAAAAAATGTCTGGCAAATCCGTCCTGGTTGCGTAAGAAAACCAGAAAGCCTTTTAGTGTGGGACATGTTTAGGTCCCACCTTACAGATAATACAAAAAAATTGTTGAAAGAATGTAACACCGATATGGCAGTTATTCCGGGTGGATTGACACCATTAGTTCAGCCATTAGACGTCTGCTTAAACAAACCATTTAAAGCCAATTTAAAAAAACAGTGGAACACTTGGATGTTGGAGGGCGAGAAAACCTTTACGAAAGGAGGACATATGCGTCATGCAAGTTTGGAAACAGTGTGCGAATGGATATTAAAAGCATGGGATGAAATTAAGCCTGAGATTGTTAGAAAATCATTCAAAAAATGCAGCATTTCAAATAATCTGGACGGATCAGAAGATGACTGTTTATTTATGGATGAGGGTAACACAGATGATGAAGACGAAACAGATTGTGATGACGTGCCTGAAGAAATAACGGAAGACGAATATAATGAACTATTTATGTAATAACGAAAATGAATAAAGTATATAGGTAAAGGTATGTTATTTCTTTAAAATAAAGTTTTTTTCTATATTAAATTTTTTTTAATCAATAATTTTTTATATTCGGTGTATACCGCGCACCCGTAAATTCCAATAATATTTTTTGTATTAAAAGTGCGCGTTATACGCCGGAATATACGGTACATTAAATAATAAACAAGAAAAAAGTACCACTAAATCTAAACAGTACTTACTAAATAAACTCTGCTTAGGTAAGTGCAAAAGTTTGATTAAATTTCAAAAGAAATACTTCAAGTGAACTTTAATTTTTTTTTCTTCATAGTGTCATTAAATATTTTGGTTTACCTAACCACTAAAGCAAAATTAGGAATTTTTTTGTTCATTTATTTACCGAAAAACTTAAATAATGTTTTGTCTCAATTTTAAAGTTTTATAAATAATACTATTTCACACTAAAATTAATAAACAAAACCCGGTTTTGAGTTTACAATTAATGACAATACCGTTATTTATTAATTTTTTGGGGAATACTGTGGTAAACTATTGGCTTAAGTCAAATGAATTTGCAATCTTGTTAAAAAATCAATAAATTAATTCAAAGTAATTTTGTTCATTATGTATTCGTAAAAGTAACTCTGACAACAAGTTTAAAATCATTTGATTTAGAGAGACTTAATTCTAGTACACATTACTCGATGGATTTGACGACATTTGGGAGAAAGATTAAGTTTGCAAATACTTTTAGGTGAATTATTCTGTGCCATTTTGGAATTCATCGTCTGATTTTACTATTGAGTTTGAAATTTGTTTCTGATCATGTTATTCGAATTAAAAATTTGTAAAATATTTCAAATTCACAAATACTTGTGTTTGCATGCTATATATATTCATTAATGATTTATGCGCTTTATTCATGGTAAGGTTATGTATTCGCCATTTACAAGTTACGATTTTCTCTGTTTTGGCCTAAACCAATTTTTAGCGACAATCGTCATTTCGTGTGACAACCGTAAACGCGTCATGTCGGAATAGGCGACACTTTTCAAAATCGTTCCAAGCGTGTATATGCTAGTATTTCACCTTTAGAGCTTCCAAATACTTCGGCATGTCGGTGTCCAAGTAATAATCGTCAATAAATGATTGATCAAACAATATTAATTGGGTTTCGCTTATTTTATTGAGTTTTAATTTTTCAATATCTTACTGCTAATTAATAAAAGTATTTTCCAATAGATAAAAATTTTGGTAATAGATGTTTGTTTTAACAGTTACTAACTATACTAAGTCAGTAATATATAGTAATTATATATTAGTCAATAATTATATTGAAGAGAACGGTTTTTGCTGGTTGTTCTTCACAGAAAAATTTTAACACAAGCAAGTTCGAATTTCTTTTTCAAAATTTAAACAATTTTTAACAAATAATTTTGATATTTTTTTATTTATCACGAATATATAATTTAGTATAACAATAAATTTAGATTTTTAAAATAAATTAAAAATGTTTAAAAGTTATTTTGCACTACTTATCCTGCAGGAAATAACTAATAAGCTAATGTAGTACCCTTTTTTACAGCAATGAATATCATTCATACTCCTTATCTAGATTAAAGGTTTGTTAAACCTTTTGGTGAGGGGTCCCCTTAATATTAACGTAAATTTTGTTTGACCCCATAAACATTGAGCAAATTCAACATAAGCATGACTGAAACTATCAATTTCCTCACTTTTATTGTAATATACTATTGCAGTTTTACGTTTAATTTTCACTTTGATTTTTAACTTTGAGACATAGAACAATTTGAAAATTCTAAATAACTAGCAACCTTAGCATAATACAATAATTAAAATAAATTCAATTGATTGTGTAAAATCAAACAGATTTACTATTAAGTATCATTAAGAAGTGTGCGCCTATTTTTAAATAACATCTTGGCAAAACAGTCGACATCACAAGACGAAACATTTCTTTAATATTTTTTAAATTTGATAGATACTTTAATTTAATAGTAATTTAAGAAAAATGTGTTGTCTCATACAAATATTTTCTTCTGTTTTCGGACTTATTAATTGAAAAATGTATGCTATATAAATATTTTAATTTTTGAGGGAATCGGACTCATTTAAGGTACTGACTGGGTAAAAATCGGCAACTTAGACAAAAATTTCGATGTTTTTTAAATTAATTATTTTTGCACTTTACTTTAGTAGCTTTCCAAAAGCCTTTAAATTTTTGATCTCCGATTTTTATGGATTGGTATTTTAAACTTTTTTTTATTTGAATAAATTCTATTCTTAAGGTAAAAAGAAAATCGGTTTTATAAATTAATTTTCGAGAAATTAATTTTTCTCCTTTTAAAGTTTTCTTACATTTCAGACTTCTTTTGCATTTTCTGAAGAAAGTTCATTTTGAGAAAAATTCTTTATTCTAACAGAAATTACAAAACAATGTTTATTTTAAAATATTTTTAAATTTTGTTTGCGATGTTTTGAACTAGAAGCTAAGGTCTAAGTATAAATTCGTTATTTTTATCAAGCTTTGAGTAAGTATATTAAATTTTTTATTTAGAAGTGCAATATTAAATAATATATTTAGTTCTATTTTATTGTCTCTTTGAAATGTTTGCTAAGGTGATAATTCAAATCAACACGGAATCACGTAATGGATCTATAAAAAAATTATTTTGAAATTTATGCATTAGAATTCTTTGTATAATTTTAGGGCATCTGCTTACCTACAATAAGAATTAAATTTTTATTTTGACTCTTTTTAAGAAAAACTGTGTCGCATAACTTATGATTAAAATTGAATTAAATAAATTATAAAAAAATACAGTATAATGTTACCGTAAAAAATTAGGGAAAAAAAAAATCAAGTAAGAATATATTTTGACTCGAAACAGAGAAGGACCATTCATTTGACCTTTGATGGACCATTGACCGACCATTTCACCAGACCAGGTCGGATGTTTACATCCGTGAGTGTAGCATCGTTGTTAAGTGAAAGCATCGAATAAGTGGGCGTTTTCGCCAATTGATGTTTAAATAGTGTTATTTTTTATTTCAGATAGCAGAATAATGTGAATATAAATAAGTTACGACAAATTATTATTATTTTGAAAGTGGGCGTTTTCGCCAAAAGTTTTTTCAAATTGTGTTTGTGTATATTTTCGACAACAGCAAAACGAAACTGCAAAGTGTTATTATTTCATCGCCATTGGATTATACCTTTCATTATGTGAATAGTTACTTCAATATAATTTATTATATGCAGTGCATGTAATTTACCAACTTTATTATTTTCTTATCACGCACGAAGTCTGTGAACTGTGTTTTCAAAGTGTGTAAATAGCATCAACAGTAAACGTACTTGGAGAACAACAGGTAGATGAAAAAACTTTATTTCAATTCTACTTAAACAAGTGCTTTACTCATAACTCATTATGGATAACAGAAACAGTGAACTGCCCCCCTGGGCAACCGAAATGATCAATTTACTAAACCAACAACTAATACAACAGAGAAAGGACATGAAGGAAATGTTCCAAATAAAAATGAACAAACTACAGGAAACCATAGATAAACTCCAAAATGAAAATCTAAAATCAACCAATAAACACCTATCCAAAGTTAGTAAACAAAATGACGAAACACCCATCCAGATACCAGATAATACAGCCAAAGAAACAACACCTACAAGAAAAAGCAAAAAGAAGACAGCAAATAAAAACAAAAGCGAACAACCACCACCAAACAACCCAATTCAACCGCCAAAGCAGAAAAGAAATCATTCATCCAGCTCCGAAGACGAAGATACAACAAATAACAAGAAACTTAACACTGCAAAGATCATCTCAATAGATGGAGCCACCAAACCACCACAGCAAACATCATCCCACAGGCAAGAACTACGGACCTGAGAGAAGCGGATACAACGACAAAAATGACGTCACCGACGAGGAAGAGATGGAAAGAGGAGCCGAATTCCAATACCAAAAGAGTGGGAGAAGAGAAATTCCGCCAATAATTATTAAAGACCCAAAAATTAACTGGATAAATCTAAAATCAACCTTACAAAAAGAAAAAGTAACAGGATTTGAGGGAAAGTACACAGGAGAATCACTAAAACTACACTTTTTTGAAGTAGACAACAGGCGTAAAGCAATAGACCTACTCGACCAGATGCAAGTAAAATATCACACATTTCAACTTAATACTGAAAAACCACTGAAAATAGTTATCAAAGGCGTTCCAGTAGAAATAACATCTGAACAAGTCAAATTAAACCTAAAAGAATACGGATACTATGCTAAAGAGGTCAAACAGATGAAAAAATACACAGAAGACGGACCAATCAACCTGCCACTCCATATCATAACCCTGGATAAAACCGAACAAAACAAAGCAATATTTCACATGACTAGATTTATGGACTTAGTTGTCACAGTAACAAGCTACAGAGGACGGGGGGACTACACACAATGCCATAGATGCCAACAGTTTAATCACGTACAAGCCTCATGCAGACACACCCCCAAATGCCTAAAATGCGAAAAAGAACACCTTTACTTACCTATGCCAAAAGACAAGAGACACCCCAGCCACCTGCGCAAACTGTGGAGGACCTCATCCGGCCAACTTTAAGCAATGCACCAAACATCCCATAAACCAATCAACCCGAATAAATGAAAATCAACCCATGTTCTCCCCCGTCCAATGCCAAATTCAGTTCATATGCAGATAAGTTGAAATCTAGCAACCAAGCAATAAACACAGCAGAAATAAAAGAAGCAAAATCAATATTAGAAGAATTAAGAACCATAGTCAGATTTTTAAAAGAAGACCAGGGATTAAATATATTCAAAAAAGTACAAAGCATAGTATACCAAGAACAAGAACAGGATGAATACTAAAATCAAAAATAAATTAATACTCAACATGATAAACTGGAATGCCAATGGAATTTTGGAAAAACAACATGCCCTAATTTTATCGTTTGCACTTCTGTCTGAATCATGATTGAAATATTTCACCCTTGACAACTCCAAAAACTGTTTTTATTTGCCAAATTTAGTTTGAATAGAAACTATATTAATCATATATGCACTTTTTTTTATGTAATTCTTGTTAAAAGGTTTGCTTGCGTAAACGGAAACTATTGAAAAATATCATAAATTTTCCAAAATTTATTATTTGCGTGCGATAGAATTATAAACATTGCTGGATTCAAGATAATCTTCAAAAATAATTATTTTTAATAAATAAAACTGAGCAATTATTCGATTTACACTTTAAAATGCTGTATTTAAGTTACGAATTAGAAGTTATCCACTTTTTGGAACATCATAAGCTTTATGGTCTTCGGGGAGATTATCCATCAACTTGGAAGAAGTTAAAAAAACATCAGGTACATTTTTTTAATTTAATTTTACTGTTGACTTTTAAAATAATTACTAATTATTATAAACGTTTAAAAACATGTATAGTATTTACACACGCACATCAACTAATTGTATTTTCAAAAAGTAAAAAATCTTTAAAAATGTTCTTAATATCTTTAATATTGTCACGTTAAAGTGTTTAGATTTAGTGCAGATTACAAGATGAGGTTTTGATAATCAATTATTAACGTCAAGAAATTACAAACGTCAGGAACCAGTCTGCACCAAGCAAAACCCCTCTTTACAATCACGGGATCGCTTTTATACTAGCATAGAATGTTCTAGAAACTTCCTAGGAATAACGAAAGAGGAAATGACATAATCGGAACATTCCAGAAGCTTCTGGAATGTTCATAAATTAAATAAGAAAAGTTAGTATCCGCTTGCCGTATCGAACCCCGGACCTTCTGCTTTATAGCAGCGAATTCTACCGCTGAGCTACTGAGACTCGACAATATTATCTAATTGTGAAACAATCATCAAAATAAATTATGATAATTGCAATTATGCGTAGGAGTGATATATATCCTATAAATTTATAATCATCACTGCTTTGTTGATTATTATTTCCATTATTAACCTTTAAATGGTGATCATTTACTATATTACTATCTAGTTTACGCCTTTAAAAATACTTTTATCTTTTTTACAAATAGTTTTGTAGAGTATAAATAAAATAAATATTGGTTCTATTAAACGTTTTTTTATTAATAGTATGTCGCTATTAAATTTACAAAGAATTTGTAAACACTGCCTATGATTCTTTAAGTATGGTCGACTTGAAATAAAAGCTAGGGCAAAAAAGTAATTTTGTATAAATGCTGTTGTTTGCTTATTAGTATAAGGCATTTAATTTTATTTTATAATGAGTAAACTCATTGTCAGAAAATAACATTTTATTAATATATATGCTTATATTATGAAGTATTCTCATTAAAACTTTGTAATGATTCAAATTAATAAATACTTTTTTTTTCTCAATTAACACAATAGTTAGTAAGTATTAAGAATAGATTATAATAAATTTAAAATGTCGAACTCAGTTAATGCAATATACACGACAAAACAAAAACTTCATAGAATTCACTTCAAATAGCATATCTCAAATTTGTAGCATATCTCCTTATTAATACATTTATTTTTTTATTTATAAATTCCATTAATTATTAGTTTGAAGTCAATCTGAAAGTGTTAAGCTCAAATTGAATCACAAATTGAACTTAAATTTAAACACAATTCACAATAATAAAGCTTTTTAGAATATTAAGCCTGTTCACACATAATCGGAGGAATACATCGGAAGATTTCTAAATTTCTTCCGGTTTAAAGAAGCTACCCTAGAAGCAAAAATATATTAATAGGAAGATGTAATATAATAAATAGAAAGATGTAATATGATACTGCCGTGCCAGAAAACACCACTCCTGAATCCTATCTTCAATTATTAGAGCTGATATTATATAACATTAAATAGTGCTCAATCTAACATTCGAACTTTTATAATTATTTATCTCATTATTTTTAGTCACTTTCTTGTGAACGGCTATACCCACATATTATTAATAAATAAACATTCATTTATGAAAGAAAAGGATAAATTAAATATTACTTAAAATACCATTTTTAGCCAATACACTATCTGGTATAGAAACACCTGTGCTCATCACGTAGAGTGACTTGAAGAAAATTTAAAAAAATCTAAAAAAAGTTTCATAAAGATTTCTCAGCATGTGTATAAGATTTTAGAAATTTTGACTTGTTATAATATCTAAAATTTCATTTGAACTAAAAAAATACAGAAAAATTATTAAAGCCAAATGACCCTCACAAAAACAGATTATTAGAAAGTAAACGACAGCAAAGCCGTCCAACCGAAAAAAACAAACTATAGTATACATGAAATGCAGGTTACGCAGAATATTTTTAACACAACTTATATAATATTTCCATAATCATCCTTTGAAATGACATCTGCGTTAATACTGTAGAGTGACATAGACAAAATTTAAAAAAATTTAAAAATGTTTTATAAATACTTTTAGCATATGTATATGTTTTTAGATATTTTGACACCTATTCTTTGAATTAGTTTCAATATTAAAGTTTTTATTTGGAAAAAAAAAATTACAAATTTTTAAATCGCCCTTCAAATTTCGCCTTTTATCAGAGTTCATAATAATTAGAAAGTATAGGAGAACAATTTATAAGTGCTTAGAATAAACTATAGGGCCATATTGTGGGGCCCCTAATAAGCCTATAATTATTTCCCCTTAAAGGGCCAACTAGTACCCGTCACAGTAATATAATACCTGGTAAAAAAAATATTATAGGTAAATATTAAGGGGAGATATTGGCATTTGCTTTAATAAAGAAAAATGACTTCGAATTTCCTATACACACACACACACACACACATATATATATATATATATATATATATAAAGTAACCTATAGAGAAACATATTGGGCCCCCATTGAGCCTATAATTATTTTCTCTGGTACGGTACATTATTACCTGGTAATGTAATACGTGGTCCAGTATAAATATATAAATATTGTGGGTCATTATTACGTAAGATATCGGGTCATGTATTAATATAGAATATTGACTTCGAATGTCCTCATTTTAAAGCTATTCAACACACTATTATTATATATATACATACATAGTAACCTTTAGGGCAACATTGTGGGCCCCCTATTAAGTCTATAATTATTTCCTTTGGTAAGGTACACTAATACCTAGTATTATAATATGTGGTCCAATATAAATATTATGGGTCAATATCAAGATAGCATATCAGGACATGTGTTAATATATAATATTGAATTAGAATTTCCACAATTAAAGCTATTAAACAAACGATTATGTATATCGCTACATAGTAACCTATAGGGCAACATTGTGGGGCCCCTATAAAGCCTATAATTGTTTCCTCTGGTAGGGTACACAAGTACCTGGTATTATAATACGTGATCCAATATAAATATTATAGGTCAGTATTAAGGTAAGATATCGGGATATGTGTTAAGTTAGAATACTGACTTCGAATTTCCTCATTTTAAAGCTATTTAATGCACAATCATATATATATATATATATATATATATATATATATATATATATATATATATACATATATAGTAACCTTTAGGGCAACATTGTGGTCCCGTATAAAGCCTATATTTATTTCCTCCGGCAGGGTACACTGTTACCTTGTATTATAATATGCTGTCCAATATAAATATTATGGATCAATATCAAGATGAGATATCGGGATATATGTTAAGATAGAATATTGACTTCGAATTTCCTCATTTTAAACCTATTAAACACACTATTATATATATCCTTACAGAGTAACCTATAGGACAACATAGTGGGTCCCCTATAAAACCTATAATTATTTCCTTTGGAAGGTTACACTGTTACCTGGTATTACAATATGTTTCCCAATGTAAATACTATGGGTCAATATCAAGGTAAGATATCGGGACATGTGTTAATATTGGATATTGACGTCAAATTTCCTCATTTTAAAGCTATTTAATGCACTATCATATATATTATATATATATATCATACTCATTGTTCTTTAGCAAAGAAACATGCTACATATTATACACAGATAACCCTATGCATGATAGACTCCCTTAAATGTTGCAAAAGGAGTCAAAAAATGACGAAAAAACCCCGATTTTTCCAGTTTTTCCCACATAAAAATTTATTTCTGACATGAAGAGCCTGCAGAATACCAAAACACCGCATTAAAAAAATAATATAATGCAAAATAAAGGAATTAAAAAAAGGGTAAAAAAAATTGAAAAATTGCCCGATCCTGGGGTTCGAACCCGGGACCCCTGGCTAAAGTGACGAGTTGACAGTCCAACACTCTACCAAACAGGCCACTGTTTCACGTCAGGCCTGCAACAGCTTCCCTTCAAAAGCCTTTTCTCGGTGAAATATGCAATAGACCTTTAGGGGCCCACTTGAACCCCCCTAATTCACTTATAAAAATTTCCTTCGGTAGCCATGGTTGGACCATGGGGACCTAGCTTGGGTGCGTGTTTGAAAATTATAACTTAATACCAAGGGGAACTACGGGGTCTCGAAGCCTGAACCTTATTCTCGACATTTCGTCTTTTTTTTTCTTTTTTTTGCTCATTGTACGATTATGAGTTCTTTAGCAAAGAAATATACTCCAATTTATACACAGCACACCCTATGCATGATAGACTCCCTAAAATGGTGCAAAAGAAGTCGAAAAATGACAAAAAACTGATTTTCCTTGATTTTTCCAGTTTTTTCCCATTTTTCAAAAAAAAAAAAATTCTGCCATACAGGAGCCTGCAGAATACCGAAAAACACAGTAAAAAAATAATATATTACAAAATAAAGGAATTGAAAAAAAAAAGCAAAAAAGTGAAAAACAGCCTGGTCCTGGGGTTCGAACCCGGGACCACAGGCTCCAGCCACCAGTTAACAGTCCAACACTCTATCTATGAGGCCGCTGTTTCACATCAGGTGTACAGCAGCTTCCCTTCAAAAGCCTTTTCTTGGTGAAATATGCAATAGACAATGAGAGGCCCACTGGGACCCTCCTAATTTACTTATAAAAATTTCCTTCGGTAGCCACGGCTGGACCATGGGAACATACCTTGGGTGCGAGTTTGAAAATTATAACTTAATACCAAGGGGAGCTAGGGGGAATTGAAGCCTGAACCTTATTCTCGACATTTCTACTTTTTTTTCTTCATATTTTTCTTTTCTCATTGTTCCATTACGTGTTCTTTAGCAAAGAAATATGCTCCATTTTATACACAGAACACCCTATGCATGATAGACTCCCTAAAATGTTGCAAAAGGAGTCGAAAAATGACAAAAAAACTGATTTTCCATGATTTTTCCAGTTTTTTCCCATTTTTCCCAAAAAAACCCAATTTATTCTGCCATGCAGGAGCCTGCAGAATACCGTAAAACACATTAAAAAAATAATATAATGCAAAATAAAGGAATTAAAAAAAAGGGAAAAAAAGTGAAAAACTGCCCGGTCCTGGGGTTTGAACCCGGGACGACAGGCTCCAGCAACCAGTTGACAGTCCAACACTCTACCAAACAAGCCTCTGTTTCAAACCAGGTGTGCAGCAGCTTCCCTTCAAAAGTCTTTTCTCGGTGAAATAAGCAATAGACATTTAGGGGCCCACTGGGACCCCCCTAAATCACTTATAAAAGTTTCCTTCTGTGGCAATTGTTGGACCATGGGGACCTACCTTGGGTGTGAGTTTTACAATTATAACTTAATACCAAGGGGAGCTAGGGGGTCTCGAAGCCTGAACCTTATTCTCGACATTTTTTTTTTTTTATTACTCATTGTTCCATTAAGTGTTCTTTAGCAAAGGAATATACTCCATTTTATGCACAGAATACCCTATGCATAATAGACTCCCTGAAATGTTGCAAAAGGAGTCGAAAAATCACAAAAAAACTGATTTTCCTTGATTTTTCCAATTTTTTTCCATTTTTCCAAAAAAAAAAAATTCTGCCATGCAGGAGCCTGCAGAATGCCGAAAAACACATTAAAAGAATTTTATCATGCAAAATAAAGGAATTTTAAAAAAAAGTGAAAAACTGCCCGGTCCTGGGGTTCGAACCCGGGAAAAAAGCAATAGACTTTTAGGGACCCACTGGGACCCCCCTAATTCACTTATAAAAATTTCCTTCGGTAGCCAAGGTTGGACCGTGGGGACCTACCTTGGATGTGAGTTTGAAAATTATAACTTAATACCAAGGGGAGCAAGGGGGTCTCGAAGCCTGAACCTTTTTCTCGTTATTTCGTCTTTTTTCTTCTATTTTTTTCTCATTGTTCCATTACGTGTTCTTTAGCAAAGAAATATGCTCCATTTTATACACAAAACACCCTATGCATGGTAGACTACCTAAAATGTTGCAAAAGGATTCGAAAAATGACAAAAAACTGATTTTCCTGGATTTTTCCAGTTTTTTCCCATATTTCCAAAAAAGAAAAAAATTTTCTGCCATGCAGGAGCCTGCAGAATACCGAAAAAGACATTAAAAAAATAATATAATACAAAATAAAGGAATTTAAAAAAAAGGGAAAAAAAGTGAAAAACAGCCCGGTCCTGGGGATTGAACCTAGGACCACGGATTCCAGCCACCAGTTAACAGTCCAACACTGGTGTACAGCAGCTTCCCTTCAAAAGCCTTTTCTCGGTGAGAAATGCAATAGACCTTTAGGGGCCCACTGGGACCCCCCTAGATCACTTATAAAAATTTCCTTCGGTAGCCACGGTTGGACCATTGGGACCTACCTTGGGTGCGTGAAAATTATAACTCAATACCGAGGGGAGCTAGGAGGTCACGAAGCCTGAACCTTATTCTCGACATTTCGTCTTTTTTTCCTTTTTTTTTCTCATTGTTCCATTACGTGTTCTTTAGCAAAGAAATATGCTCCATTTTATACACAGAACACCCTATGCATGATAGACTCCCTAAAATGTTGCAAAAGGAGTCAAAAAATGACGAAAAAACCCCGATTTTTCCAGTTTTTCCCACATAAAAATTTATTTCTGACATGAAGAGCCTGCAGAATACCAAAAAACCGCATTAAAAAAATAATATAATGCAAAATAAAGGAATTAAAAAAAGGGTAAAAAAATTGAAAAATTGCCCGATCCTGGGGTTCGAACCCGGGACCCCTGGCTAAAGTGACGAGTTGACAGTCCAACACTCTACCAAACAGGCCACTGTTTCACGTCAGGCCTGCAACAGCTTCCCTTCAAAAGCCTTTTCTCGGTGAAATATGCAATAGACCTTTAGGGGCCCACTGGAACCCCCCTAATTCACAAAAAAACTGATTTTCCTTGATTTTTCCAATTTTTTTCCATTTTTCCAAAAAAAAAAAAAATTTCTGCCATGCAGGAGCCTGCAGAATACCGAAAAAAAAATTATTTTATTTTATTTAATTTTTCCTGTTTTTTCCCATTTTTCTAAAAAAAAGCAAATTTTTCTGCCATGCAGGAGCCTGCAGAATACCGAAAAACACATTAGAAAAATAATATAAAGCAAAATAAAGGAATTTTAAAAAAAATTAAAAAAAAGTGAAAATCTGCCCGGTTTTGGGGTTCGAACCCGGGACCACAGGCTCCAGCCGGCAGTTGACAGTCCAACACTCTACCAAACAGGCCACTGCTTCGCATCAGGCCTGAAGCAGCTACCCTTCAAAAGCCTTTTCTCGGTGAAATATGCAATAGACCTTTAGGAACCACTGGGACCCCCCTAATTCACTTATAAAAATTTCCTTCGGTAGCCATGGTTGGACCATGGTTGGGTGCGTGTTTGAAAATTATAACTTAATACCGAGGGGAGCTAGGGGGGCTTGAAGCCTGAAACTTATTCTCTACATTTCGTCTTTTTTTTCTTTTTTTTTTCTCATTGTTCCATTAAGTGTTCTTTAGCAAAGAAATATACTCCATTTGATACACAGAACACCCTATGCATAATAGACTCCCTAAAATGTAGCAAAAGGAGTCGAAAAATGACAAAAAACTGATTTTCCTGGATTTTTCCAGTTTTTTCCCATTTTTGCAAAAAAACAAGTTTTTCTGCCATGCAGGAGCCTGCAAAATACTGAAAAACACATTAAAAAAATAATATAATGCAAAATAAAGGAATTTTTAAAAAAAGTGAAAAACTGCACGGTCTTGGGATTCGAACCCGGGACCCCTAGCGTCAGCCATCAGTTGACTGTCCAATACTCTACCAAACAGGCCACTGTTTCACATCAGGCCTGCAGCAACTACCCTTCAAAAGCCTTTTCTCCTTGAAATATGCAATAGACCTTCAGGGGCATACTTGCACCCCCCTAATTCACTTATAAAAATTTCCTTCGGTTGCCATGGTTGAACCATGGGGACCTACCCTAGATGCGAGTTTGAAACTTATAAGTTAATACCAAGGGGAGCTAGAAAGTCTCGAAGCCTGAACCTTATTCTCGACATTTCGTCTATTTTTTCTTTTTTTTTCTTCTCATTGTTCCATTACGTGTTCTTTAGCAAAGAAATATGCTCCATTTTATACACAGAACAGCCTATGCATAATAGACTCCCTAAAATGTTGAAACTTAATTTTCCAGTTTTAGTATTCATTTTTCAGGTAGGTGCCCTTCCACCAGGCCAAGGCGGTATGGAAAGAAAGAAACAATTTCGCTTCAAAAGCCTTTTCTCGGTTACCTATGCAAAAGACCTTTAGGGCCCCACTGGGGCCCTCCTAATTAACATATAAAAATTTTCTTCGGCAGACATGATTGGACCATAGAGGCCTACCCTGAGACCGAGGTTGAAAATTATAACTTAATATTAAAGGGAGCTAGGAGGTCTCGAAGCCTGAGCCTTACTCTCGACATTTCGACTTTTTTAAAAAAAATTTATTATTATTCCAAAAAGTGCTCTTTAACAAAGAAAGATGCTCGATTTTTTACACAAAACACCTTATGCATGATAGACTAACTAAAATATTGCATTAGGAGTCGAAAAATAACAAATAAACTGATTTTCCTAGATTTTTCCAGTTTTTCCCCATTTTCCTAATTAAAAAAAATCTCCAACATGCAAGACCCTCCAGAATATCGAAAAACACATTTAAAAAATAATATAATGTAAAATAAACAAAAGAAAGAAAAAAAAGAAATTTTTTTGAAAAAATGTCCGCAGCAAGGATTCGAACCCCCGACCCCTGCCTCCTGCCTCCACTTGCCAGTCAGGTGCCCTACCACCAGGCCAAGGCGGTTGGAATGAAAGAAACAATTTCGCTTCAAAAGCCCTTTCTCGGTTACCTATGTAATACACCTTTAGGGCCCCACTGGGGCCCTTATAATTAACATATAAAAATTTGTTCGGCAGTCATGATTGGACCATAGAGGCCTACCTTGGGACCGAGTTTTAAAATTATAACTTAATATTAAAGGGAGCTGGGAGTTCTCGAAGCCTGAGCCTTACTCTTGACATTTCGACTTTTTTAAAAAAAATTTATTATTATTCCAAGAAGTGCTCTTTAACAAAGAAAGATGCTCGATTTTATACACAGAACACCTTATGCATGATAGACTACCTAAAATATTGCAATAGGAGTCGAAAAATAACAAATAAACTGATTTTCCTAGATTTTTCCAATTTTTTTCCCATTTTCCTAATTAAAAAAAAATCTCCAACATGCAAGACCCTCCAGAATATCGAAAAACACATTTAAAAAATAATATAATGTAAAATAAACAAAAGAAAGAAAAAAAAAGAAATTTTTTTGAAAAAGTGTCCGCATCTGGTATTCGAACCCCCGACCCCTCCCTCCAGCCTCCACTTGCCAGTCAGGTGCTCTACCACCAGACCAAGGTGGTACGTAAAGAAAGAAACAATTTTGCTTCAAAAGCCCTTACTCGGTTACCTATGCAATAGACCTTTAGAGCCCCACTGGGGCCCTCCTAATTAAAATATAAAAATTTCCTTCTGCAGGCATGATTGGGCCATTGAGGCCTAACTTAGGACCGAGTTTGAAAATTATATCTTAATATTAAAGGGAGCTAGGAGGTCTCGAAGCCTGTACCTTATTCTCGATATTTCGACTTTTTGTAAATTTTTTTATTATTATTCCAAAAAGTGTTCTTTAACAAAGATGCTCTATTTTATACGAAGAACAACTTATGCATGATAGACTACCTAAAATGTTGCAAAAGGAGTCGAAAAATAACAAATAAACAGATTTTCCCAGATTTTTCCAGTTTTTTCCCATTTTCCTAATTAAAAAAAAATCTTCAACATGCAAGACCCTCGGGAATATCGAAAAACACTTCTAAAAAATAATATAATGTAAAATAAACAAAAGAAAGAAAAAAAAGAAATTTTTTTGAAAAAGTGTCCGCAGCTGGGATTTGAACCCCCGACCTCTCCCTCCAGACTTGACTTGCTGAAGTTTTTTCCCATTTTCCTCATTAAAAAAAAAATCTCCAACATGCAAGACCCTCGGGAATATCGAAAAACACTTCTAAAAAATAATATAATGTAAAATAAACAAAAGAAAGAAAAAAAAGAAATTTTTTTGAAAAAGTGTCCGCAGCTGGGATTTGAACCTCCGACCTCTCCCTCCAGACTTGCTGAAGTTTTTTCCCATTTTCCCAATTAAAAAAAAAATCTCCAACATGCAAGACCCTCCAGAATATTGAAAAACACACCTAAAAAATAATATAATGTAAAATAAACAAAAGAAAGAAAAAAAGAAATTTTTTTGAAAAAGTGTCCGCAGCTGGGATTCGAACCCCCGACCTCTGCCTCCTGCCTCAACTTAACAATCAGGTGTCCTACAACCAGACCAAGGCGGTACGGAAAGAAAGAAAGAATTTCGCTTCAAAAGCCCTTTCTCGGTTACCTATGCAATAGACCTTTAGAGCCCCACTGGGGCCCTCCTAATTAAAATATAAAAATTTCCTTCTGCAGGCATGATTGGACCACAGAGGCCTACCTTGGGACCGAGTTTGAAAATTAAAACTTAATATTAAGGGTAGGTAGGAGGTCTCGAAGCCTGTACCTTATTCTCGATATTTCGACTTTTTTTTAATTTTTTTTATTATTATTCCAAAAAGTGTTCTTTATCAAAGAAAGATGCTCGATTTTATACAAAAAAAAACTTATGCATGATAGACTACCTAAAATGTTGCAAAAGGAGTCGAAAAATAACAAATAAACAGATTTTCCTAGATTTTTCCAGTTTTTTCCCATTTTCCTAATTAAAAAAAAACTCCAACATGCAAGACCCTCGGGAATATCGAAAGACACTTCTAAAAAATAATATAATGTAAAATAAACAAAAGAAAGAAAAAAAAAAAATTTTTTTGAAAAGGTGTCCGCAGCTGGGATTCGAACGCCCGACCCCTGCTTCCTGCCTCCACTTGCCAGGTAGGTGCACTTCCACCAGGCCAAAGCGGTACGAAAAGAAAGAAACAATTTCGCTTTAAAAGCCTTTTCTCGGTTACCTATGCAATAGAAATTTAGGGCCCCACTGGGGCCCTCCTAATTAACATATAAAAATTTCCTTCGGCAGACATGATTGGACCATAGAGGCCTACCCTGAGACCGAGGTTGAAAATTATAACTTAATATTAAAGGGAGCTAGGAGGTCTCGAAGCCTGAGCCTATCTCTCGACATTTTGACTTTTTTAAAAAAAATTTATTAATATTCCAAAAAGTGCTCTTTAACAAAGAAAGATGCTCGATTTTATACACAAAACGCCTTATGCATGATAGACTAACTAAAATATTGCATTAGGAGTCGAAAAATAACAAATAAACTGATTTTCCTAGATTTTTCCAGTTTTTCCCCATTTTCCTAATTAAAAAAAATCTCCAACATGCAAGACCCTCCAGAATATCGAAAAACACATTTAAAAAATAATATAATGTAAAATAAACAAAAGAAAGAAAAAAAAGAAATTTTTTTGAAAAAATATCCGCAGCTAGGATTCGAACCCCCGACCCCTCCCTCCAGCCTCCACTTGCCAGTCAGGTGCCCTACCACCAGACCAAGGTGGTACGTAAAGAAAGAAACAATTTTGCTTCAAAAGCCCTTACTCGGTTACCTATGCAATAGACATTTAGGGCCCCACTGGGGCCCTCCTAATTAACATATAAAAATTTGCTTCGGCAGACATGATTGGGCCATCGAGGCCTACCTTGGGACCGAGTTTGAAAATTATATCTTAATATTAAAGGGAGCTAGGAGGTCTGGAAGCCTGTACCTTATCCTCGATATTTCGACTTTTTGTAAATTTTTTTATTATTATTCCAAAAAGTGTTCTTTAACAAAGATGCTCTTTTTTATACGAAGAACAACTTATGCATGATAGACTACCTAAAATGTTGCAAAAGGAGCCGAAAAATAACAAATAAACAGATTTTCCCAGATTTTTCCAGTTTTTTCCCATTTTCCTAATTAAAAAAAAAATCTTCAACATGCAAGACCCTCGGGAATATCGAAAAACACTTCTAAAAAATAATATAATGTAAAATAAACAAAAGAAAGAAAAAAAAGAAATTTTTTTGAAAAAGTGTCCGCAACTGGGATTTGAACCCCCGACCTCTCCCTCCAGACTTGACTTGCTGAAGTTTTTGCCCATTTTCCTAATTAAAAAAAAATCTCCAACATGCAAGACCCTCGGGAATATCGAAAAACACTTCTAAAAAATAATATAATGTAAAATAAACAAAAGAAAGAAAAAAAAGAAATTTTTTTGAAAAAGTGTCCGCAGCTGGGATTTGAACCCCCGACCTCTCCCTCCAGACTTGACTTGCTGAAGTTTTTTCCCATTTTCCCAATTAAAAAAAAAATCTCCAACATGCAAAACCCTCGGGAATATCGTAAAACACTTCTAAAAAATAATATAATGTAAAATAAACAAAAGAAAGAAAATAAAGAAATTTTTTTGAAAAAGTGTCCGCATCTTGGATTCGAACCCCCGACCCCTGCCTCCTGCCTCAACTTAACAATCAGGTGTCCTACAACCAGACCAAGGCGGTACGGAAAGAAAGAAAGAATTTCGCTTCAAAAGCCCTTTCTCGGTTACCTATGCAATAGACCTTTAGAGCCCCACTGGGGCCCTCCTAATTAAAATATAAAAATTTCCTTCTGCAGGCATGATTGGGCCATCGAGGCCTAACTTAGGACCGAGTTTGAAAATTATATCTTAATATTAAAGGGAGCTAGGAGGTCTCGAAGCCTGTACCTTATTCTCGATATTTCGACTTTTTGTAAATTTTTTTATTATTATTCCAAAAAGTGTTCTTCAACAAAGATGCTCTATTTTATACGAAGAACAACTTATGCATGATAGACTACCTAAAATGTTGCAAAAGGAGTCGAAAAATAACAAATAAACAGATTTTCCCAGATTTTTCCAGTTTTTTCCCATTTTCCTAATTAAAAAAAAATCTTCAACATGCAAGACCCTCGGGAATATCGAAAAACACTTCTAAAAAATAATATAATGTAAAATAAACAAAAGAAAGAAAAAAAAGAAATTTTTTTGAAAAAGTGTCCGCAGCTGGGATTTGAACTCCCGACCTCTCCCTCCAGACTTGACTTGCTGAAGTTTTTTCCCATTTTCCTAATTAAAAAAAAAATCTCCAACATGCAAGACCCTCGGGAATATCGAAAAACACTTCTAAAAAATAATATAATGTAAAATAAACAAAAGAAAGAAAAAAAAGAAATTTTTTTGAAAAAGTGTCCGCATCTGGGATTCGAACCCCCGACCTCTGCCTCCTGCCTCAACTTAACAATCAGGTGTCCTACAACCAGACCAAGGCGGTACGGAAAGAAAGAAAGAATTTCGCTTCAAAAGCCCTTTCTCGGTTAACTATGCAATAGACCTTTAGAGCCCCACTGGGGCCCTCCTAATTAAAATATAAAAATTTCCTTCTGCAGGCATGATTGGACCACAGAGGCCTACCTTGGGACCGAGTTGGAAAATTAAAACTTAATATTAAGGGTAGGTAGGAGGTTTCGAAGCCTGTACCTTATTCTCGATATTTCGACTTTTTTTTAATTTTTTTTATTATTATTCCAAAAAGTGTTCTTTATCAAAGAAAGATGCTCGATTTTATACAAAGAAAAACTTATGCATGATAGACTACCTAAAATGTTGCAAAAGGAGTCGAAAAATAACAAATAAACAGATTTTCCTAGATTTTTTCCAGTTTTTTCCCATTTTCCTAATTAAAAAAAAACTCCAACATGCAAGACCCTCGGGAATATCGAAAGACACTTCTAAAAAATAATATAATGTAAAATAAACAAAAGAAAGAAAAAAAAGAAATTTTTTTGAAAAGGTGTCCGCAGCTGGGATTCGAACGCCCGACCCCTGCTTCCTGCCTCCACTTGCCAGGTAGGTGCCCTTCAACCAGGCCAAGGTGGTACGAAAAGAAAGAAACAATTTCGCTTCAAAAGCCTTTTCTCGGTTACCTATGCAATAGACCTTTAGGGCCCCACTGGGGCCCTCCTAATTAACATATAAAAGATTGCTTTGGCAGGCATGATTGAAGCATAGAGGCCTAACTTGGGACCCAGTTTGAAAATTATAACTTAATATTAAAGGGAGATAGGTGGTCTCGAAGCCTGAGCCTTACTCTCGACATTTTGACTTTTCTAAAAAAAAGTTTATTTTTATTCCAAAAAGTGCTCTTTAACAAAGAAAGATGCTCGATTTTATACACAGAACACCTTATGCATGATAGACAACCTCAAAAGTTGCAAAGGGAGTTGAAAAATAACAAATAAACTTTTTTTCCCAGATTTTTCCAGTTTTTTTCCATTTTCCGAATTAAAAAAAAATCTCCAACATGCAAGACCCTCGGGAATATCGAAAGACACTTCTAAAAAATAATATAATGTAAAATAAACAAAAGAAAGAAAAAAAAGAAAATTTTTTGAAAAGGTGTCCGCAGCTGGGATTCGAACGCCCGACCCCTGCTTCCTGCCTCCACTTGCCAGGTAGGTGCCCTTCCACCAGGCCAAGGCGGTACGAAAAGAAAGAAACAATTTCGTTTCAAAAGCCTTTTATCGGTTACCTATGCAATAGACCTTTAGGGCATTACTGGGGCCCTCCTTACTAACATATAAAAAATTCCTTTGGCAGACATGATTGTACCATAGAGGCCTACCCTGAGACCGAGGTTGAAAATTATAACTTAATATTGAAGGGAGCTAGGAGGTCTCGAAGCCTGAGCCTTACTCTCGACATTTCGACTTTTTTAGAAAAAATTTATTATTATTCCAAAAAGTGCTCTTTAACAAAGAAAGATGCTCGATTTTATACCAAGAACAACTTATGCATGATAGACTACCTAAAATGTTGCATTAGGATTCGAAAAATAACAAATAAACAGATTTTCCTAGATTTTTCCAGTTTTTCCCCATTTTCCTAATTAAAAAAATATCTCCAACATGCAAGACCCTCCAGAATATCGAAAAACACATTTAAGAAATAATATAATGTAAAATAAACAAAAGAAAGAGAAAAAAGAAATTTTTTTGAAAAAGTGTCCGCAGATAGGATTTGAACCCCCGACCTCTCCTTCCAGCCTTGACTTGCCAGTCAGGTGTCCTACCACCAGACCAAGGCGGTACGGAAAGAAAGAAACAATTTTGCTTCAAAAGCCCTTACTCGGTTACCTATGCAATAGATATTTAGGGCCCCACTGGGGCCCTTCTAATTAAAATATAAAAATTTCCTTCGGCAGGCATGATTGGACCATAGAGGCCTACCTTGGGACCAAGTTTGAAAATTAAAACTTAATATTAAGGGTAGCTAGGAGGTCTCGAAGCCTGTACCTTATTCTCGATATTTCGACTTTTTTTAAATTTTTTTTTTATTATTCCAAAAAGTGTTCTTTATCAAAGAAAGATGCTCGATTTTATACTAAGAGCAACTTATGCATGATAGACTACCTAAAATGTTGCAAAAGGAACGAAAAATAACAAATAAACAGATTTTCCCAGATTTTTCCAGTTTTTTCCCATTTTCCTAATTAAAAAAAAATCTCCAACATGCAAGACCCTCGGGAATATCGAAAAACACTTCAAAAAAATAATATAATGTAAAATAAACAAAAGAAAGAAAAAAAAGAAATTTTTTTGAAAAAGTGTCCGCAGCTGGGATTCGAACCCCCGACCCCTGCCTCCTGCCTCCACTTGCCAGTCAGGTGCCCTACCACCAGGCCAAGGCGGTATGGAAAGAAAGAAACAATTTCGCTTCAAAAGCCCTTTCTCGGTTACCTATATGATACACCTTTAGGGCCCCACTGGGGCCCTTATAATTAACATATAAAAATTTCCTTCGGCAGGCATGATTGGACTATAGAGGCCTACCTTGGGACCAAGTTTTAAAATTATAACTTAATATTAAAGGGAGCTAGGAGGTCTCGAAGCCTGAGCCTTACTCTCGACATTTCGACTTTTTAAAAAAAAAATTTATTATTATTCCAAGAAGTGCTCTTTAACAAAGAAAGATGCTCGATTTTATACACAGAACACTTTATGCATGATATACAACCTAAAAATTTGCAAAAGGAGTCGAAAAAACAAATGAACTGATTTTCCTAGATTTTTCTAGTTTTTTCCCATTTTCCTAATTAAAAAAAAAAATCTCCAACATGCAAGACGCTCCGGAATATCGAAAACACATCTAAAATATAATATAATGTAATATAAACAAAAGAAAGAAAAAAAAGAAATTTTTTTGAAAAAGTGCTCGCAGCTGGGATTCGAGCCCCGACTCCTCGCTCCAGCCTTGACTTGCCAGTCAGGTGTCCTACCACCAGACCAAGGCGGTACAGAAAGAAAGAAACAATTTCGCTTCAAAAGCCCTTTCTCGGTTACCTATGCCATAGAACTTTAGGGCCCAACTGGGGCCCTCTTTATTAACATATAAAAATTTCCTTCGGCATGCATAATTGGACCATAGAGGAATACCTTGGAACCGAGTTTGAAAATTATACCTTAATATTAAAGGGAGCTAGGAGGTCTCGAAGCCTGAGCCTTACTCTCGATATTTCGACTTTTTTTTAAAAAAATTTATTATTATTCAAAAATGTGTTCTTTAACAAAGAAAGATGCTCGATTTTATACACAGAACACCTTATGCATGATAGACAACCTAAAAAGTTGCAAAAGGAGTCGCAAAAAAGCAAATAAACTGATTTTCCTAGAATTCTCCAGTTTTTTCCCATTTTCCTAATTAAAAAAAAAATCTCCAACATGCAAGACCTTTCAGAAAATCAAAAAACACATCTAAAATATAATATAATGTAAAATAAACAAAAGAAAGAAAAAAAGAAATTTTCTTGAAAAAGTGTCCGCAGCTGGGATTCGAACCCCCGACCCCTCTCTCCTACCTCGACTTGCCAGTCAGGTGTCCTACCACCAGACCAAGGCAGAATGGAAAGAAAAAAACAATTTCGCTTCAAAAGCCCTTTCTCCGTTACCTATGCTATAGAAATTTAGGGCCCCACTGGGGCTCTCCTAATTAACATATAAAAATTTCCTTCCGCAGGCATGATTGGACCATAGAGGCCTACCTTGGGACCGAGTTTGAAAATTAAAACTTAATATTAAGGGTAGCTAGGAGGTCTGGAAGCCTGTACCTTATTCTCGATATTTCGACTTTTTTTTAATTTTTTTTATTATTATTCCAAAAAGTGTTCTTTATCAAAGAAAGATGCTCGATTTTATACAAAGAACACCTTATGCATAATAGACTACCAAAAATGTTGCAAAAGGAGTCGAAAAATAACAAATAAACTGATTTTCCTAGAATTTTCCAGTTTTTTCCCATTTTCCTAATTAAAAAAAAATCTCCAACATGCAAGACCCTCCAGAAAATCAAAAAACACATCTAAAATAAAATATAATGTAAAATAAACAAAAGAAAGAAAAAAAGAAATTTTCTTGAAAAAGTGTCCGCAGCTGGGATTCGAATCCCCGACCCCTCGCTCCATCCTTGACTTGCCAGTCAGGTGTCCTACCACCAGACCAAGGCGGTACAGAAAGAAAGAAACAATTTCGCTTCAAAAGCCCTTTCTCGGTTACCTATGCCATAGAACTTTAGGGCCCTCTTTATTAACATATAAAAATTTCCTTCGGCAGGCATGATTGGACCGTAGAGGCCTACCTTGGTACCGAGTTAGAAAATTATAACTTAATATTAAAGGGAGCTAGGAGGTCTCGAAGCCTGAGCCTGACTCTCGATATTTCGACTTTTTTAAAAAAAAATTTATTATTATTCAAAAAAGTGCTCTTTAACACAGAAACATGCTCGATTTTATACACAGAACACCTTATGCATGATAGACAACATAAAAAGTTGCAAAAGGAGTTGAAAAATAACAAATAAACTTTTTTTCCCAGATTTTTCCAGTTTTTTTCCATTTTCCGAATTAAAAAAAAATCTCCAACATGCAAGACCCTCGGGAATATCGAAAGACACTTCTAAAAAATAATATAATGTAAAATAAACAAAAGAAAGAAAAAAAAGAAAATTTTTTGAAAAGGTGTCCGCAGCTGGGATTCGAACGCCCGACCCCTGCTTCCTGCCTCCACTTGCCAGGTAGGTGCCCTTCCACCAGGCCAAGGCGGTACGAAAAGAAAGAAACAATTTCGTTTCAAAAGCCTTTTATCGGTTACCTATGCAATAGACCTTTAGGGCATTACTGGGGCCCTCCTTACTAACATATAAAAAATTCCTTTGGCAGACATGATTGTACCATAGAGGCCTACCCTGAGACCGAGGTTGAAAATTATAACTTAATATTGAAGGGAGCTAGGAGGTCTCGAAGCCTGAGCCTTACTCTTGACATTTCGACTTTTTAAAAAAAAATTTATTATTATTCAAAAAAGTGCTCTTTAACAAAGAAAGATGCTCGATTTTATACACAGAACACCTTATACATGATAGACAACCTAAAAAGTTGCAAAAGGAGTTGAAAAATAAAAAATAAAATTTTTTTCCTAGACTTTTCCAGTTTTTTTCCATTTCCCTAATTTAAAAAAAAACTCCAACATGCAAGACCCTCCAGAATATCGAAAAACACATTTAAAAAATAATATAATGTAAAATAAACAAAAGAAAGAAAAAAAAGAAATTTTTTTGAAGAAGTGTCCACAGCTGGGATTCGAACCCCCGACCCCTGCCTCCTGCCTCAACTTAACAGTCACGTGTCCTACAACCAGACCAAGGCGGTACGGAAAGAAAGAAACAATTTCGCATCAAAAGCCCTTTCTCGGTTACCTATGCAATAGACATTTAGGGCCCCACTGGGGCCCTCCTAATTAAAATATAAAAATTTCCTTCGGCAGGCATGATTGGACCATAGAGGCCTACTTTGGGACCGAGTTTGAAAATTAAAACTTAATATTAAGGGTAGCTAGGAGGTCTCGAAGCCTGTACCTTATTCTCGATATTTCGACTTTTTTTTAATTTTTTTTATTATTATTCCAAAAAGTGTTCTTTATCAAAGAAAGATGCTCGATTTTATACAAAGAAAAACTTATGCATGATAGACTACCTAAAAGGTTGCAAAAGGAGTCGAAAAATAACAAATAAACAGATTTTCCTAGATTTTTCCTGTTTTTTCCCATTTTCCTAATTAAAAAAAAATCTCCAACATGCAAGACCCTCGGGAATATCGAAAGACACTTCTAAAAAATAATATAATGTAAAATAAACAAAAGAAAGAAAAAAAAGAAATTTTTTTGAAAAGGTGTCCGCAGCTGGGATTCGAACGCTTGACCCCTGCTTCCTGCCTCCACTTGCCAGGCAGGTGCCCTTCCACCAGGCCAAGGCGGTACGAAAAGAAAGAAACAATTTCGCTTCAAAAAATTTTTCTCGGTTACCTATGCAATAGACCTTTAGGGCCCCACTGGGCCCTCCTAATTAACATATAAAAATTTCCTTCGGCAGACATGATTGGACCATAGAGGCCTACCCTGAGACCGAGGTTGAAAATTATAACTTAATATTAAAGGGAGCTAGGAGGTCTCGAAGCCTGAGCCTTACTCTCGACATTTCGACTTTTTTAAAAAAAATTTATTATTATTCCAAAAAGTGCTCTTTAACAAAGAAAGATGCTCGATTTTATACCAAGAACAACTTATGCATGATAGACTACCTAAAATGTTGCATTAGGATTCGAAAAATAACAAATAAACAGATTTTCCTAGATTTTTCCAGTTTTTCCCCATTTTCCTAATTAAAAAAAAATCTCCAACATGCAAGACCCTCCAGAATATCGAAAAACACATTTAAGAGATAATATAATGTAAAATAAACAAAACAAAGAGAAAAAAGAAATTTATTTGAAAAAATGTCCACAACTAGGATTCGAACCCCCAACCCCTCCCTCCAGCCTCCACTTGTCAGACAGGTGCCCTACCACCAGACCAAGGTGGTACGGAAAGAAAGAAACAATTTCGCTTCAAAAGCCCTTTCTCGGTTACTATGCAATAGACCTTTAGGGCCCCACTGGGGCCCTCCTAATTAAAATAAAAAAATTTCCTTTGGCAGCCATGATTGGACCATAGAGGCCTACCTTGGTACCGAGTTTGAAAATTATTACTTAATATTAAAGGGAGCTAGGAGGTCTCGAAGCCTGAGCCTTACTCTTAACATTTCGACTTTTTAAAAAAAAAAAATATTATTATTCAAAAAAGTGCTCATTAACAAAGAAATATGCTCGATTTTATACACAGAACACCTTATGCATGATAGACAACCTAAAAAGTTGCAAAAGGAGTCGAAAAATAACAAATAAACTTTTTTTCCCAGATTTTTCCAGTTTTTTTCCATTTTCCGAATTAAAAAAAAATCTCCAACATGCAAGACCCTCGGGAATATCGAAAGACACTTCTAAAAAATAATATAATGTAAAATAAACAAAAGAAAGAAAAAAAAGAAAATTTCTTGAAAAAGTGTCCGCAGCTGGGATTCGAATCCCCGACCCCTCGCTCCATCCTTGACTTGCCAGTCAGGTGTCCTACCACCAGACCAAGGCGGTGCAGAAAGAAAGAAACAATTTCGCTTCAAAAGCCCTTTCTCGGTTACCTATGCCATAGAACTTTAGGGCCCTCTTTATTAACATATAAAAATTTCCTTCGGCAGGCATGATTGGACCGTAGAGGCCTACCTTGGTACCGAGTTAGAAAATTATAACTTAATATTAAAGGGAGCTAGGAGGTCTCGAAGCCTGAGCCTTACTCTCGATATTTCGACTTTTTTAAAAAAAAATTTATTATTATTCAAAAAAGTGCTCTTTAACACAGAAAGATGCTCGATTTTATACACAGAACACCTTATGCATGATAGACAACATAAAAAGTTGCAAAAGGAGTTGAAAAATAACAAATAAACTTTTTTTCCCAGATTTTTCCAGTTTTTTTCCATTTTCCGAATTAAAAAAAAATCTCCAACATGCAAGACCCTCGGGAATATCGAAAGACACTTCTAAAAAATAATATAATGTAAAATAAACAAAAGAAAGAAAAAAAAGAAAATTTTTTGAAAAGGTGTCCGCAGCTGGGATTCGAACGCCCGACCCCTGCTTCCTGCCTCCACTTGCCAGGTAGGTGCCCTTCCACCAGGCCAAGGCGGTACGAAAAGAAAGAAACAATTTCGTTTCAAAAGCCTTTTATCGGTTACCTATGCAATAGACCTTTAGGGCATTACTGGGGCCCTCCTTACTAACATATAAAAAATTCCTTTGGCAGACAAGATTGTACCATAGAGGCCTACCCTGAGACCGAGGTTGAAAATTATAACTTAATATTGAAGGGAGCTAGGAGGTCTCGAAGCCTGAGCCTTACTCTTGACGTTTCGACTTTTTAAAAAAAAAATTTATTATTATTCAAAAAAGTGCTCTTTAACAAAGAAAGATGCTCGATTTTATACACAGAACACCTTATGCATGATAGACAACCTAAAAAGTTGCAAAAGGAGTTGAAAAATAAAAAATAAAATTTTTTTCCTAGACTTTTCCAGTTTTTTTCCATTTCCCTAATTTAAAAAAAAACTCCAACATGCAAGACCCTCCAGAATATCGAAAAACACATTTAAAAAATAATATAATGTAAAATAAACAAAAGAAAGAAAAAAAAGAAATTTTTTTGAAAAAGTGTCCACAGCTGGGATTCGAACCCCCGACCCCTGCCACCTGCCTCAACTTAACAGTCAGGTGTCCTACAACCAGACCAAGGCGGTACGGAAAGAAAGAAACAATTTCGCTTCAAAAGCCCTTTCTCGGTTACCTATGCAATAGATCTTTAGGGCCCCACTGGGGCCCTCCTAATTAAAATATAAAAATTTCCTTCGGCAGGCATGATTGGACCATAGAGGCCTACTTTGGGACCGAGTTTGAAAATTAAAACTTAATATTAAGGGTAGCTAGGAGGTCTCGAAGCCTGTACCTTATTCTCGATATTTCGACTTTTTTTTAATTTTTTTTATTATTATTCCTCAAAGTGTTCTTTATCAAAGAAAGATGCTCGATTTTATACAAAGAAAAACTTATGCATGATAGACTACCTAAAATGTTGCAAAAGGAGTCGAAAAATAACAAATAAACAGATTTTCCTAGATTTTTCCTGTTTTTTCCCATTTTCCTAATTAAAAAAAAATCTCCAACATGCAAGACCCTCGGGAATATCGAAAGACACTTCTAAAAAATAATATAATGTAAAATAAACAAAAGAAAGAAAAAAAAGAAATTTTTTTGAAAAGGTGTCCGCAGCTGGGATTCGAACGCTTGACCCCTGCTTCCTGCCTCCACTTGCCAGGCAGGTGCCCTTCCACCAGGCCAAGGCGGTACGAAAAGAAAGAAACAATTTCGCTTCAAAAGCCTTTTCTCGGTTACCTATGCAATAGACCTTTAGGGCCCCACTGGGCCCTCCTAATTAACATATAAAAATTTCCTTCCGCAGACATGATTGGACCATAGAGGCCTACCCTGAGACCGAGGTTGAAAATTATAACTTAATATTAAAGGGAGCTAGGAGGTCTCGAAGCCTGAGCCTTACTCTCGACATTTCGACTTTTTTAAAAAAAATTTATTATTATTCCAAAAAGTGCTCTTTAACAAA
Source organism: Parasteatoda lunata (assembly GCA_949128135.1). Lineage (NCBI taxonomy): Eukaryota > Metazoa > Arthropoda > Arachnida > Araneae > Theridiidae > Parasteatoda > Parasteatoda lunata. The sequence goes on from OX421980.1 coordinate 83,289,668, forward strand.
GAAAGATGCTCGATTTTATACCAAGAACAACTTATGCATGATAGACTACCTAAAATGTTGCATTAGGATTCGAAAAATAACAAATAAACTGATTTTCCCAGATTTTTCCAGTTTTTTCCCATTTTCCTAATTAAAAAAAAAATCTCCAACATGCAAGACCCTCCAGAATATCGAAAAACACACCTAAAAAATAATATAATGTAAAATAAACAAAAGAAAGAAAAAAAGAAATTTTTTTGAAAAAAATTTATTATTATTCAAAAAAGTGCTCTTTAACACAGAAAGATGCTCGATTTTATACACAGAACACCTTATGCATGATATACAACCTAAAAATTTTCAAAAGGAGTCGAAAAAAACAAATGAACTGATTTTCCTAGATTTTTCTAGTTTTTTCCCATTTTCCTAATTAAAAAAAAAATCTCCAACATGCAAGACGCTCCGGAATATCGAAAACACATCTAAAATATAATATAATGTAAAATAAACAAAAGAAAGAAAAAAAAAGAAATTTTTTTGAAAAAGTGTTCGCAGCTGGGATTCGAACCCCGACCCCTCGCTCCAGCCTTGACTTGCCAGTCAGGTGTCCTACCACCAGACCAAAGCGGTACTGAAAGAAAGAAACAATTTCGCTTCAAAAGCCCTTTCTCGGTTACCTATGCCATAGAACTTTAGGGCCCAACTGGGGCCCTCTTTATCAACATATAAAAATTTCCTTCGGAAGGCATGATTGGACCATAGAGGCCTACCTTGGTACCGAGTTAGAAAATTATAACTTTATATTAAAGGGAGCTAGGAGGTCTCGAAGCCTGAGCCTTACTCTCGATATTTCGACTTTTTTAAAAAAAATTTATTATTATTCAAAAAAGTGCTCTTTAACAAAGAAAGATGCTCGATTTTATACACAGAACACCTTATGCATGATATACAACATAAAAAGTTGCAATAGGAGTAAAAAAATAACAAATAAACTGATTTTCCTAGATTTTTCCAGTTTTTTCACATTTTCCTAATTAAAAAAAGAATCTCCAACATGCAAAACCCTCTGGAATATCGAAAAACACATCTAAAGAATTATATAATGTAAAATAAACAAAGGAAAGAAAAAAAGAAATTTTTTCGAAAAAATGTCCGCAGCTGGGATTCGAGCCCCCGACCCCTCCCTCCTACCTCGACTTTCCAGTCAGGTGTCCTACCACCAGACCAAGGCAGTACGGAAAGAAATAAACAATTTCGCTTCAAAAGCCCTTTCCCCGTTATCTATGCAATAGAAATTTAGGCCCCCACATGGGTCCTATTAATGAACATATAAAAATTTCACACGGCAGGCATGATTGGACCATAGAGGCCTACCTTGGTACCGAGTTTGAAAATTATAACTTAATATTCAAGGGAGCTAGGAGGTCTCGAAGCCTGAGCCTTACTCTCGATATTTCGACTTTTTTTTCAAAAAAATTTTTATTATTCAAAAATGTGTTCTTTAACAAAGAAAGATGCTCGATTTTATACACAGAACACCTTATGCATGATATACAACCTAAAAAGTTGCAAAAGGAGTCGCAAAAAAGCAAATAAACTGATTTTCCTAGAATTTTCCAGTTTTTTCCCATTTTCCTAATTAAAAAAAAATCTCCAACATGCAAGACCTTTCAGAAAATCAAAAAACACATCTAAAATATAATATAATGTAAAATAAACAAAAGAAAGAAAAAAAAGAAATTTCTTTGAAAAAGTGTCCGCAGCTGGGATTCGAACCCCCGACCCCTGCCTCCTGCCTCCACTTGGCAGTCATTTGCCCTACCACCAGACCAAGGTGGTACGGAAGGAAAGAAACAATTTCGCTTCATAAGCCCTTTCTCGGTTACCTATGCAATAGACCTTTAGGGCCCCATTTGGGCCCTCCTAATTAACATATAAAAATTTTTTTTATTATTGTTCCAAAAAAGTGCTCTTTAACAAAGAAAGATGCTTGATTTTATACAAAGAACAACTTATGCCTGATAGACTACCTAAAATGTTGCAAAAAGAGTCGAAAAATAACAAATAAACAGATATTCCTAGATTTTTCCAGTTTTTTCCCATTTTCTTAATTAAAAAAAAAAATCTCCAACATGCAAGACCCTCCAGAATATTGAAAAACACACCTAAAAAATAATATAATGTAAAATAAACAAAAGAAAGAAAAAAAGAAATTTTTTTGAAAAAGTGTCCGCAGCTGGGATTTGAACCCCCGACCCCTCCCTCCAACCTTGAGTTGCCAGTCAGGTGTCCAACCACCAGACCAAGGAGGTACGGAAAGAAAGAAACAATTTCGCTTCAAAAGCCCTTTCTCGGTTACCTATGCAATAGATCTTTAGGGCCCCTCTGGGGTCCTCCTAATTAACATATAGAAATTTCCTTCGGCAGACATGTTTGGACATTAGATGCCTACCTTGGGACCGAGTTTGAAAATTATAACTTAATATTAAATGTAGCTAGGAGGTCTCGAAGCCTGTACCTTATTCTCGACGTTTCGACTTTTTACCTTTACCCTTTTTACCTTTATTAATTACCCTTTCTCCGTTACCTATGCAATAGACATTTAGGGCCCCACTGGGGCCCTCCTAATTAACATATAAAAATTTTCTTCGGCAGGCATTATTGGACTCTAAAGGCCTACCTTGGTACCGAGTTTGAAAATTATAACTTAATATTAAAGGGACCTAGGAGGTGTCGAAGCCTGAACCTTCCCTCGACATTACGACTTTTTTTAAAGAAAATTTATTATTATTCTAAAAAGTGCTCTTTAACAAAGAAAGATGCTCGATTTTATACATGGAACACCTTAAGCATGATAGACAACATAAAAAGTTGCAAAAGGAGTCGAAAAATAACAAATAAACAATTTCGCATCAAAAGCCCTTTCTCGGTTACCTATGCCATAGAACATTAGGGCCCCACTGGGACCCTCTTTATTAACATATAAAAATTTCATTCGGCAGGCATGATTGGATCATAGAGGCCTACCTTGGTACCGAATTTGAAAATTATAACTTAATATTAAAGGGAGCTAGGAGGTCTCAAAGCCTGAGCCTTACTCTCGACATTTCCACTTTTTTTTAAAAAAATTTTTTATTATTCAAAAAAGTGCTCTTTAACACAGAAAGATGCTCGATTTTATACACAGAACACCTTATGCCTGATAGACTACCTAAAATGTTGCAAAAAGAGTCGATAAATAACAAAAAAACAGATTTTCCTAGATTTTTCCATTTTTTCCCATTTTCCTAATTAAAAAAAAAACTCCAACATGCAAGACCCTCCGGAATATCGAAAAACACATCTAAAAAATAATATAATGTAAAATAAACAAAAGAAAGAAAAAAAAGAAATTTTTTTGAAAAAGAGTCCGCAGCTGGGATTCGAACCCCCGACCCCTCTCCCCTGCCTCCACTTGCCAGTCAGGTGTCCTACCACCAGACCAAGGCGGTACGGAAAGAAAGAAACAATTTCGCTTCAAAAGCCCTTTCTCGGTTACCTATGCAATAGACCATTAGGGCCCCACTGGGGCCTTCCTAATTAACATATATAAATTTCCTTCGCCAGGCATGATTGGACCATAGAGGCCTACCTCGGTACCGAGTTAGAAAATTATAACTTAATATTAAAGGGAGCAAGGAGGTCTCGAAGCCTGAGCCTTTCTCTCGACATTTCGACTTTTTAAAAAAAATTTTTATTAATATTCAAAAAATTGCTCTTTAACAAACAAAGATGCACGATTTTATACACAGAACACCTTATGCATGATAGACAACCAAAAAAGATGCAAAAGGAGTCGAAAAATAACATATAAACTGATTTTCCTAGAATTTTCCAGTTTTTTCCCATTTTCCTAATTAAGAAAAAAATCTCCAACATGCAAGACCCTCCGGAATATCGAAAAACATATCTAAAAAATAATATAATGTAAAATAAACAAAAGAAAGAAAAAAAAGAATTTTTTTTGAAAAATTGTCCGCAGCTGGGATTCGAACAACCGACCCCTATCTCCTGCCTCGACTTGCCAGTCAGGTGTCCTACCACCAGACCAAGGCGGTACGGAAAGAAAGAAGCAATTTTGCTTTAAAAGCCCTTTCTCGATTACATATGCAATAGAACTTTAGGGCCCTACTGGGGCCCTCCTAATTAACATATAAAAATTTCCTTCCGTAGGCATGATTGGACCATAGAGGCCTACCTTGGTACCGAGTTAGAAAATTATAACTTAATATTAAAGGTAGCTAGAAGGTCTCGAAGCCTGTACCTTATTCTCGACATTTCAACTTTTTTTTTATTTTTTTTATTTTTATTCCAAAAAAGTGCTCTTTAACAAAGAAAGATGCTTGATTTTATACAAAGAACAACTTATGCCTGATAGACTACCTAAAATGTTGCAAAAAGAGTGGAAAAATAACAAATAAACAGATTTTCCTAGATTTTTCCAGTTTTTTCCCATTTTCCTAATAAAAAAAAAAACTCCAACATGCAAGACCCTCCGGAATATCGAAAAACACATATAAAAAATAATATAATGTAAAATAAACAAAAGAAAGAAAAAAAAGAAATTTTTTGAAAAAGTGTCCGCAGCTGGGATTCGATTCCCCGACCCCTACCTCCTGCCTCCACTTGCCAGTCAGGTGCCCTACCACCAGACCAAGGTGGTACGGAAAGAAAGAAACAATTTCGCTTCAAAAGCCCTTTCTCGGTTACCTATGCAATAGACATTTAGAGACCCACAGGGGCCCTCCTAATTAACGTATAAAAATTTTCTTTGGCAGGAATGATTGGACCATAGAGGCCTACCTTGGTACCAAGTTTGAAAATTATAACGTAATATTAAAGGGACCTAGGAGGTGTCGAAGCCTGAGCCTTCCCTCGTCATTAAGACTTTTTTTAAAGAAAATTTATTATCATTCAAAAAAGTGCTCTTTAACAAAGAAAGATGCTCGATTTTATACACGGAACACCTTAAGCATGATAGACAACATAAAAAGTTGCAAAAGGAGTCGAAAAATAACAAATAAACTGATTTTCCCAGAATTTTCCAGTTTTTTCCCATTTTCCTAATTAAAAAAAAAATCTCCAACATGCAAGACCCTCCAGAATATCGAAAAACACACCTAAAAAATAATATAATGTAAAATAAACAAAAGAAAGAGAAAAAGAAATTTTTTTGAAAAAGTGTCCGCAGCTGGGATTTGAACCCCCGACCCCTCCCTCCAACCTTGAGTTGCCAGTCAGGTCTCCTACCACCAGACCAAGGCTGTACGGAAAGAAAGCAACAATTTCGCTTCAAAAGCCCTTTCTCGGTTACCTATGCAATAGACCTTTAGGGCCCCACTGGGGTCCTCCTAATTAACATATAAAAATGTCCTTCGGCAGACATGTTTAGACATTAGATGCCTACCTTGGGACCGAGTTTGAAAATTATAAGTTAATATTAAAGGTAGCTAGGAGGTCTCGAAGCCTGTACCTTATTCTCGACATTTCGACTTTTTTTTAATTTTTTTTATTATTATTCCAAAAAAGTGCTCTTTAACAAAGAAAGATGCTTGAATTTATACAAAGAACAACTTATGCCTGATAGACTACCTAAAATGTTGCAAAAAGAGTCGATAAATAACAAATAAACAGATTTTCCTAGATTTTTCCAGTTTTTTCCCATTTTCCTAATTAAAAAAAAAACTCCAACATGCAAGACCCTCCGGAATATCGAAAAACACATCTAAAAAATAATATAATGTAAAATAAACAAAAGAAAGAAAAAAAAGAAATTTTTTTGAAAAAGTGTCCGCAGCTGGGATTCGAACCCCCGACCCTTCTCTCCTGCCTCCACTTGCCAGTCAGGTGTCCTACCACCAGACCAAGGCGGTACAGAAAGAAAGAAACAATTTCGCTTCAAAAGCCCTTTCTCGGTTACCTATGCAATAGACCATTAGGGCCCCACTGAGCCTTCCTAATTAGCATATATAAATTTCCTTCGCCAGGCATGATTGGACCATAGAGGCCTACCTCGGTACCGAGTTAGAAAATTATAACTTAATATTAAAGGGAGCAAGGAGGTCTCGAAGCCTGAGCCTTTCTCTCGACATTTCGACTTTTTAAAAAAAAAATTTATTATTATTCAAAAAATTGCTCTGTAACAAAGAAAGATGCTTGATTTTATACAAAGAACAACTTATGCCTGATAGACTACCTAAAATGTTGCAAAAAGAGTCGAAAAATAACAAATAAACAGATTTTCCTAGATTTTTCCAGTTTTTTCCCATTTTCCTAATTAAAAAAAAAACTCCAACATACAAGACCCTCCGGAATATCGAAAAACACATCTAAAAAATAATATAATGTAAAATAAACAAAAGAAAGAAAAAAAAGAATTTTTTTTGAAAAAGTGTCCGCAGCTGGGATTTGAACCCCCGACCCCTTCCTCCAACCTTGAGTTGCCAGTCAGGTGTCCTACCACCAGACCAAGGCGGTACGGAAAGAAAGAAAAAATTTCGCTTCAAAACCCCTTTCTCGGTTACCTATGCAATAGACCTTTAGGGCCCCACTGGGGTCCTCCTAATTAACATATAAAAATTTCCTTCGGCAGACATGTTTGGACATTAGATGCCTACCTTGGGACCGAGATTGAAAATTATAACTTAATATTAAAGATAGCTAGGAGGTCTCGAAGCCTGTACCTTATTCTCGACATTTCGACTTTTTAAAAATTTTTTTTATTATTATTCCAAAAAAGTGCTCTTTAACAAAGAAAGATGCTTGATTTTATACAAAGAACAACTTATGCCTGATAGACTACCTAAAATTTTGCAAAAAGAGTCAAAAAATAACAAATAAACAGATTTTCCTAGATTTTTCCAGTTTTTTCCCATTTTCCTAATTAAAAAAAAAACTCCAACATGCAAGACCCTCCGGAATATCGAAAAACACATCTAAAAAATAATATAATGTAAAATAAACAAAAGAAAGAAAAAAAAGAAATTTTTTTAAAAAAGTGTCCGCAGCTGGGATTCGAACCCCCGACCCCTACCTCCTGCCTCCACTTGCCAGTCAGGTGCTCTACCACCAGACCAAGGCGGTACGGAAAGAAAGAAACAATTTCGCTTCAAAAGCCCTTTCTCGGTTACCTATGCAATAGACATTTAGGGCCCCACTGGGGCCCTCCTAATTACCGTATAAAAATTTTCTTCGGCAGTCATGATTGGACCATAGAGCCCTACCTTGGTACCGAGTTTGAAAATTATAACTTAATATTAAAGGGAGCTAGGTTGTGTCGAAGCCTGAGCCTTCCCTCGACATTACGACTTTTATTAAAGAAAATTTATTATTATTCAAAAAAGTGCTCTTTAACAAAGAAAGATGCTCGATTTTATACACGGAACACCTAAAGCATGATAGACAACATAAAAAGTTGCAAAAGGACTCGAAAAATAACATATAAACTGATTTTCCAAGAATTTTCCAGTTTTTTCCCATTTTCCTAATTAAAAAAAAAAACTCCAACATGCAACACCCTCCGGAATATCGAAAAACACATCTAAAAAATAATATAATGTAAAATAAACAAAAGAAAGAAAAAAAAGAAATTTTTTTTAAAAAGTGTCCGCAGCTGGGATTCGAACCCCCGACCCCTCTCTCCTGCCTCCACTTGCCAGTCAGGTGTCCTACCACCAGACCAAGGCGGTACGGAAAGAAAGAAACAATTTCGCTTCAAAAGCCCTTTCTCGGTTACCTATGCAATAGACCTTTAGGGCCCCTCTGGGGCCTTCCTAATAAACATATATAAATTTCCTTCGCCAGGCATGATTGGACCATAGAGGCCTACCTCGGTACCGAGTTTGAAAATTATAACTTAATATTAAAGGTAGCTAGGAGGTCTCGAAGCCTGTACCTTATTCTCGACATTTCGACTTTTTTTAAATTTTTTTTATTATTATTCCAAAAAAGTGCTCTTTAACAAAGAAAGATGCTTGATTTTATACAAAGAACAACTTATGCCTGATAGACTACCTAAAATGTTGCAAAAAGAGTCGAAAAATAACAAATAAACAGATTTTCCTAGATTTTTCCAGTTTTTTCCCATTTTCCTAATTAAAAAAAAAACTCCAACATGCAAGACCCTTACGGAATATCGAAAAACACATCTAAAAAATAATATAATGTAAAATAAACAAAAGAAAGAAAAAAAAGAAATTTTTTGGAAAAAGAGTCCGCAGCTGGGATTCGAACCCCCGACTCGTCTCTCCTGCCTCCACTTGCCAGTCAGGTGTCCTACCACCATACCAAGGTGGTACGGAAAGAAAGAAACAATTTCGCTTCAAAAGCCCTTTCTCGGTTACCTATGCAATAGACCTTTAGGGCCCCACTGGGGTCCTCCTAATTAACATATAAAAATTTCCTTCGGCAGACATGTTTGGACATTAGATGCCTACCATGGGACCGAGTTTGAAAATTATAACTTAATATTAAAGGTAGCTAGGAGGTATCGAAGCCAGTACCTTATTCTCGACATTTCGACTTTTTTTTAATTTTTTTTATTATTATTCCAAAAAAGTGCTCTTTAATAAAGAAAGATGCTTGATTTTATACAAAGAACAACTTATGCCTGATAGACTACCTAAAATGTTGCAAAAAGAGTCGAAAAATAACAAATAAACAGATTTTCCTAGATTTTTCCAGTTTTTTCCCATTTTCCTAATTAAAAAAAAAACTCCAACATGCAAGACCCTCCGGAATATCGAAAACGCATCTAAAAAATAATATAATGTAAAATAAACAAAAGAAAGAAAAAAAAGAAATTTTTTTTAAAAAGTGTCCGCAGCTGGGATTCGAACCCCCGACCCCTCTCTCCTGCCTCCACTTGCCAGTCAGGTGTCCTACCACCAGACCAAGGCGGTACAGAAAGAAAGAAACAATTTCGCTTCAAAAGCCCTTTCTCGGTTACCTATGCAATAGACCATTAGGGCCCCACTGGGGCCTTCCTTATTAACATATATAAATTTCCTTCGCCAGGCATGATTGGACCATAGAGGCCTACCTCGGTACCGAGTTAGAAAATTATAACTTAATATTAAAGGGAGCAAGGAGGTCTCGAAGCCTGAGCCTTTCTCTCGACATTTCGACTTTTTTAAAAAAAAATTTATTATTATTCAAAAAATTGCTCTTTAACAAACAAAGATGCACGATTTTATACACAGAACACCTTATGCATGATAGACAACCTAAAAAGTTGCAAAAGGACTCGAAAAATAACATATAAACTGATTTTCCAAGAATTTTCCAGTTTTTTCCCATTTTCCTAATTAAGAAAAACATCTCCAACATGCAAGACCCTCCGGAATATCGAAAAACACATCTAAAAAATAATATAATGTAAAATAAACAAAAGAAAGAAAAAAAAGAATTTTTTTTGAAAAAGTGTCCGCAGCTGGGATTCGAACCCCCGACCCCTCCCTCCTGCCTCGACTTGCCAGTCAGGTGTCCTACCACCAGACCAAGGCGGTACGGAAAGAAAGAAACAATTTCCCTTGAAAAGCCCTTTCTCGGTTACCTATGCAATAGACCTTTAGGGCCCCACTGGGATCCTCCTAATTAACATATAAAAATTAACTTCGGCAGACATGTTTAGACATTAGATGCCTACCTTGGGAGCGAGTTTGAAAATTATAACTTAATATTAAAGGTAGCTAGGAGGTCTCGAAGCCTGTACCTTATTCTCGACATTTCGACTTTTTTAAATTTTTTTTATTATTATTCCAAAAAAGTGCTCTTTAACAAAGAAAGATGCTTGATTTTATACAAAGAACAACTTATGCCTGATAGACTACCTAAAATGTTGCAAAAAGAGTCGAAAAATAACAAAAAAACAGATTTTCCTAGATTTTTCCAGTTTTTTCCCATTTTCCTGATTAAAAGAAAAACTCCAACATGCAAGACCCTCCGGAATTTCGAAAAACACATCTAAAAAATAATATAATGTAAAATAAACAAAAGAAAGAAAAAAAAGAAATTTTTTTGAAAAAGTGTCCGCAGCTGGGATTCGAACCCCCGACCCCTACCTCTTGCCTCCACTTGCCAGTCAGGTGCCCTACCACCAGACTAATGCGGTACGGAAAGAAAGAAACAATTTCGCTTCAAAAGCCCTTTCTCGGTTACCTATGCAATAGACCTTTAGTGCCCCACTGGGGTCCTCCTAATTAACACATAAAAATTTCCTTCAGCAGACATGTTTGGACATTAGATGCCTACCTTGGGAGCGAGTTTGAAAATTATAACTTAATATTAAAGGTAGCTAGGAGGTCTCGAAGCCTGTACCTTATTCTCGACATTTCGACTTTTTTTTTTAATTTTTTTTATTATTATTCCAAAAAAGTGCTCTTTAACAAAGAAAGATGCTTGATTTTATACAAAGAACAACTTATGCCTGATAGACTACCTAAAATGTTGCAAAAAGAGTCGGAAAATAACAAAAAAACAGATTTTCCTAGATTTTTCCAGTTTTTTCCCATTTTCCTAATTAAAAAAAAACTCCAACATGCTAGACCCTCCGGAATATCGAAAAACACATCTAAAAAATAATATAATGTAAAATAAACAAAAGAAAGAAAAAAAAGAAATTTTTTTGAAAAAGTGTCCGCAGCTGGGATTCGAACCCCCGATCCCTACCTCCTGCCTCCACTTGCCATGCAGGTGCCCTACCACCAGACCAAGGCGGTACGGAAAGAGAGAAACAATTTCGCTTCAAAAGCCCTTTCTCGTTTACCTATGCAATAGACCATTAGGGCCCCACTGGGGCCTTCCTAATTAACATATATAAATTTCCTTCGCCAGGCATGATTGGACCATAGAGGCCTACCTCGGTACCGAGTTAGAAAATTATAACTTAATATTAAAGGGAGCAAGGAGGTCTCGAAGCCTGAGCCTTTCTCTCGACATTTCGACTTTTTTAAAAAAAAATTTATTATTATTCAAAAAATTGCTCTTTAACAAACAAAGATGCACGATTTTATACACAGAACACCTTATGCATGATAGACAACCTAAAAAGTTGCAAAAGGAGTCGAAAAATAACATATAAACTGATTTTCCTAGAATTTTCCAGTTTTTTCCCATTTTCCTAATTAAGAAAAAAATCTCCAACATGCAAGACCCTCCGGAATATCGAAAAACACATCTAAAAAATAATATAATGTAAAATAAACAAAAGAAAGAAAAAAAAGAATTTTTTTTGAAAAAGTGTCCGCAGCTGATATTCGAACCCCCGACCCCTCCCTCCTGCCTCGACTTGCCATTCAGGTGTCCTACCACCAGACCAAGGCGGTACGGAAAGAAAGAAACAATTTCCCTTTAAAAGCCCTTTCTCGGTTACCTATGCAATAGACCTTACGGGCCCCACTGGGGCCCTCCTAATTAACATATAAAAATTTTCTTCGGCAGGCATGATTGGACCATACAGGCCTACCTTGGGACCAAGTTTGAAAATTAAAACTTAATATTAAGGGTAGCTAGGAGGTCTCGAAGCCTGTACCTTATTCTCGATATTTCGACTTTTTTTAAATTTTTTTTATTATTATTCCAAAAAGTGTTCTTTATCAAAGAAAGATGCTCGATTTTATACAAAGAACAACTTATGCATGATAGACTACCTAAAATGTTGCAAAAGGAGTTGAAAAATAACAAATAAACAGATTTTCCTAGATTTTTCCAGTTTTTTCCCATTTTCCTAATTAAATAAAAAATCTCCAACATGCAAGACCCTCAGGAATATCGAAAAACACTTCTAAAAAATAATATAATGTAAAATAAACAAAAGAAAAAAAAAAAAAGAAATTTTTTTGAAAAAGCATCCTCAGCTGGGATTCGAACCCCCGACCCCTGCCTCCTGCCTCCAATTGCGTGTCAGGTGCCCTACCACCAGGCCAAGGCGGTTTGGAAAGAAAGAAACAATTTCGCTTCAAAAGCCCTTTCTCGGTTACCTATGTAATAGACCTTTAGGGCCCCACTGGGGTCCTCCTAATTAACACATAAAAATTTCCTTCGGCAGACATGTTTGGACATTAGATGCCTACCTTGGGAGCGAGTTTGAAAATTATAACTAAATATTAAAGGGAGCTAGGAGGTCTCGAAGCCTGAGCCTTACTCTCGATATTTCGACTTTTTTAAAAAAAAATTTTTTATTATTCAAAAAAGTGCTCTTTAACACAGAAAGATGCTCGATTTTATACGAAGAACACCTTATGCATGATAGACAACATAAAAAGTTGCAATAGGAGTAAAAAAATAACAAATAAACTGATTTTCCTAGATTTTTCCAGTTTTTTCACATTTTCCTAATTAAAAAAAGAATCTCCAACATGCAAGACCCTCTGGAATATCGAAAAACACATCTAAAAAATTATATAATGTAAAATAAACAAAGGAAAGAAAAAAAGAAATTTTTTCGAAAAAATGTCCGCAGCTGGGATTCGAGCCCCCAACCCCTCCCTCCTACCTCGACTTGCCAGTCAGGTGTCCTACCACCAGACCAAGGCAGTACGGAAAGAAAGAAACAATTTCGCTTCAAAAGCCCTTTCTCTGTTACCTATGTAATACACCTTTAGGGCCCCACTGGGGCCCTTATAATTAACATATAAAAATTTCCTTCGGCAGGCATGATTGGACCATAGAGGCCTACCTTGGGACCGAGTTTTAAAATTATAACTTAATATTAAAGGGAGCTAGGAGGTCTTGAAGCCTAAGCCTTACTCTCGACATTTCGACCTTTTTAAAAAAAAATTTATTATTATTCCAAGAAGTGCTCTTTAACAAAGAAAGATGCTCGATTTTATACACAGAACACCTTATGCATGATAGACTACCTAAAATATTGCAATAGGAGTCGAAAAATAACAAATAAACTGATTTTCCTAGATTTTTCCAATTTTTTTCCCATTTTCCTAATTAAAAAAAAATCTCCAACATGCAAGACCCTCCAGAATATCGAAAAACACTTCTAAAAGATAGTATAATGTAAAATAAACAAAAGAAAGAAAAAAAAGAAATTTTTTTGAAAAAGTGTCCGCAACTGGGATTTGAACCCTCGACCCCTCCCTCCAGCCTTGAGTTGCCAGTCAGGTGTCCTACCACCAGACCAATGCGGTACGGAAAGAAAGAAACAATTTCGCTTCAAAAACCCTTTCTCGGTTACCTAGGCAATAGACCTTTAGGGCCCCATTTGGGCCCTCCTAATTAACATATAAAAATTTCCTTCGGCAGACAGGTTTGGACATTAGATGCCTACCTTGGGACCGAGTTTGAAAATTATAACTTAATATTAAAGGTAGCTAGGAGGTCTCGAAGCCTGTACCTTATTCTCGACATTTCGACTTTTTTAAAAAATTTTTTAATATTATTCCAAAAAAGTGATCTTTAACAAAGAAAGATGCTCGAATTTATACAAAGAACAACTTATGCATGATAGACTAACAAAAATGTTGCAAAAGGAGTCGAAAAATAACAAATAAACAGATTTTCCGAGATTTTTCCTGTTTTTTCCCATTTTCCTAATTAAGAAAAAAATCTCCAACATGCAAGACCCTCCGGAATATCGAAAAACACATCTAAAAAATAATATAATGTAAAATAAACAAAAGAAAGAAAAAAAAGAATTTTATTGGAAAAAGTGTCCGCAGCTGGGATTCGAACCCGTCACCCCTCCTTCCTGCCTCGACTTGCCAGTCAGGTGTCCTACCACCAGACGAAGGCGGTAGGGAAAGAAAGAAACAATTTTGCTTCAAAATCCCTTTCTCGGTTACCTATGCAATAGACATTTAGGACCCCACTGAAGCCCTCTTAATTAACATATAAAAATTTCCTTCCGCAGGCATGATTGGATCATTGAGGCCAACGTTGGGACCGAGGTTGAAAATTATAACTTAAGATTAAAGGGAGCTAGGAGGTCTCGAAGCCTGAACCTTATTCTCGTCATTTCGACATTTTATTTTATTTTATTATTATTCCAAAAAGTGTTCTTTAACAAAGAAAGATGCTCGATTTTATACACAGAACACCTTATGCATGATAGACTACCTAAAATGTTGCAATTGGAGTCCAAAAATAACAAATAAACTGATTTTCTTAGATTTTTTCAGTTTTTTCCCAATTTCCTAATTAAAAAAAAAACTTCCTACATGCAGGACCCTCCAGAATATTGAAAAACACATCTTAAAAAATAATATAATGTAAAATAAACAAAAGAAAGAAAAAAAAGAAATTTTTTTGAAAAAGTGTCCGCAACAGGGATTTGAACCCTCGACCCCTCCCTCCAACCTCGACTTTTCAGTCAGGTGCCCTACCACCAGACCAAGGCGGTACAGAGAGAAATAAACAATTTCCCTTCAATAGCATTTTCTCGGTTGCAAGAGATCTTTAGGGCCCCACTGCGGCCCTCCTAATTAACATATAAAAATTTACTTTGGCAGGCCTGATTGGACCATAGAGGCCTACCTTGGGACCGAGGTTGAAAATTATAACTTAATATTAAAGGGAGCTAGAAGGTTTTGAAGCCTGAACCTTATTAACGACATTTCGACTTTTTTTTTTTATTATTATTCCAAAAAGTGTTCTTTAACAAAGAAAGATGCTCGATTTTATACACAGAACACCTTATGCATGATAGACTATCTAAAATGTTGCAATAGGAGACGAAAAATAACAAATAAACTGATTTTCCTATATTTTTCAAGTTTTTTCTCATTTTCCTAATTAATAAAATATTTCCTACAAGCAGGACCCTCCAGAATATCGAAAAACACATCTAAAAAATAATATAATGTAAAATAAACAAAAGAAAGAAAAAAAAGAAATTTTTTTGAAAAAGCGCCTGCAGCTGGGATTCGAACCCCCAACCCCTCCCTCCAGCCACGACTTTTCAGTCAGGTGCCCTACCACCAGACCAAGGCGGTACAGAGAGATATAAACAATTTCCCTTCAATAGCATTTTCTCGGTTGCAAGAGATCTTTAGGGCCCCACTGCGGCCCTCCTAAATAACATATAAAAATTTACTTTGGCAGGCCTGATTGGACCATAGAGGCCTACCTTGGGACCGAGGTTGAAAATTATAACTTAATATTAAAGGGAGCTAGGAGGTTTTGAAGCCTGAACCTTATTTACGACATTTCGACTTTTTTTTTTTTATTATTATTCCAAAAAGTGTTCTTTAACAAAGAAAGATGCTCGATTTTATACACAGAACACCTTATGCATGATAGACTATCTAAAATGTTGCAATAGGAGACGAAAAATAACAAATAAACTGATTTTCCTATATTTTTCAAGTTTTTTCTCATTTTCCTAATTAATAAAATATTTCCTACATACAGGACCCTCCAGAATATCGAAAAACACATCTAAAAAATAATATAATGTAAAATAAACAAAAGAAAGAAAAAAAAGAAATTTTTTTGAAAAAGCGCCTGCAGCTGGGATTCGAACCCCCAACCCCTCCCTCCAGCCACGACTAGCCAGTCAGGTGTCCTACCACCAGACCATGGCGGTACGGAAAGAAAGAAACAATTTTGCTTCAAAAGCCCTTTCTCGGTTACCTATGCAATAGACATTTAGGGCCCCACTGAAGCCCTCTTAATTAACATATAAAAATTTCCTTCTCCAGGCATGATTGGACCATTGCGGCCTACCTTGGGACCGAGTTTGAAAATTATAACTTAAGATTAAAGGGAGCTAGGAGGTCTCGAAGCCTGAACCTTATTCTCGTCATTTCGACATTTTATTTTATTTTATTATTATTCCAAAAAGTGTTCTTTAACAAAGAAAGATGCTCGATTTTATACACAGAACACCTTATGCATGATAGACTACCTAAAATGTTGCAATTGGAGTCCAAAAATAACAAATAAACTGATTTTCCTAGATTTTTTCAGTTTTTTCCCAATTTCCTAATTAAAGAAAAAAACTTCCTACATGCAGGACCCTCCAGAATATTGAAAAACACATCTTAAAAAATAATATAATGTAAAATAAACAAAAGAAAGAAAAAAAAAGAAATTTTTTTGAAAAAGTGTCCGCATATGGGATTCCAACCCCCCACACCTCCCTCCAACCTCGACTTTTCAGTCAGGTGCCCTACCACCAGACCAAGGCGGTACAGAGAGAAATAAACAATTTCCCTTCAATAGCATTTTCTCGGTTGCAAGAGATCTTTAGGGCCCCACTGCGGCCTTCCTAATTAACATATAAAAATTTACTTTGGCAGGCCTGATTGGACCATAGAGGCCTACCTTGGGACCGAGGTTGAAAATTATAACTTAATATTAAAGGAAGCTAGGAGGTTTTGAAGCCTGAACCTTATTTACGACATTTCGACTTTTTTTTTTATTATTATTCCAAAAAGTGTTCTTTAACAAAGAAAGATGCTCGATTTTATACACAGAACACCTTATGCATGATAGACTATCTAAAATGTTGCAATAGGAGACGAAAAATAACAAATAAACTGATTTTCCTATATTTTTCAAGTTTTTTCTCATTTTCCTAATTAATAAAATATTTCCTACATGCAGGACCCTCCAGAATATCGAAAAACACATCTAAAAAATAATATAATGTAAAATAAACAAAAGAAAGAAAAAAAAGAAATTTTTTTGAAAAAGCGCCTGCAGCTGGGATTCGAACCCCCAACCCCTCCCTCCAGCCACGACTTTTCTGTCAGGTGCCCTACCACCAGACCAAGGCGGTACAGAGAGATATAAACAATTTCCCTTCAATAGCATTTTCTCGGTTGCAAGAGATCTTTAGGGCCCCACTGCGGCCCTCCTAATTAACATATAAAAATTTACTTTGGCAGGCCTGATTGGACCATAGAGGCCTACCTTGGGACGGAGGTTGAAAATTATAACTTAATATTAAAGGGAGCTAGGAGGTTTTGAAGCCTGAACCTTATTTACGACATTTCGACTTTTTTTTTTATTATTATTCCAAAAAGTGTTCTTTAACAAAGAAAGATGCTCGATTTTATACACAAAACACCTTATGCATGATAGACTATCTAAAATGTTGCAATAGGAGACGAAAAATAACAAATAAACTGATTTTCCTATATTTTTCAAGTTTTTTCTCATTTTCCTAATTAATAAAATATTTCCTACATGCAGGACCCTCCAGAATATCGAAAAACACATCTAAAAAATAATATAATGTAAAATAAACAAAAGAAAAAGAAAAAAGGCATTTTTTGAAAAAGTATCCGCAGTTGGGATTCGACCCACCGACCCCTCCCTCCAGCCTCAACTTGCCAGTCAGGTGTCCTACCAGCAGACCAAGTCGGTACGGAAAGAAAGAAACAATTTCGCTTCAAAAGCCCTTTCTCGGTTACCTATGCAATAGACATTTAGGGCCCCTCTGGTGCCCTCTTAATAAACATATAAAAATTTCCTTCGGCAGGCATGATTGGACCATAGAGGCCTACCTTGAGACCCTGTTTGAAAATTAAAACTTAATATTAAAAGGAGCTAGGAGGTCTCGAAGCCTGAACCTTATTCTCGACATTTCGACTTTTTTTTTTATTATTATTCCAAAAAGTGTTCTTTAATAAAGAAAGATGCTCGATTTTATACACAGAACACCTTATGCATGATAGACTATCTAAAATATTGCAATAGGAGACGAAAAATAACAGATAAACTGATTTTCCTAGTTTTTTCCAGTTTTCTCCCATTTTCTAAATTAAAAAAAAATTTCCTGCATGCAGGACCCTCCAGAATATCAAAAAACACATCTAAAAAACAATATAACGTAAAATAAACAAAAGAAAGAAAAAAAGAAATTTTTTTGAAAAAGCGCCTGCAGCTGGGATTCGAACCCCCACCCGACTAGCCAGTCAGGTGTCCTACCACCAGACCATGGCGGTACGGAAAGAAGGAAACAATTTTGCTTCAAAAGCCCTTTCTCGGTTACCTATGCAATAGACATTTAGGGCCCCACTGATGCCCTCTTAATTAACATATAAATATTTCCTTCGGCAGGCAAGATTGGACCATTGCGGCCTACCTTGGGACGGAGTTTGAAAATTATAACTTAATATTAAAGGGAGCTAGGAGGTCTCGAAGCCTGAACCTTATTCTCGACATTTCGACTTTTTATTTTATTTTATTATTATTCCAAAAAGTGTTCTTTAAAAAAGAAAGATGCTCGATTTTATACACAGAACACCTTATGCATGATAGACTACCTAAAATGTTGCAATAGGAGTCAAAAAATAACAAATAAACTGATTTTATTAGATTTTTTCAGTTTTTTCCGATTTTCCTAATTAAAAAAAATTTCCTATAGCAGGACCCTCCACAATATCGAAAAACACATCTAAAAAATAATATAATGTAAAATAAACAAAAGAAAGAAAAAAAAGAAATTTTTTTGAAAAAGTGTCCGCAGCTGGGATTCGAACCCCCGACACCTACCTCCTGCCTCCACTTGCCAGTCAGGTGCCCTACCACCAGACCAAGGCGGTACGGAAAGAAAGAAACAATTTCGCTTCAAAAGCCCTTTCTCGGTTACCTATGCAATAGACATTTAGGGCCCCACTGGGGCCCTCCTAATTAACATATAAAAATTTTCTTCGGCAGGCATGATTGGACCATAGAGGCCTACCTTGGGACCAAGTTTGAAAATTAAAACTTAATATTAAGGGTAGCTAGGAGGTCTCGAAGCCTGTACCTTATTCTCGATATTTTGACTTTTTTTAAATTTTTTTTATAATTATTCCAAAAAAGTGCTCTTTAACAAAGAAAGATGCTTGATTTTATACAAAGAACAACTTATGCCTGATAGACTACCTAAAATGTGGCAAAAAGAGTCGAAAAATAACAAAAAAACAGATTTTCCTAGATTTTTCCAGTTTTTTCACATTTTCCAAATTAAAAAAAAAACTCCAACATGCAAGACCCTCCGGAATATCGAAAAACACATCTAAAAAATAATATAATGTAAAATAAACAAAAGAAAGAAAAAAAAGAAATTTTTTTGAAAAAGTGTCCGCAGCTGGGATTCGAACCCCCGTCCCCTACCTCCTGCCTCCACTTGCCAGTCAGGTGCCCTACCACCAGACGAAGGCGGTAGGGAAAGAAAGAAACAATTTTGCTTCAAAATCCCTTTCTCGGTTACCTATGCAATAGACATTTAGGACCCCACTGAAGCCCTCTTAATTAACATATAAAAATTTCCTTCCGCAGGCATGATTGGATCATTGAGGCCAACGTTGGGACCGAGGTTGAAAATTATAACTTAAGATTAAAGGGAGCTAGGAGGTCTCGAAGCCTGACCCTTATTCTCGTCATTTCGACATTTTATTTTATTTTATTATTATTCCAAAAAGTGTTCTTTAACAAAGAAAGATGCTCGATTTTATACACAGAACACCTTATGCATGATAGACTACCTAAAATGTTGCAATTGGAGTCCAAAAATAACAAATAAACTGATTTTCCTAGATTTTTTCAGTTTTTTCCCAATTTCCTAATTAAAAAAAAAAACTTCCTACATGCAGGACCCTCCAGAATATTGAAAAACACATCTTAAAAAATAATATAATGTAAAATAAACAAAAGAAAGAAAAAAACGAAATTTTTTTGAAAAAGTGTCCGCAACTGGGATTTGAACCCTCGACCCCTCCCTCCAACCTCGACTTTTCAGTCAGGTGCCCTACAAACAGACCAAGGTGGTACAGAGAGAAATAAACAATTTCCCTTCAATAGCATTTTCTCGGTTGCAAGAGATCTTTAGGGCCCCACTGCGGCCCTCCTAATTAACATATAAAAATTTACTTTGGCAGGCCTGATTGGACCATAGAGGCCTACCTTGGGACCGAGGTTGAAAATTATAACTTAATATTAAAGGGAGCTAGGAGGTTTTGAAGCCTGAACCTTATTTACGACATTTCGACTTTTTTTTTATTATTATTCCAAAAAGTGTTCTTTTACAAAGAAAGATGCTCGATTTTATACACAGAACACCTTATGCATGATAGACTATCTAAAATGTTGCAATAGGAGACGAAAAATAACAAATAAACTGATTTTCCTATATTTTTCAAGTTTTTTCTCGTTTTCCTAATTAATAAAATATTTCCTACAAGCAGGACCCTCCAGAATATCGAAAAACACATCTAAAAAATAATATAATGTAAAATAAACAAAAGAAAGAAAAAAAAGAAATTTTTTTGAAAAAGCGCCTGCAGCTGGGATTCGAACCCCCAACCCCTCCCTCCAGCCACGACTTTTCAGTCAGGTGCCCTACCACCAGACCAAGGCGGTACAGAGAGATATAAACAAGTTCCCTTCAATAGCATTTTCTCGGTTGCAAGAGATCTTTAGGGCCCCACTGCGGCCCTCCTAATTAACATATAAAAATTTACTTTGGCAGGCCTGATTGGACCATAGAGGCCTACCTTGGGACCGAGGTTGAAAATTATAACTTAATATTAAAGGGAGCTAGGAGGTTTTGAAGCCTGAACCTTATTTACGACATTTCGACTTTTTTTTTTATTATTATTCCAAAAAGTGTTCTTTAACAAAGAAAGATGCTCGATTTTATACACAGAACACCTTATGCATGATAGACTATCTAAAATGTTGCAATAGGAGACGAAAAATAACAAATAAACTGATTTTCCTATATTTTTCAAGTTTTTTCTCATTTTCCTAATTAATAAAATATTTCCTACATGCAGGACCCTCCAGAATATCGAAAAACACATCTAAAAAATAATATAATGTAAAATAAACAAAAGAAAGAAAAAAAAGAAATTTTTTTGAAAAAGCGCCTGCAGCTGGGATTCGAACCCCCAACCCCTCCCTCCAGCCACGACTAGCCAGTCAGGTGTCCTACCACCAGACCATGGCGGTACGGAAAGAAAGAAACAATTTTGCTTCAAAAGCCCTTTCTCGGTTACCTATGCAATAGACATTTAGGGCCCCACTGAAGCCCTCTTAATTAACATATAAATATTTCCTTCGGCAGGCATGATTGGACCATTGCGGCCTACCTTGGGACGGAGTTTGAAAATTATAACTTAATATTAAAGGGAGCTAGGAGGTCTCGAAGCCTGAACCTTATTCTCGACATTTCGACTTTTTATTTTATTTTATTATTATTCCAAAAAGTGTTCTTTAAAAAAGAAAGATGCTCGATTTTATACACAGAACACCTTATGCATGATAGACTACCTAAAATGTTGCAATAGGAGTCAAAAAATAACAAATAAACTGATTTTATTAGATTTTTTCAGTTTTTTCCGATTTTCCTAATTAAAAAAAATTTCCTATAGCAGGACCCTCCACAATATCGAAAAACACATCTAAAAAATAATATAATGTAAAATAAACAAAAGAAAGAAAAAAAAGAATTTTTTTTGAAAAAGTGTCCGCAGCTGGGATTCGGACCACCGAACCCTCTCTCCTGCCTCCACTTGCCAGTCAGGTGTCCTACCACCAGACCAACGCGGTACGGAAAAAAGAAACAATTTCGCTTCAAAAGCCCTTTCTCGGTTACCTATGCAATAGACCTTTAGGGCCCCACTGGGGTCCTCCTAATTAACACATAAAAATTTCCTTCAGCAGACATGTTTGGACATTAGATGCCTACCTTGGGAGCGAGTTTGAAAATTATAACTTATTATTAAAGGTAGCTAGGAGGTCTCGAAGCCTGTACCTTATTCTCGACATTTTGACTTTTTTTTTAATTTTTTTTATTATTATTCCAAAAAAGTGCTCTTTAACAAAGAAAGATGCTTGATTTTATACAAAGAACAACTTATGCCTATAGACTACCTAAAATGTTGCAAAAAGAGTCGAAAAATAACAAAAAAACAGATTTTCCTAGATTTTTCCAGTTTTTTCCCATTTTCCTAATTAAAAAAAAAACTCCAACATGCTAGACCCTCCGGAATATCGAAAAACACATCTAAAAAATAATATAATGTAAAATAAACAAAAGAAAGAAAAAAAAGAAATTTTTTTGAAAAAGTGCCCGCAGCTGGGATTCGAACCCCCGATCCCTACCTCCTGCCTCCACTTGCCATGCAGGTGCCCTACCACCAGACCAAGGCGGTACCGAAAGAGAGAAACAATTTCGCTTCAAAAGCCCTTTCTCGGTTACCTATGCAATAGACCATTAGGGCCCCACTGGGGCCTTCCTAATTAACATATATAAATTTCCTTCGCCAGGCATGATTGGACCATAGAGGCCTACCTCGGTACCGAGTTAGAAAATTATAACTTAATATTAAAGGGAGCAAGGAGGTCTCGAAGCCTGAGCCTTTCTCTCGACATTTCGACTTTTTTAAAAAAAAATTTATTATTATTCAAAAAATTGCTCTTTAACAAACAAAGATGCACGATTTTATACACAGAACACCTTATGCATGATAGACTACCTAAAATGTTGCAAAAGGAGTCGAAAAATAACAAATAAACAGATTTTCCTAGATTTTTCCAGTTTTTTCCCATTTTCCTAATTAAATAAAAAATCTCCAACATGCAAGACCCTCAGGAATATCGAAAAACACTTCTAAAAAATAATATAATGTAAAATAAACAAAAGAAAGAAAAAAAAGAAATTTTTTTGAAAAAGCGTCCTCAGCTGGGATTCGAACCCCCGACCCCTGCCTCCAATTGCGTGTCAGGTGCCCTACCACCAGGCCAAGGCAGTTTGGAAAGAAAGAAACAATTTCGCTTCAAAAGCCCTTTCTCGGTTACCTATGTAATAGACCTTTAGGGCCCCACTGGGGCCCTTATAATTAACATATAAAAATTTCCTTCGGCAGGCATGATTGGACCATAGAGGCCTACCTTGGGACCGAGTTTTAAAATTATAACTCAATATTAAAGGGAGCTAGGAGGTCTTGAAGCCTGAGCCTTACTCTCGACATTTCGACCTTTTTAAAAAAAAATTTATTATTATTCCAAGAAGTGCTCTTTAACAAAGAAAGATGCTCGATTTTATACACAGAACACCTTATGCATGATAGACTACCTAAAATATTGCAATAGGAGTCGAAAAATAACAAATAAACTGATTTTCCTAGATTTTTCCAATTTTTTTCCCATTTTCCTAATTAAAAAAAAATCTCCAACATGCAAGACCCTCCAGAATATCGAAAAACACTTCTAAAAGATAGTATAATGTAAAATAAACAAAAGAAAGAAAAAAAAAAAATTTTTTGAAAAAGTGTCCGCAACTGGGATTTGAACCCTCGACCCCTCCCTCCAGCCTTGAGTTGCCAGTCAGGTGTCCTACCACCAGACCAATGCGGTACGGAAAGAAAGAAACAATTTCGCTTCAAAAACCCTTTCTCGGTTACCTAGGCAATAGACATTTAGGGCCCCATTTGGGCCCTCCTAATTAACATATAAAAATTTCCTTCGGCAGACATGTTTGGACATTAGATGCCTACCTTGGGACCGAGTTTGAAAATTATAACTTAATATTAAAGGTAGCTAGGAGGTCTCGAAGCCTGAACCTTATTCTCGTCATTTCGACATTTTATTTTATTTTATTATTATTCCAAAAAGTGTTCTTTAACAAAGAAAGATGCTCGATTTTATACACAGAACACCTTATGCATGATAGACTACCTAAAATGTTGCAATTGGAGTCCAAAAATAACAAATAAACTGATTTTCCTAGATTTTTTCAGTTTTTTCCCAATTTCCTAATTAAAAAAAAAAACTTCCTACATGCAGGACCCTCCAGAATATTGAAAAACACATCTTAAAAAATAATATAATGTAAAATAAACAAAAGAAAGAAAAAAACGAAATTTTTTTGAAAAAGTGTCCGCAACTGGGATTTGAACCCTCGACCCCTCCCTCCAACCTCGACTTTTCAGTCAGGTGCCCTACAAACAGACCAAGATGGTACAGAGAGAAATAAACAATTTCCCTTCAATAGCATTTTCTCGGTTGCAAGAGATCTTTAGGGCCCCACTGCGGCCCTCCTAATTAACATATAAAAATTTACTTTGGCAGGCCTGATTGGACCATAGAGGCCTACCTTGGGACCGAGGTTGAAAATTATAACTTAATATTAAAGGGAGCTAGGAGGTTTTGAAGCCTGAACCTTATTTACGACATTTCGACTTTTTTTTTATTATTATTCCAAAAAGTGTTCTTTAACAAAGAAAGATGCTCGATTTTATACACAGAACACCTTATGCATGATAGACTATCTAAAATGTTGCAATAGGAGACGAAAAATAACAAATAAACTGATTTTCCTATATTTTTCAAGTTTTTTCTCATTTTCCTAATTAATAAAATATTTCCTACAAGCAGGACCCTCCAGAATATCGAAAAACACATCTAAAAAATAATATAATGTAAAATAAACAAAAGAAAGAAAAAAAAGAAATTTTTTTGAAAAAGCGCCTGCAGCTGGGATTCGAACCCCCAACCCCTCCCTCCAGCCACGACTAGCCAGTCAGGTGTCCTACCACCAGACCATGGCGGTACGGAAAGAAAGAAACAATTTTGCTTCAAAAGCCCTTTCTCGGTTACCTATGCAATAGACATTTAGGGCCCCACTGAAGCCCTCTTAATTAACATATAAAAATTTCCTTCTCCAGGCATGATTGGACCATTGCGGCCTACCTTGGGACCGAGTTTGAAAATTATAACTTAAGATTAAAGGGAGCTAGGAGGTCTCGAAGCCTGAACCTTATTCTCGTCATTTCGACATTTTATTTTATTTTATTATTATTCCAAAAAGTGTTCTTTAACAAAGAAAGATGCTCGATTTTATACACAGAACACCTTATGCATGATAGACTACCTAAAATGTTGCAATTGGAGTCCAAAAATAACAAATAAACTGATTTTCCTAGATTTTTTCAGTTTTTTCCCAATTTCCTAATTAAAAAAAAAAACTTCCTACATGCAGGACCCTCCAGAATATTGAAAAACACATCTTAAAAAATAATATAATGTAAAATAAACAAAAGAAAGAAAAAAAAGAAATTTTTTTGAAAAAGTGTCCGCAGCTGGGATTCCAACCCCCCACACCTCCCTCCAACCTCGACTTTTCAGTCAGGTGCCCTACCACCAGACCAAGGCGGTACAGAGAGAAATAAACAATTTCCCTTCAATAGCATTTTCTCGGTTGCAAGAGATCTTTAGGGCCCCACTGCGGCCTTCCTAATTAACATATAAAAATTTACTTTGGCAGGCCTGATTGGACCATAGAGGCCTACCTTGGGACCGAGGTAGAAAATTATAACTTAATATTAAAGGGAGCTAGGAGGTTTTGAAGCCTGAACCTTATTTACGACATTTCGACTTTTTTTTTTATTATTATTCCAAAAAGTGTTCTTTAACAAAGAAAGATGCTCGATTTTATACACAGAACACCTTATGCATGATAGACTATCTAAAATGTTGCAATAGGAGACGAAAAATAACAAATAAACTGATTTTCCTATATTTTTCAAGTTTTTTCTCATTTTCCTAATTAATAAAATATTTCCTACATGCAGGACCCTCCAGAATATCGAAAAACACATCTAAAAAATAATATAATGTAAAATAAACAAAAGAAAGAAAAAAAAGAAATTTTTTTGAAAAAGCGCCTGCAGCTGGGATTCGAACCCCCAACCCCTCCCTCCAGCCACGACTAGCCAGTCAGGTGTCCTACCACCAGACCATGGCGGTACGGAAAGAAAGAAACAATTTTGCTTCAAAAGCCCTTTCTCGGTTACCTATGCAATAGACATTTAGGGCCCCACTGAAGCCCTCTTAATTAACATATAAAAATTTCCTTCTCCAGGCATGATTGGACCATTGCGGCCTACCTTGGGACCGAGTTTGAAAATTATAACTTAAGATTAAAGGGAGCTAGGAGGTCTCGAAGCCTGAACCTTATTCTCGTCATTTCGACATTTTATTTTATTTTATTATTATTCCAAAAAGTGTTCTTTAACAAAGAAAGATGCTCGATTTTATACACAGAACACCTTATGCATGATAGACTACCTAAAATGTTGCAATTGGAGTCCAAAAATAACAAATAAACTGATTTTCCTAGATTTTTTCAGTTTTTTCCCAATTTCCTAATTAATAAAATATTTCCTACATGCAGGACCCTCCAGAATATCGAAAAACACATCTAAAAAATAATATAATGTAAAATAAACAAAAGAAAGAAAAAAAAGAAATTTTTTTGAAAAAGCGCCTGCAGCTGGGATTCGAGCCCCCAACCCCTCCCTCCAGCCACGACTTTTCAGTCAGGTGCCCTACCACCAGACCAAGGCGGTACAGAGAGATATAAACAATTTCCCTTCAATAGCATTTTCTCGGTTGCAAGAGATCTTTAGGGCCCCACTGCGGCCCTGCTAATTAACATATAAAAATTTACTTTGGCAGGCCTGATTGGACCATAGAGGCCTACCTTGGGACCGAGGTTGAAAATTATAACTTAATATTAAAGGGAGCTAGGAGGTTTTGAAGCCTGAACCTTATTTACGACATTTCGACTTTTTTTTTTATTATTATTCCAAAAAGTGTTCTTTAACAAAGAAAGATGCTCGATTTTATACACAGAACACCTTATGCATGATAGACTACCTAAAATGTTGCAATTGGAGTCCAAAAATAACAAATAAACTGATTTTCCTAGATTTTTTCAGTTTTTTCCCAATTTCCTAATTAAAAAAAAAAACTTCCTACATGCAGGACCCTCCAGAATATTGAAAAACACATCTTAAAAAATAATATAATGTAAAATAAACAAAAGAAAGAAAAAAAAGAAATTTTTTTGAAAAAGTGTCCGCAGCTGGGATTCCAACCCCCCACACCTCCCTCCAACCTCGACTTTTCAGTCAGGTGCCCTACCACCAGACCAAGGCGGTACAGAGAGAAATAAACAATTTCCCTTCAATAGCATTTTCTCGGTTGCAAGAGATCTTTAGGGCCCCACTGCGGCCTTCCTAATTAACATATAAAAATTTACTTTGGCAGGCCTGATTGGACCATAGAGGCCTACCTTGGGACCGAGGTTGAAAATTATAACTTAATATTAAAGGGAGCTAGGAGGTTTTGAAGCCTGAACCTTATTTACGACATTTCGACTTTTTTTTTTTATTATTATTCCAAAAAGTGTTCTTTAACAAAGAAAGATGCTCGATTTTATACACAGAACACCTTATGCATGATAGACTATCTAAAATGTTGCAATAGGAGACGAAAAATAACAAATAAACTGATTTTCCTATATTTTTCAAGTTTTTTCTCATTTTCCTAATTAATAAAATATTTCCTACATGCAGGACCCTCCAGAATATCGAAAAACACATCTAAAAAATAATATAATGTAAAATAAACAAAAGAAAGAAAAAAAAGAAATTTTTTTGAAAAAGCGCCTGCAGCTGGGATTCGAGCCCCCAACCCCTCCCTCCAGCCACGACTTTTCAGTCAGGTGCCCTACCACCAGACCAAGGCGGTACAGAGAGATATAAACAATTTCCCTTCAATAGCATTTTCTCGGTTGCAAGAGATCTTTAGGGCCCCACTGCGGCCCTGCTAATTAACATATAAAAATTTACTTTGGCAGGCCTGATTGGACCATAGAGGCCTACCTTGGGACCGAGGTTGAAAATTATAACTTAATATTAAAGGGAGCTAGGAGGTTTTGAAGCCTGAACCTTATTTACGACATTTCGACTTTTTTTTTTATTATTATTCCAAAAAGTGTTCTTTAACAAAGAAAGATGCTCGATTTTATACACAGAACACCTTATGCATGATAGACTATCTAAAATGTTGCAATAGGAGACGAAAAATAACAAATAAACTGATTTTCCTATATTTTTCAAGTTTTTTCTCATTTTCCTAATTAATAAAATATTTCCTACATGCAGGACCCTCCAGAATATCGAAAAACACATCTAAAAAATAATATAATGTAAAATAAACAAAAGAAAAAGAAAAAAGGCATTTTTTGAAAAAGTATCCGCAGTTGGGATTCGAACCACCGACCCCTCCCTCCAGCCTCAACTTGCCAGTCAGGTGTCCTACCAGCAGACCAAGTCGGTACGGAAAGAAAGAAACAATTTCGCTTCAAAAGCCCTTTCTCGGTTACCTATGCAATAGACATTTAGGGCCCCTCTGATGCCCTCTTAATAAACATATAAAAATTTCCTTCGGCAGGCATGATTGGACCATAGAGGCCTACCTTGAGACCCTGTTTGAAAATTAAAACTTAATATTAAAAGGAGCTAGGAGGTCTCGAAGCCTGAACCTTATTCTCGACATTTCGACTTTTTTTTTTATTATTATTCCAAAAAGTGTTCTTTAATAAAGAAAGATGCTCGATTTTATACACAGAACACCTTATGCATGAAAGACTATCTAAAATATTGCAATAGGAGACGAAAAATAACAGATAAACTGATTTTCCTAGATTTTTCCAGTTTTCTCCTATTTTCTAAATTAAAAAAAATTTTCCTGCATGCAGGACCCTCCAGAATATCAAAAAACACATCTAAAAAAATATAATGTAAAATAAACAAAAGAAAGAAATTTTTTTGAAAAAGCGCCTGCAGCTGGGATTCGAATCCCCGCCCCTCCCGGCAGCCTCAACTTGCAAGTCGGGTTTCCTACCCCCAGACCAAGGCGTTACGGAAAGAAAGTAACAATTTCGTTTCAAAAGCCCTTTCTCGGTTACCTATGCAATAGACATTTAGGGTCCCACTGATGCCCTCTTAATTAACATATAAAAATTTCCTTCGGCAGGCATGATGGGACTATTGAGGCCTTCCTTGGGACCGAGTTTGAAAATTATAACTTAATATTAAAGTGAGCTAGGAGGTCTCAAAGCCTGAACCTTATTGTCGACATTTCGACTTTTTTTAAAAAAATTTTTATTGTTATTCCAGAAAGGGTTCTTTAACAAAGAAAGATGCTCGATTTTATACACAGAACACATTATGCATGGTAGAATACCTAAAATGTTGCAATAGGAGTAGAAAAATAACAAATAAACTGATTTTCCTAGATTTTTTCAGTTTTTTTCCATTTCCCTAATTAAAAAAAAATTTCCTACATGCAGGACCCTCCAGAATATCGAAAAACACATCTAAAAAATAATATAATGTAAAATAAACAAAAGAAAGAAAAAAAAGAAATTTCTTTAAAAAATTTGTTCACAGCTGGGATTCGAGCCCCCGACCCTCCCTTCAGCCTCGACTTTTCAGTCAGGTGCCCTACCACCAGACCAAGGCGGTACAGACAGAAATAATCAATTTCCCTTCAAAAGCATTTTCTCGGTTGCAAGAGATCTTTAGGGCTCCACTGCGGCCCTCCTAATTAGCATATAAACAAAAGAAAGAAAAAAAAAGAAATTTTTTTGAAAAAGTGTCCGCAGCTGGGATTCGAACCCTTGACCCCTCCCTCCAGCCTCGACTTGCCAGTCAGGTGTCCTTCCACTAGACCAAGGTGGTACGGAAGGAAAGAAACAATTGCGCTTCAAAGGTCCTTTCTCGGTTACTTATGCAATAGAACTTTAGGGCCCCACTGGGACCCTCCTAATTAACATATAAAAATTTCCTTCGGCAGGCATGATTGGACCATAGAGGCCTACCTTGAGACCCTGTTTGAAAATTAAAACTTAATATTAAAAGGAGCTAGGAGGTCTCGAATCCTGAACCTTATTCTCGACATTTCGACTTTTTTTTTATTATTATTCCAAAAAGTGTTCTTTAATAAAGAAAGATGCTCGATTTTATACACAGAACACCTTATGCATGATAGACTATCAAAAATGTTGCAATAGGAGACGAAAAATAACAGATAAACTGATTTTCCTAGTTTTTTCCAGTTTTTTCCCATTTTCTAGATTAAAAAAAATTTTCCTGCATGCAGGTCCCTCCAGAATATCAAAAAACACATCTAAAAAACAATATAACGTAAAATAAACAAAAGAAAGAAAAAAAAGAAATTTTTTTGAAAAAGTATCCGCAGCTGGGATTCGAACCCCTGGCCCCTCCCTCCAGCCTCGACTTGCCAGTCAGGTGTCCTACCACCAGACCAAGGCGGTACGGAAAGAGAGAAACAATTTCACTTCAAAAGCCCTTTCTCGGTTACCTATGCAACTGACCTTTAGGGCCCCACTGGGGTTCTCCTAATTAACATATAAAAATTTCCTTTGGCACGCATGATTGGACCATAGAGGCCTACTTTGTGACCGAGTTTGAAAATTATAACTTAATATTAAAGGGAGCTAGAAGGTCTCGAAGCCTGAACCTTATTCTCGACATTTCGACTTTTTTTTTATTTTTTATTATTATTCCAAAAAGTGTTCTTTATCAAAGAAAGATTCTCGATTTTATACACAGAACACCTTATGCATGATTGACTACCTAAAATTATGCAATAGGAGTCGAAAATGTGAAAAAACTGATTTTCCTTGATTTTTCCAGTTTTTACCCAATTTTCCAAAAAAAAAAAAAATTCTGACATTCAGGAGACTGCAGAAGAACGAAAAACACATTAAAAAAATAATGTAATGCAAAATATAGCAATTAAAAAAAAAGGGAAAAAAAGTGAAAAACTGCCCGGTCCTGGGGTTCTAACGGTCAACTGGACGGTCAACTGGTGGCTCCAGCCACCAGTTATACACAGAACACCCTAAGCATGATAGACTCCCTAAAAAGTTGCAAAAGGAGTCGAAAAAAAGTATGTAAAAGTATGTCTTTTTTTTTTCTTCTCATTGTTCCATTACGTGTTCTTTAGCAAAGAAATATGCACCATTTTATACACAGAACACCCTAAGCATGATAGACTCCCTAAAAAGTTGCAAAAGGAATCGAAAAATGTTAAAAAAAACTGATTTTCCTTGATTTTTCCAGTTTTTTCCAATTTCTCCAAAAAAAAAATTTCTGACATGCAGGAGACTGCAGAATAACGAAAAACACACTAAAAAAAATAATATAATGCAAAATAAAAGAATTAAAAAAAAAGGAAGAAACATTGAAAAACTGCCCGATCCCGGGGTTTGAACCCTGAACCCCTGGATCCAGCCACAAGTTGACAGTCCAACGCTCTACCAAACAGGCCACTGTTTCACGTCAGGCCTGCAACAGCTTCCCTTCAAAAGCTTTTTCTCGGTGATATAAAACAATAGTCCTTTAGGGGCCCACTGGGACCCCCTAATTCACTTATAAAAATTTCCTTCGGTAGCCATGGTTGGACCATGGGGGCCTACCTTGGGTGCGAGCTAAAATTTATACCTTAATACCAAGGTGAGCTAGGGGGTTTCGATGCCTTCAAACAAAAACCCACTCCCCCTAGATTTCAGCGGAGATGACCAAGAATACAACAAACCTTTCTCTTTACAAGAACTTAACGACGCCTTCACTGCTTCAAAATGCAAGTCCCCCGGACCAGATGGCATTCCTCTAAAAATTCTTCGCTCCCTTTCGGAAGCAGCTATTCAGAAGCTACTCGACGAGTTAAACTATATCTGGGTCTTAGGACAGATCCCAGAAACCTGGTAATTAGCTCACATCATCCCTATCCATAAGAAAGGGAAACCACCTGACCTAGTATCATCATATAGACCGATATCGCTTACATCAACCTTGAGCAAATCCCTTGAACGCATGCTCTTAAAGAGACTCGTCGATTTTTCACTCAAAACTGGAATTTTCCATCCCTATCACTGTGGATTCCTACCATTTAAAGGTGTAGACTCGGTTCTCACCATTCTTCACCACGAGGTTTTCCAAGCTCGGTTCGAAAAAAAGTATGTAATATGCTGCTCCCTTGACATTCACGCTGCATATGACAGTATAAACCAAGAATTTTTAATCCTCAAACTCTTAATGTCCGGAATTACAGGTCGAGCTGCCAAATTCATCCACAACTTTGTCAACCAAAGAAAAATAGCTGTGCGATGGAGGAAAGTGCTTTCAGCCGAACTACTTCGAAACAGAATCTCGTCCAGAATTTTCAGATACTCAAGAGCAGGGTTCAGTTACACCAGTTAGAGGCATAACTTCAAGATCACAAAATAGAAGACCAACTGAAAAGGTCCCGCGAGTTCAAACAATATCATAGACCAGTAAAACAACAAGCTAATACCTACTTCCATGCTGAAAGTGACAACACAACTTTCTAGCTACCTTTTGTACATTCTAAAAAATGCCAATTAACATCACTTCCTGGAATTGCCGAAATATTAAAAACAAGCTTCACTGGCTAAAAATAAAACCTTTTTCTCAATCACATATAATTCCTCTTCTGGAAACGTTTCTAAGTTCAGCAGACTCACTTTATGTTCCGTCCAAAACAATTTTCCGTCAGGACCGAACGAGAGGTCGAGGAGGCGGACTTGTCATCGCGGTTGACCGCGACATTTCATCGAAAATCATTCCAATACCAAATCTACCAACGTCAGATAATGAAATCTTAGCGGTGCAAATCACAACGACAGATTTCTCTTTTTTATTAGTGTATATTCATTCCCCTAAAGGTCAATTTTCAATAGACTGGCTGCAATCCCTAAGAAGAACGTTAACAAACCCTTTTATTTTAACAGGGGATTTATACGCACACCATGGCGCGTTAGGAGCTCAGACAACATCAAGAGATGCGGATAGGCTCCTCGAGTGGATCCTAGATGCGCAATTCTCTCTCCTAAACACGAAGGTCCCCACATGCTTCAAACCAGGGTACCAACCCTCCCTTCTAGACCTCACAATCACGTCAGCTGACCTTTTTCCCAAAATGAACTACGTAGTGTCCCCAGACACATTTGATAGCGATCATGCCCCTGTGAGCATGTCTCTCAATACCCCGAATAGCAACCCCGCTTCGAACAGACAAACTCGAGTGCACTGGAGGAGCCTAACCCGAGACCTTGAAACTATTCTAACCGAAAATACCCTCTCAACTCAAAAGTTTCAAACTATTTTCCAGCAAAAAATAACGAAACATACCTCTTTCAAACCAGCGATTAATCCACTCTTCCCACCCTTCTGGAACAGTCTGTGCTCCTATTTATTAGGTAAGAAACGTAAATATCTAAGAATCGCGCGTAGATCCCTCAACCCAGATGAGTGGAATACATACAAAAAAAAAAAAAAAAAAACAGCAGCTGAGCTACGAAAAACAATACACTCAGCCCGAAGGCAATATTAGAATGACGTTTGCGTCAACGCAGGCCAAACCAAATCCATTGGAAAAAGTACTCCGATCAATTATTAACCGCCCAGAGAACCAAAATATATCGTCGAACCTAATCATGGTTAACAATATAGAATTTCACAGCCCCCTGTCTCAAGCAAATGCATTTGCAGCTTTCTATTCCAAACCTCCAAACAAAAACCCACTCCCCCTAGATTTCAGCGGAGATGACCAAGAATACAACAAACCTTTCTCTTTACAAGAACTTAACGACGCCTTCACTGCTTCAAAATGCAAGTCCCCCGGACCAGATGGCATTTCTCTAAAAATTCTTCGCTCCCTTTCGGAAGCAGCTATTCAGAAGCTACTCGACGAGTTAAACTATATCTGGGTCTCAGGACAGATCCCAGAAACCTGGTAATTAGCTCACATCATCCCTATCCATAAGAAAGGGAAACCACCTGACCTAGTATCATCATATAGACCGATATCGCTTACATCAACCTTGAGCAAATCCCTTGAACGCATGCTCTTAAAGAGACTCGTCGATTTTTCACTCAAAACTGGAATTTTCCATCCCTATCACTGTGGATTCCTACCATTTAAAGGTGTAGACTCGGTTCTCACCATTCTTCTCCACGAGGTTTTCCAAGCTCGGTTCGAAAAAAAGTATGTAATATGCTGCTCCCTTGACATTCACGCTGCATATGACAGTATAAACCAAGAATTTTTAATCCTCAAACTCTTAAAGTCCGGAATTACAGGTCGAGCTGCCAAATTCATCCACAACTTTGTCAACCAAAGAAAAATAGCTGTGCGATGGAGGAAAGTGCTTTCAGCCAACTTTCCTATGAATAGATTGTTCCGCAAGGATCAGTTCTTTCCCCATTCCTTTTCATGATTTGCATGTCAGACCTGCATCCCATCCTCCCAGGTGACATATCTTGCCTTATTTTTGGAGGCGACATCTACCTGATAGCAATCGCCGAAACCCCCTACGAAGTAAGACATAAGATGCAATTTTCACTCCAACTTATTCAGGAATGGTGCAAGGACTGGAGCCTTGAAATCGTTCCGGAAAAAAGCGCTGTCATCAATTTTTCAAGAAGACGCTCAGGTGATAACTTCTGTCTCAACTTCTTCAATAAACCCATTCCTTGGGTTCAAAATCTTCGAATCCTCGGGCTTCACTTCTCCAGTAACCTGAGCTTCCACCACCACTTCAGAATATTAAAACAAAAATTTTTAAAGAAACTCTCCGCTCTTCACTGTATTGCCACCAACCGTTGGGGAGCTCAGTCAGAACACCTTCTTCAAATCGTAAACTCATGCATCAGAAGTGTTTTAGACTTCGGTGGTCACATCTTTACCTTTTCAAGTGTAGCAGGTTCACGAACCCTATAAGTCCTGTACAACGCGCCGCTTAGGGTTGCAACAGGACTACCTCGATGGACACCCATTCCACTACTTCTCAAAGAAGCGGGTGTGAGTAAATTAGCTTCACGTCACAAATGGCTAGCAGCTAAATTCTACTTCCGCCGCACCTCCCTGCAATCATATTCTCCAGTCTTCCATCACCTTAATCTCCCACTATCCAACCTTCCACAAGGCCCCGCTTATACCATACATGCATAAATGGATGATTAGCAAGAACCTCTCCCAAAATAACATTATTAAATACCATACCCCTATTCCAATTCCCCCAAACGTCGTCATTCATTTAGACAACTTTGCATTGCAAACCAAGAATATAGCCCCACCACAGATAAGAGCCTTTTTTGAAGAGTTTCGCTATCAAAACCTTACCAACTGCATCGTTCTGGCAACAGACGGATCAAAACTATCGGACAAAACCAGCGTGGGAATATATTCCTCTAAAGGTTATACGGTCTCTGGCCGAATTCCGTCACAAACATCAGTCTTTACCGCAGAAGGATTGGCGATCTTCCCCTCCCTCAAACATTGTGTAAACAGCTACGAACATTATACCCTACTAACGGACAGCCACTCAATACTTCATTCCTTCTCCAAAGGCACTAGAAACTCTCCAAGAATATCACTACTTCTCCTTGACCAAATAGCCAAATCTAACCAAATTGTGAATTCACTCTCATTTATCTGGGTCCCATCCCATACTGGTATTATAGAAAGCGAACGAGCTGACCAACTCGCAAAACAGGCACTAAATCAAGATTTTATTTCGCACCTATCATCACCCCAAGATCTGAGTCAAACGTTTTTGAAAGAAGAGCTCAATAAAGAATACAAAGAATGGAAAAAGTGCAAATACTTCCATTTCTTTCCGCACCTCGACGAACCTCAAAATTACCTCCCTCTTATCAAGTCCCGAATATTAGATGTATTAATAGCCAGACTAAGAACGAAAAAGCTTCCAATTAACGCGATTCTACATAAGTGCAAGTTAATAGAAAGTCCTAAGTGCCCCAACTGCGGACATATAGACACGAATGAACACTATCTCCTGGAGTGCTCCATTTATCAAAATGCTCGTAAAGACCTCAATCAATCCTTATCCCTGCAATGCCCAGCTATCACTGATCTGGTTAACTTGCCTCTCAACCCCCGGACCAAAATCCAATCCCTCTTATTCAAGTTCTTCCAAGCTACTAACCGATTCTAGCAGTTCGCTTCAACTTTGTGCTTTCTACTCAGCCCCAACCTTAAACCTTACCTATTGAAATACAGAGCTATAAGCGAAAGCAAAGAGCTCGTAGCACTTTACAATACTCAAGTAAAGGGGAAGGAAAACTAACGTTATGTGATGTGATGTGAGGTGGAAGTTATCTTAAAAAAATTAGTAATTAATGTGTAATAAAGTGAATTATCTCTCAAAGCTTTTAAATTAGTTAGTCGGCATTGAATAAAGTAAGTTAGTTACTCTTTAAATTAAAAATTGTAGATTTATAAACAATGAATCATGTTTGCTATTTCCTCTTGCCAGCTTCTAGAAGCATTACAAGCTGTCTGCACATTATTTAATTAATTGCCCGTCTTTTAATACTTTTTATAATCTTAAAATTTTTGAATTTTTAAAGCTTTTGTTGTTGTAATGGGATATATTGGCGTGAACTGTTAATTTCTTTAAAAGATTTTTAATTATGATACCACATTAATATATTTTCCCTTTCTTCGAGCTCTCCGTAAACCTACTTTAGGTTCTTTATTAACATCTGGTTAAATAAATTTAAGGTATTTCGTGTACCTTATAGTTTCCTTTGCATTAAAGTGTTACATCTGTCATTAGTTGTTTGAGATCTTACTATTTGACTGCTCATATGTAGAAAAAAGTAAAAATAGTTCTTTCCATGGCTGTCAAGGTTTTGATATGCGCCAGTTTTTGACAGTTTTAGCCTTTTATAAAGTCGTTTTTGCTAATAAGATAAAAATACTGTAAATATCATCATTCATATTTTAAATAGCCCATTGTATGTTGTGTTTAAGGTTTAAAATTAAAATACTAATATATTTATACAAATAAAGGGAAAATCAACTTAGACTGAACAAAAAATATCTAGAAACAATACTTTTATTAAAAGAATTTGAAATATAGATCATTGCACATTAACTAAAGGTCTGCCAGTTACTTTACGAAAAAACTGAGGTGATATTTCTTCCAGAAAATTAGAAACTAAAAAGAAACAGTACAATTGTTTAGCTATAAGTATTATAAGAACATCTTAAATTTAATGTAGTATCAGAAAATTATAAGTTGGTCAAATAGATTTTTTTTTAAAGAGTTATACCTATTCATATTATTTTGTTTAGTTTTATACAAAATTTTAAAAATCTGTATATCATATTTATGAGTTGGTTTGAATGTTCTTGCTTAATATATGTTTATTTGATTTAGAATGTGGTTTTTTTAGTAGTAAGTATGTTTAGTATCTGATTTCTTAATTTCGTAGTTTTAATACAGTTTGATGTTATATTAACAGTTCTTTGTATAGATATAAAATTAAATTTTTGATATTGAAATAACTTCAAAAAATGTAGTTATTTCTATTCTTCCAGAAATTGATTAATTTTTTCTTCTGATTGCAATAAGAGAAATAATTAGTACGCTTTAAAAACCATTTGTTTCCAAGATTATTAAATTTCAGATTATTTTATTCAGTTTTAAGTGACATTTTATAAAGTATATTACATGGCTAATTTTTTTAAAACAATTTGTTTAAAAGATTTTAATTTTTAAAAAACTTAAAATTGAAATTTTAAAAAAATACATTTTTATTTCACTTTTTTTCTCAATGTTTTTGCCAAATTTCAAGTCTGTATTTCTTGAGGTTATAATGAAAAAAATTTGACATTGATAAAACCATATAGTAAAGACCACATACTTTGCTATTAAAAATTCAGTACAGCTAAAAAGATGACTTATTCGTGTAAATATCTATCTATATATTTATTAACGTATTTAAATTGTGATATAGGTGACCTTGGGTAATTCCTGATCAAAAAATGCAAACATCTATTTTGTGAAAAAACTATTCAAGATAGAATTTTGATATTTACTGGAAGTTTAAGGCTATATGAGATGGGTCCTATGCTGCCTTCTTTTGTTTGAAAATCTAATTAGAATTTAAAGGATTTTAAATTTTTAGTGATCAGGAATTACCCCTTCTCTTGATCATTTCTGGGGTAATTACTGATCACTAGTTTTTATAGTAAAGGGGCTGTTTAAAAATAATTATACAATGGTAATTAACAAATAAGACATCAAGATCAAACAAATAAATCAAAAAGATATGTTTAAGCAGCTAATAAAACTATTTATTTAAAAGCAAGAATAAAGATTAACACTTTAAATTTTCCAAAAATCTTTGCATCCTGCCATACATTTTAGGCAAGCAGCCAACTCATTCTCATATTCTGCTGGAATATAAGAAAGAGTTCTTACATGAGTTACTTTTGCTTTATTTTTTTTAACTTCATTAAGTGAGAGTGTAAAGTTAAGTAAGGTATGTCGAACAGCTCTGGCCGCCGCTCTCACACTGAAAAATAATTAAAAGAACTTCACTAATTTTGCTTTCTAGAAGCTTAGTATCATTTTTAGGCTTATAATTTCTCACCATATTTATATTAGGCTGATTTATAAACTTAAAAATTATTCTAGCAATGTACACACATTAAATTAAGATAGAAGCAAGGTAAGACAAACCAGAAATGGTGCAAATCAGAACACACATTTGTCTTGTATACAGTTAAAAACAAATTTTGTGATTACAGTTAAAATATATTTTATAGTTGTTCCACTTAATAAATATGAACTGTTATTTAAGAAAAGACAATTAACTATTTATGAGCTATTTTTTATACTATTTATAAGAAGAAATGACAATGATCAGCAATTACCAAAGTGATCAATAATTACCCCATCTGTTGGGGGCAACATTTGATATAGTTTCCTATAATAAATAATAATGTTTACAGTAGATGTGAAACAATTAAACAAAAGCTTGCACTATTTTTATATCAAAGAAAAAGAAAGTAACTCTAAATATTTATTATTAAGAGAAGGAGGGGGATCTTTGCAGAAATGTGCACATTTTGAAACCCATCTTTGAAATGGAAAATACAGAAAGCAGTTTAAAAGATATTTATTTTGTTAGATTAAACAAAAAACTATTATTAAGTAAATGTAGTTATACTTTAGTAAAGTGTACAAGCATTCTTGTCCATGTCTCAAGTTTAAAGAAAAATTTTTTAAAACAAATAAAACTTAGGTGATCATTATTTACCCCAGAAACAGAGTGATCGTGAATTACCCCGGGTCACCCTATGTCGTTCCTTTTGTTAAATAGCTGATAATAAAATAATTATTTATTTAAACATTAATTAATACAGTACAAATTCCTATGCATTTCCCCAACACTTTTCTGTCAAAGTAAACAAATCATTTTTCATTTAAAAAAAAAAAAAAAATTTTGTCTATTGAAAAATTATTTTGAAATTCTTTGTGTTTTGTTTTTGTGAAAGTACTTGTGTTTTACTTTTGTTTTGAAATTAGACCAACCTTCTTCTGCTAGGTGCAAATAAAGGTGAACTTTATTGTAGAGTGTCAAGGATACTGAATTTTGAAGAATAGAAGATAAACGAGTAACCAACTACTTTGTAGTTGCAGGTCTTCTAGACAATGCTTCACCCCTCAAAGAGTTCTCTCGTAATGGAAACAGTCCCAAATCTACGCAGTCTTTGCTGCCTATCACTGATGTGACCTTCATTATACGTAGCCAGGGAGAAACAGTGCCAAAAGGTTATACTTGCGTTGAATGCACACCTCTTGATTTTCTTGCTGATTGAAACCATGGAAGTCTACGCAGTCCAAGCATCTTTTTCTGTTACCGCAGGGGTGGAGATAACTCTCACTCGTCGATGTGGGGTGAGTATACAATTATAGTTTGTGTTTTTCAGGGTGTGTAGCGTTTTTAAAACTTGCTTAAAGGTGCTTATTTTTTATTTGGGGTTTGTAAAAAGTGCTTAAAGGTGCTTTTTTTATTCGGGGTTTGTAAAAAATGCTTAATTTTTTAAATTATAAAAACAGATTTTTTTTCTTTGCAGTGTCAATTGAAATTCTAAATCTAAATTACCAAAAATTCACGATTTTCACAATTTTCTCTGCAATATTTATCAGAAACTAGTTATTTTATCATGATCATGTAAAGTTTTTTAAAAATGTTTTTGAATTTGATTGATTTAATGTTTATAAATTAAGTTTAAACAATAGAAGAAATTTTATTACTACACAGATCCTAATTACAATTTTTCTTTTGGAAAGTGATTAAAAATATTTTTTGAGTGCTAAAAAAGTACTTTAAAAGTGCTTATTTTTTGTTGAAAATCTAGCTACGCACCCTATTATTACAGTTTGGTCTCCTTTTAAAAAACCCTTATTTACAGTCTTTTCTTTTCATTCTAGTAACAAAAGCCTTTTATTTGAAGGCAATACAGTTTAATATAGCAGCGTTGTCTCTTTCACAAAACATCTATTTTAGTTATTTCTGAAAAATAAAGATTGTTTATTGTTTACAGCTGTATTAATTTGATTAAATATTATTCCAGGGTACTTTATGAAGGAAAGGAGAAAGTCATGGCTGACAGTGAAGTGGTCTTGAATGCACCAGGTGGTCATTAAGCGAATGTGAATAATAGTGGTTCAAAAACTTTTATTACATATTGGAGGGCACCTGAAAATGCTCTCTGCAATCAACTAGTTGTTACTGATATATGTATCATATTAGCAAATACGGTAATTTCTTTGCTTCTTCTATTGTCTATTCTTAATGAGCTTCCAATATCAGTTTAAACACATTGCTAAAAATTTGTTAAAAATAGCTTTATTCTGTTAAAAAAAAGTTTTTTTTCCCTGCAGATTTATTTTAAAAGATTAAGAGAAGGTAACGCCATGAAAGGTCTTGAAAACAATGGTGATTTGTTTGTTCAGACCTCTAAAATCTGTTACAAACTAACATTAAGGCTGCATTTTTCTCAGTCATAGGAAATGATGCTCTTTTTTTTTTTTTTTTTTTTTGCTTATAAAGATTTCTTTGTTATTTTTTTAAATTGCTTCTGTGGGTATGCAACAGTTATTCATGACTGTTAGGTTAAGTTTGACCTATCTTCAGCCAGCTCCATCTATGCTTAACTGAATATAACAGAAAACATCAATATGGAGAAAAGCCACAGTTTTGGGGAAATGAAAAGTATTTATGCTCTAATTTTTTTATATTTAAAAACTCCAATGCTGTATTACCTTAGCTCATAAAAATTTGCAAAATATGAGAGTAAGGCATTTGTTTGAATAATTTTAATCTGGGTGGGAAAATAAGCTAAATTGGCAATTTTTAAAAAGTGTGTCGACTTTTAAAATATTTAAGTTATTTGTCTGTTCTAGAGCCTTGTTAATTTTTTAAAGCAAGATGACACACGTAGTTTGAAATTATAGGTTTGCTTCAAGTGTGAGACACTTAAAGTTTTTTTTTTTTTCTTGGGGAAGAGTTTAAAAATAGATAATAATAAAGATAAAAATTATCGCTTGTCCAGCTGACCATTGAAGTCAGTAGAGTGTAACGGGATGGTATACTAATTCTTTTTGGTGTTTTTTGACTGTGTTGCTCTCATAAAATAACATACTTATTCATGATTGTGAATGTTATATATTCTCTTTAGTTAATAATCTAAATACACTTTAATAACTTGTTTTTTTTTCTATTATTATTTAATATAATTATCTAGAGTAAATATGTAATCTTTAACCTGTTTATTAGATTTTTTATAATTGATAAAGTTTTGGTTTATATAATGCTAAATTTCATTTCCTCATTAGCAGTTTTTATTCTTAGTTTATACAATGTGCCTGTACATTAGTTTATTAAATTTATTTTATTCAATAAATGAAAAGGTGTTAGAAGGTGAATTTGTTAATTTTTATGTATCTATTTTTGATGTAATAATAAATGCATGTGAGTGAATCTGAAAATATGTACATACTCATGAAATCTTTTTGTTATTAGGCCAGTGACTATTTTTCTACTATTGCCATAATTTTCTTTTATGGATAATAAGTATGAAGATTTGATGTATTTATCTATCTAGCGTTTTCTTTGGTATTAGGTTGAGTTAAAAATAACTTTTGCGTAGTAAATTGAAAGCTAATAGAGGTGAATTCTGTCAAAAGGGTATACTTGAACCTTCTTCGAAATCCAATAAATTAAAAATTATGTCTTTCAATAGTTTTAATATATCTATTTTATTATTCTCTCCCAGTAATGTCATCCAATTATATTTTCATAAATTTTTTATTTTAAATTTTTTCAGTAGTATTCTCGAATTAGTAAAAATATCTTTTAAACAGTGAGAATATAGTGAAATCTAAAAATTGCATATGATTTTGCATTATGAAAGTGTAAGTAACCTACAAGGAATGCCTACAAAGTTAGATGAAGGAAGGCATTAAGTTAGTAAAAGAAACATGAAAACAAAATAACAAGCAGCCTTAAAAAGCAACACCAATTATCCACTCAGCACTTATGAAAATCTTTGATTAAGAGTCATGGTGCCTCAGGGGATAGAGTGTTCGCCTTCCAATGAGATGAACCGTATTCGAATCCCAGAAACAGCTGATCGATACGAACTCTGCACCCGGCTCGCACCAACCATAGTGCCAACGTAAAATATCCTCAGTGGTCGCCGGATCGCGGGTTAGAGTCCCTTTGACCTCAGACTAACCATGGGAGGTTTTTGTGGCTTTCCTGTCCATGTAACGCAAATGCGGATTAGTTTCATTTAAAAGTCCTTCACAAAGGCAAATTTCTCTCAATACTCGATCCAGAAGTTCCCGTCTTCTAGATTGGGTTCAAGATTACAAGGATACTGAGTTGAATATTAGTAGCCGTAAACCCAGGGGTGTTTGTGCTCCGGGGAAACCCCGGAATTCCGGGGATTTTGAACTTCGATACCCGGAAATTCCGGGGATCGTCGTTCAAAAGGAAGTAGGAATAATAATGAATTATTTATTTTGATCTGGGTATTTTTGTTTGCTTTGAAAGCAGAAAACGCAAGGTTAGTGTGTGTGGTTTTCATTTCTTCCTCCAAAGGCAGTGATAATGCGTGAAAAGGGGGAAAAAACTTCTTTTTTGTTCTTTCCTTATTGCGAGTTACGACTCATTCCCCCGGTTCTCGGACATTCTCTCCTGGATTCTTTTCGGCAAGTAGGCGCAGCAGAAAAAAAAGGGAGAGACTTCGTTCGACCAGATGTGCGATCACGTGACTCTGGGTTCAAAGGTCTTATCTCTCCTGGCGTGGCGCCAATAGGTAGAGAAGGGGGATTTTTCGCCGTATTAGCTATTTGTCATTGATCGCTTCCCAACTTTTTTTTTCTCCGCTGTGTAAAATTTTCGTTTCATTTATTGATGTACGTGTAAATTTTTCGTTTCGTTTATTTAAATATTTTTTTATTTATGTACGCAAGAGAATTTCATTATGAAATTTCTCCATATAAATAGTGATATTATACAATTAGAAGAAGGTGTCCGGAATGCATTTAGGTGGAATTGGATTGAACGGAGAGATGGTAATGGGGATACCATCGGCACATGGTGCAAGAAAATAAATGTTGCTGGACAAGCATATTGTGTTTTTTGTAACTCACTGCTGAAGTATGGTGGGGAAGGATTCAAGGCTTTCACAAATCATTCTAAAACTGTGACGCACATAAAATATTCAAAGTGCATTAGACATTCAATGACTTTAAGTAATTATGCTAATTCAAAAAATACTGATGACTTACTGGAGACTGATGCTCGGCCATTGGATATAGTAACAAGAAAAGCACGCCAAGAGGTATTAATAACTTCGTTTATCGCCGAGAATTCTCTTTCTTTCAATGTAGCTCCCAATTTAATTGAACTCTGCAAACAGTTGAGCCGCGATCAGACGGCACTAAACTCGTTGAGTATGTCCAGGACTACTGCATGTTAT
This sequence comes from Parasteatoda lunata, assembly GCA_949128135.1. Classification (NCBI taxonomy): domain Eukaryota; kingdom Metazoa; phylum Arthropoda; class Arachnida; order Araneae; family Theridiidae; genus Parasteatoda; species Parasteatoda lunata. The sequence continues at coordinate 83,333,351 of OX421980.1, forward strand.
AAGATGAAATATGGGCTCGCAAAAACTATTAAGGAAAATATCATTAAAACTTTAAAGGAGACTCCATTTTCTCTAAATTTGGATGAAAGTACTAGCAATGCTCAAGAAAGTATACTGGCAATATTGGTGCAGTTTTATGACAACAATCAAAATGAAGTTGTAGTTCATCATTTTGCATCTCTAAAGTTGGAATCTTGCAATTCAGAAGCTGTTTTTAAAGCAGTTGTTAATACTATTGAAGATAATAATATTCCATGGACAAACTTAATTAGTGTATTAATGGACTCATGTAACACCATGCGTGGAAAAAAAAAAGGGTGTTGAAACCAGACTACGATCAAACAAAGCACCCCACTTATTAGATATTGATGGTGACACATGTCACACAGCTAATAACTGTGCAAAAAAATTTGCTTCATGTTTTGATAGATACTTAGAAGATTTGTTTGATGACATCTATTTTGACATGAAAAGCTGCAGTAAAAGAGAAAATTTTTTCAAAATCTGTGAATCCCTTGCCATTAAAAAACTTAAGCCCTTGAAGAGACCAGACCATAGGTGGGTGTACATTTTATGTGTTTTAGAAAGAATCAAAGATCTGTGGGATGCTCTTATAGCATTTTATTTTCACTACTTGGATAAAACTGATAAAGGGGTTTATTTTTCTTATGTTGAAACTGTATACAATAAAAGAAATATTTCTGCAGCTCAGAAAAAAATTGTTGAAGGGGTGTATTCTTGCTTGCATTCCCAACAACTCACAAAGGATGCTTTAGCTCGGAAAAAAAGAATACTAAATGGGTTATTTGTTATGCAAAACAAAACTTTATTGCATATGGCATTATATTCAGCAGTATTGCCAGAGTTCAACACATATATTAAATTATTTGAAACAAAAAAACCAATGCTTCATTTAATACATTCCAGTATTTATAAATTGATGGCAAAATTTTTCTCTTTTTTTATGAAGCCAGAAAATATAGAGTGCACATCTTATAATGATTTATTAAAGATTGATGTCACAAATCCAGAATTCCATCTACCTAGCAAAGTAATATTTACTGGTGCAGAAGCTTCCACTCTCCTGAAGAAATTATCAAAAAATCATCCAATAGCAAAAGAATTCCAAATTTCTCTGATGAAAGCTAATACTAATACAGCACAGCATATGAAACAGAAATTACCCCTTAAAAATTCATATCTAATTAGTCTTACAGCATTCGATCCAGAGCTAAGAGGTAAAACCAGTACAATATTAGCTTTTGAAAAATTATCATCTTTTATGTCCCATATTTTTAGTGATAATGAAAAGTCAAAAGTAGAAGCTGAAATAAGGTTATACCAGAGTGATATTGACATCACCAAAGAAATGCTCTACACATCTGATGAAAGTGGAAATCAAGTCAAGTGTACAATTGATAAATATTGGTCTAAAGTTTTTAATTTAAAAGATGATTTCACAAATGATTATAAGTATCCTACATTGGCTAAATTGGTCAAAGCCTGCCTTAGCTGCTTCCATGGCCCATTAGTGGAAAGTGCATTCAACTTAATGGATACACTTGTCACTGACTATAGAACCTCTCTTAAGATAGATTCCCTAGATGCAGTGCAGACTATTAAATATGATTTAATGGCTTCTAAAGAAACCTCATGTGAAAAATATGGCTCAAAAAATCCAATGACTGATCCAATTCACAAAGATCTCTTACTGAATATGAACAGAAGTTGGAAAACATATCAAGAGGACTTAAAAACATGTATTTCAGATGAGTCACCTATAAAAGTCTCTGAAAAACCTTCTACATTAGCAGAAAAGCAAACTGCTTCTACCTCTGCATTTGCAGTTCTCAAGGACATTTCTTCAACTGTAAATGAGGAAAATAAAAGTCAACCTTCCTGCAATTATGAAGTTCACCACAAAAGAATGACAAGCCCACAAAAATCAGAAAATAAAAAAAAGCAGCAGAAATTAGATAATTTTTTTTTAAAGAGTTAATTCAGGTAATTTAAAATATTTACATAAAATGTAGTAGTTTATATGTTTGAAATTTATGGTTATTAATTTTGCAAAAAAAGTAATTCATTGAACTTTTATAATTAGGTCATTCAATACTTCATAATTGTAATTTTTCATTTCTCCCCCCCCCCCCCCCCCGCCCTTCTCGAAACTCCAAAATGTCGGTAGTAAGTCCGTAAAAGTTTCAGGGGATTTTTTGGGGTCCCACAAACACCCCTGCGTAAACCTAAAAATTGGGTCGACTATTTCGTTGACAGTTATAAAATTAAAATAAAATAAAATCTTTGATTAAGTTGCAATAATAGGTCTGTGTATACCTCTTTTTGGTTTGATTGAGGCACTGATGCCACATCTCTTTCCTTGTGTTGGACAAAATTGGAACCGATCTTTTGCTTACCAAAATTTTTGTAAATTATCAGCCATTGTTAATTCTCAATTGCTAATTCTCAATCTTCACATAGGCAGTCTTTCAACAGCATCAGTCACTAATGTTTGATATTAATGATTGTCACATATGCTTTATATATAATGGTATGCCATTTATGCTTAGTGCCATCCACAAAATGTTTCATATTTATTCACTGTTGATTTCAATTTAATATTAACTTTTCTCGATGTGATTTGGCACTAAACACTTGCTGTATGCAACACAAATTTAGTGCCGAATCAAATTTCCTTTGCCAAAATCCAAGCCTGGTTAACTTTCTTCCTTCCTGTAAACATTTAAACCAATTAAAAACAGTTTTTCTATTATTAGACATCTTTTTGGTGCACCTGGACCAACATTGCATTATCTACATTTTCTGAGGCTGTTAACCAATAATTTTTTTTATATTTATTCACTGTTAATTTTAATTTTAAGTTAGTTTTCTTGAACAAGCAATCTTGTCAGGTTAACCTAATCTTATAACCATTTCCCACGGATATAATCCTGCATCTTAAGTTATGTTACTTTACTTTATTTCTTAGCCATCCACCAAACAATTTAGGCTCAACCTGTATTAAACAAAAATATACTAAGAAACCATGTTGTGAATATTAATGTGTGTATAATTATAAATTGAAATTACATTTTATCAGAATTTCCATAATTTAAATTGAAGTAAATTTGAATTATTTACTAGTTTTTATGCCGTAAGAACATTAATGGTGTAAAAGAATAAATTTTTTATTTTTTCCCCTAAATGTGTATATTTTGCATTAAAAAAATTATTAAAAATTAAATTATTTTTTAGAATGAAAATCCACTTCATGCATTTTGTAAAATCAACAAAAATTTAACTAAAGGAGTGATAAGTATCTTTTTTTTTTCTCCAGTGGTTAAAATACTATACGATCTATGTTAACTACTACTTATAATAAGCTATTACTTTTTAGTCACTTGTGATTGGAATTATCTTCATAATTTACCTTTCAGAATATTTGATTTCTTGAATTGATATGACCCAAAAGCATACTTGTCATCTTTTTATTTAGTTTATCTCCCTTTTTTTCCTTCCTTTTTAACATGATTTATAAGATCCTTTTTTATTTTGTTACCTTGCCAGGATTGCCAATCCACGTTGAAAATAAGGAAAACCTGGAAAATACAGGGAATTTAAAAAAATTACCTAAATTAATGGGGAAAATGCAGGGAATTTTTATTTTTTAAAATTTTTTTTATTTATTTACAAACTGGGAATTTTGTTTCCTATTTTCGTCTTTTTAAAAAATTTTGACCACTCAAAAGTGATCTATGAAATATTTAAAGGATGATATTTTAGCTATACTAAACTATTTAATTTACTTATAGCATTATTTAAGTATGTTCAGTGTTTCTTTTTTTTTTTTTAAGTTTTCTAACCATTAACAATAGTGTAATAGCCCGATATAGCTCACGCAAGAGCACAGTAATTGTTGTGTTGCCTCTTAACCTATTGTGTATAACTAATATGTACAGAGAAAACACAGGGAATTTTTTTTCCCTTCCAGATTTGAGTGGAAACCCTTCTTGCTCACTTAGCACAATGTATAGCTGATTTTAAACAATATGCATGTTATAAAACTGAAAAATTCAATTAGTTCTATATTTATAATTTTTCATATGTTTTCTCTTTCTATGCTGTTTTTTGATAGAAAAGAGTCCATTATAATAGTAAATACCATTATTTTCAAATGCTCATTATATTTTTAAGAAATTTGACCTAACAAGTAGAGATTTGTTTTCCTTAATTCATGAGAATATATGTTTAAATAATTTCTGTTTAAAAATAAAATGCTATTTACAAATAAAATGTTTCAACTGTACAAAATATGTAGAGGTGAAATTCTTTGATTGTGTTGCAGATTATTTTGGTTTGTTGATTAAATTCTAATTCTTAAATAAATTCTTATTTTGCAGTTAATTGAAACTTAATTAAACTTTTTGATGAAATGTCTTATCTATATTTTTGTTTAAAAATATGAATATTACAATTAAAATAGTTTAGATCTTATGATTTTAAATCAATGAATATCTTTTTCAGTTAAGTATTTTCATCACTGTGTTTTAAAGATCCAGCTTATTTTTAAATTGAGAAAAGTCTAACTGTTTTGTTTGAAATCACTCAGTATTTTTCTTAAGTTATCTTAAAAACTGCCCTGAAGTATGATATTTTGTATATTTGATAAAAGTTACAGGGAATAAGATTCAAATTTCAAGTTAGCCTGAAAAAGAAGTTATTGACCTAGAAAAATTAAAAACTTAATTGTTTTTTTTTTTTTTTTTTTTTTTTTTTTTTTTTTTAAAGTATGGCTCAAATTTGGATTTTTGTTTATTTTTGGTTTATTATTCTGTATTAGGTCTTTTTAAGATAGTAAACAATTTGTTAATTTTAGCTATAAAATATGTGTTAAATAATACTTTCAGAAACTGTAACACAAAAAGCTAAATTTTTATTGCACATTTATTTAGTAGCTTGTGAGTTAAGCATAAATTGTTGACTCTAATATATTTTAGGTGTGATCTGTTTTAAATACTTTTTAATATTTTTAATTTGTAAAAAGGCTATCCAATTGCAGCTTTTGATTTTAAAAAAATCTGCTATAATCTGGAAGATTCTGTATATTTTATATTTTCCTGTTCTTTCTTAATAATTCAATCGCAGCTTTCAGACAATTCACAATTACTTGAATTTATCTCTGTTCACTTGTTTGTGCAGCATCGCTTTTTAGATTGAAACAGTTTTCATAGACGTTATAAATTAAAACAAACAGATCAAAATATGGAGTACCATGCAAACAATAACGTCATCCAAATGAACAAGCTTTTTCTTTACAAACATTTTTGAAATGCATGTTTTTAAAACATGTTTGTAAAACATGTTTTTTACTAAAATTGTACTAACTAAAAATTGTAATAACTTGTTTGTGCAGCATCGCTTTTTAGATTGAAACAGTTTTCATACACGTTATAAATTAAAATAAACAGATAAAAATATGGAGTACCATGCAAACAATAACGTCATCCAAATGAACAAGCTTTTTCTTTACAAACATTTTTGAAATGCATGTTTTTAAAACATGTTTGTAAAACATGTTTTTTACTAAAATTGTAGATAGTAGCTATTATTTTTGTTATTGAGACTGAGATTCTTTATTATTGAAAATCTCTTTTGATTTAGGCTGAAACTATAATTTTTTATATTTAAATGCTTAAACATATATAATACATAAAAGAACTTGTGAAGTATTGAAGATTTGATGCTAAGAGGCATTTTTTCTCTTTTAAGTTTAGATTTCTTTCAATAAAATAACTCTCATATTTGTGTGTAAATATTATTTCGTAAAGTGTAATTTTTTATCCTTAAACTATTACAAAATAATACAATTCTTTTATTTTTTTAATAGCTTGGTTCAAACGTCCATTTATGCTGTAAAAAATTCTTGAATCGGCTAGATCTATTGTGTTATAAACCTGGTAAGTTTTCATTTATAGTTAGGATTTTATTGCCAACACTAGTAGAACTCTCCAAAGAGAACTTGCACATGACTGTTTAAAATGAATCAGATCAGATGTTTTTTTTTCTGTGAATAAGATGTTTTTTTGCAGATTATAAAACTGAAATGAGGTTTTTCACTCAACATAATTTATGTGTTCCAGTGCATTTTGTTTAAGTATAATTATGATATCAGAAAAAGTTTTTTAATCTGCTGCATTAAATACAGTTTATCTAGAAATATTATTTTAATCTAAACTTTTATCCTGATTTTATTTGATATAGGTGAGAGCTCATAAGTTGCAACTGATTTATGACTAGAGCAATTAGTTTCATACCTTTTAATTTCATTCAAATTTTTTCCCCCATCTACACACCATTTTCAAACATGTACCATTTTTAAACTGAACATTATGATTCATTGCATTTCTCTAAAATTTTGTCAACTTTCTGAAAATTTCTGCCTAGTGAACTATTTCGCAATCACAAAATAATACATTTCAAGTTTTATCACATTTTAAAAAAAAAATCTATCTCAAGGAGGAGAGATTCATCAATGTAACTAATATCCTGAAGGGTCATCATCAGGATATCCTGATGGTGATGTCACATCAGGATATTAAATGTATCACTTGTGACTCATCAGGATATCAAATTCTTTATTTGTTTAACTTAAAATTTATAACAGGAAAAAATGTTTTTACTTACATCAGGGGTGATTATATTCCTCACCATAGAATTCTGTTTTTTTCATATTGTTCTCCTGGCTCTAAAAACTAGGAACAGGACATTAGATTTTTCCATGAACGTGCAAAATTCCACTGGTTCACTGAATTTTCCAAAATCAATATCTTATAATCCGACAAAATGTTGAAAATTTTGTTAAATCACGTTAACAAGAGGTATACATACGTGTGATTCGTCCTGCCAATTTTACCCTTTTGGTTCGTAGAATTTTTTTTAGATAAATAAATGTTAAAAGGGGTTTATTTATATTTTGATTGATTAAATAACATAAAGGTTATAGGTTAAATTTTCATCAGTCTTCCAAGAAGACGATCTCATGCATCAACTTACGTTGATAAGGTCTTGATCTGCTGGGATCGGCCAGTTTCTTTACAATTGATGTTGGCCGTTCTTGTGTGGATCACGACGTCATCCGTTATCTATTTAAAGAATATTTAACTTCTATTGAAGCCGATTATTTTATATTTATTCTTTCTTTTCATTACTCATTTGTCACTCTGTGAGAATATGTCTACCAGCATAATGTTTTTAAAATTAATTTATTGCCATAGAGACTGTTTTCTTATTTGTTTTGTTGACAAACAGATATGATATTCTGTGGTTATCTCGGATGTCAACTTTCACAATTTTGAATATTTGACTACTAATACCGCGGAAACTGCTAATATCCCTATTCTTATTCATGTCATTTTAATATCAAACATACATTTTCATATTTGTCTACTTTAAAAGTTATGCGATTCGTATTTTCAAGATTTAAAAATCTTGCATCGCAAACTTATTTCACATGATATCAGAACCTAATATTGCGATTGGTATTCACATGAGTTAAAAATTTAATGGCACGATTCGTATTCACAAGTTTTTTAAAAACTAATATCAAGATTCATATTCATGAGTTTTTGAAATCCAATATCATGGTTCATATTCACCCATTTGTCATACAAAGATCTATTTTTGTATTTAAAAGCGATTTGAAAACTACGCAGTGCGATTCATATTAACAAAATCTAAATATTACATGCATTGTGATTCGTATTTGTGCTATATAAAGATTCAATATTGCAAGTAGTATTTCGACAATTTTAAAATCCCATAACTTGATTCATATTCAACAATTTTAAAATCCAATATCCTTTGTACACGGTTCCCAGCAGATCACCGAAGTCAAGCATCACTGGCTGCGGTCAGTGTGCGGGTGGGTGACCACTTAGATCAGTCTGCGTAGTGACCGAGGGTGTGCGGTATTGGTCCTCGTTAAACTGTTCTACCGTAAAGTGCTAGACTTCGCGTGCAGGTCGTCGGGCTACCGAAGCGGGGGTGCCATACCCTCTGCAGAGGATCAAAATTGTGATGGCATGTCTTCAGATCATCCTCAGAGATGCTTCCCAGGCCGTCGCCAATAGCCCATTGTGCAGCTCTAGTGCAACGTAAATGAACTACAACAACAACCAATATCCTTTGTAAAAAATAATTCCTTTGAGAAGTAAGTTTTTTCTTGAATTAGTTACTATAAAGGTGTGATATTTTCCATTAGTATTTCATTTCATTATTAATGTCAGTTAAAAAAATAATGTTAAATATGAAACATGTATGGCATATGATCTTGATGTCGGCATATGATCTTGATGTCGATTTCTTGCACAGAAACTTTTCAGGGTCTTTTACTTTGTGTCACAATCACCTCTGTTACATACTCTCTTCTTCATGTTGGATGTACTAAAACTCAGAAATTTTTGATGCTGGCCAATGGCCAACTGTAACATCTTTAACAATAGTGCCTTTGCAAAAATTGAAAATTTTATATGTTTGGAAAAACTTTTGATAACGTTAGGCATTTCTTTTAAACTGTGTTCAAACGGGTCAGGGAGACCAGGGAAAACCTGGAATTGTCAAGCAATTTTTTTACAAAGACCTGGAATATTCCTATATAATGCTTGGAAAATAAACAGTCTTGATAACAATTATTAGTTGTAAAAATTTCTCATTTTAGTCAAACTGAAATGTTCCCTTAGTTCATTTAATAATTTTTTACACAGAAAATATAATATTTCACATTATAAATAAAGGAATCAAAGTTTTCTGATGAAAGTAGGGCTCAAATTTCACTGAAATATACCTAGAATACTCAGGGAATTTTTTCTTCTGAAATTTAGTGGGAACTCTGTTTAAACATTCTCAAAGTAGGAAAAACATTACAAAATGCATTTTTTAAAAATTTAAAAAAAAAATTAAGTGTGAAATAAAGTAATTTTTGCAGTTATACAAAATACAAAAAATAATCCCATATTTATTTTAAAATATTATAACAAAACTCACATGAGGTGCACTGTAAAAGAAAAGAGCAATTTGGTGGCTATTGGCTGACAACTTTTTAGTCACTATTTGTTATATTTTATCACCCTGTGGCTGGTTAGCAAACGTTAAGTCTGCTCTATAGAATTCATGACGCAGAGCATTTTTAAAAAGTGCTTAAATTTTCTTTTTCAAATATTAGATTTTTTTCTTTACCATGTCGATATTTGCTACGCATTATGCAAAAGCGTGGTTTTCACATTGTTCTATTCAACGTTTTCACAATTCATTCCGGTGTATCATCGGTCCATAGCGTATGAAAGCGCCAATCATTTTGTATGTTTGATGAAATACTTGCGAGTCTGATGTGCGTCTACTGAGCTGGGTTCGGTGAGATTATTTCCTTCTCATATGCAACTTTGCAGCATTTTACAAGATATTCTCAATTTCTAGCTTCATTTTCCAGCCTCTGATATCGGCCCGAAAAATCTCTTGATCGTTTTATAACGGCTAATATAATGAATAAAAGAGTTCTGTGTCAGAAACTAGTTATTTTATCATGATCATCTAAAGTCTTTAAAAATTATTTTGCATTTTTTTAATGTACATAGTGCTAAAAAATATTTTTTGAGTGCTTAAAAAGTACTTAGAAGGTGCTTATTTTTTGTTGAAAGATTTGGCTACTACTATTAAATGCTGTGAAAAAATATATCCTTCTATGTGTAATCTATTTAAATAAAGTAAGTTCATAACTGCCAACTCTATTGGATTAGGCCAGTTTCTGCTGGTCTACTGGTTTAATTAAAATTCTCCTGGTTTTTGTACATTTTAGAAAATTCCCTAAAATTGAGTAAGTTTCCTTAAAAAATCCTTATTGAAATAGAATTTTTGTACAGATTATTGCTCGCTTGCTTGAATATTTAAATAAGTATTAATAATACATGATGCAAACCTCATTTATAAAAATAGTTCAAAACTTTTTTGTTCTGTTCAGAAATGTTCAGTTTATTTTTATTCCGAACTCTCTTTTTAAGTTAATTTTAAATATAAATAACTGAAAGGAAATATAAATAACTGACTTTTTTGGGTTTCAGCTAGAATTAACTATCTTTGATGAATTAAATGCCTATTAATGTTTGAAATTATAAGTAAACATAATAATGAACATTTCAAGTATGTTAAATGTCAATCATAACTAGAAAATATAGCAGTATTTCTATTTTGATGACTATAAGAATCCCTAAAATTACCTATGTGAAAATATTTAGTACCTACATAATGCAACAATTATCGTGAAATTTATAGTTCGTAAAATATACTGGATTTTTTCTTATCCGTGTTGGCAGCTATGTAAGTTATTGGTCACATGTTTCTAGAATAGATTCAAAAAAGACTATAGAAAAGAAAAACATTTTTGCTCTCTATTCTTAATTTTTCTTTTTGCTTTCCACTTGTTTGCAATGCAAGTCTAGATTGCCAAGCACTGAAAAATAACTGGAAAGAATGATAAAGACATCATCCTAAAATTGTAGTAATCTTTTTTATTCCACTCATTTTTTTAAAGAAGTATTAAATTAATACTTTTACAGTTCATATTATAACCTAATAAGTGTTATAAGATTAATATCATGTATTTAAATGACAAAATACTTTGATTAAAAGACACCAATCTCTCTTCAAATTTATTCCTTTAAACTTTAAGAGAAATGAAATTCTGTAGAATCTATTGGATTATACGGAAAAACCTTTTTTTTAAAACTCTTTGGTTCCTTCTCCCAGAACCGAAAATGAATTCCAACCCTTCTTTGAGTAAAAATAATTATTTTATGAATAATAAAATGAACAAATCCTCTTGTTTTCTGTTTCTACTTTTGGTTTTAATGTAATTATTCCAATTATTTCTTTGCAGTTGTTTTTAAAAAATGCACCTTGAAGATGTTCCTAAAAATGAAGTAAGTGCCCCTTTTTGCGAAAGAAATATGCAATTGTTGTAATGCTTAAAATATTTATGTAAATCAGATATAAAAGAAATGTAATCATAGATATTGTGTTTGAATTTATAAAAGCTAGAAAGCCAAAAAATTCACTGTAATTAAATTCCCAGTCATATAAAGATAATATGATTTCTGATAAAATGTTTCATACCTCAAGTATTATAATTTTGAATTTAGTTTTTGGATTGTGTTTGGGTTTCTGATAAAATGTGTATAATTAAATATGATAATATATGTAATACTAAACTGATAATAAGATAAAATGTGTAACATTAAAATGCTTGAGCGGTACAATTGCTAAAATATTGCAAAGCTGCCAAACTCTACTAAATTTTTCCAGTTTCTCCTGCTCTACTAGTTTAATTAAAATTCTCTTGATTTTTCTATGTTTTAGAAAATTCTAATTGAGTAAGTTTCCTAAAAGAATCACTATTGAAATAGAATTTTTGTACTGATTATTGCTTGCTCGCTTGAATATTTAAATAAGTATAAGTATTACTAATACATATTGAAACATTTATAGAAATCAGTTCAAACCTTTTTTTGTTCAAAAATGTCCAATTTATTTTTATTCAGAATTCTCTTTTTAAATTGATTTTAAAAAAACTTTTAACTATCTTTGATGAATTAAATGCCTATTAGTATTCCAAATTATAAGTAAACATAATACATAACATTTCAAGTTTATTTAATGTCAATCATAACTGGAAAATATTAGTTTTTTCTATTTTGATGACTATAAAAATCCCTAAAATTCCCTACGTGTAAAGTGTTTAGTACATTATGCAACAATTATCATGAAATTTATATTATTCCGTAAAATCTACTGGATTTTTTCTTATCCATGTTTGCAGCTATGTATATAAAAGAAATGTAATCATAGATATTGTGTTTGAATTTATAAAAGCTAGAGAGCCAAAAAAAATTCACTGTAATTTTTTTTTTTTAAAGTCATATAACGATAATAAAATTTCTTATAAGTTTAGATTATCCTTACAAATAAATACAATTGCTAAAATAATGTGTTTTACCTCTGCTAGAATGACAGAAATTCTTTCTTGAGTGTTTCCTTTAAACTCTAATTTATATATATATATATATTTAGGCCTTTGACCTTGTCAGGAAAAACAGAGAACAACGCTTAACTGGTATTTATTAATTTCTACTTTTATAATATTTATTTTATGACTTCTTTTACTAAAGCTTGGTATTTGTATTCTATTGATTATTTAGCTATCTCATGCGGTGTGCAAAATATTTCAGTATTAAGATTTAACAAACCAGTGTTTTTTTGCTTGTAAAATATGTATGTGTTACTGTGAATGGCCAAAATTGTTGGTTGTTGACTGATGAATGGTGACAATCACATAGTCGCTTTGGTAAATTTCCGAAATATGTACTAGGTCTAGTCCCCGTGGCAGAATCGCAGCGACATTGTCGCAGAATGTTAAAAAAAAATTTTTTTAGAAAGCATTCAACTTTATTTTCCTTTTCTGCAAAAATTTTTGAAATTTTTTTCTCTCTAAAATTATATTTAGAAGATGCCTTTTTCACGTATCAGAGGGGAAAGAAATTTTCGTAATTTTTCTATTCTTATTTGAGAAGAATAATAAATAAAGAATATTGAAGTAAAAATTTTCTTTTCTGCAGAAATGTTTGAAAAGTTTTTTCTCTCCATAATTATATTCAAAGGTTTTCTTTTTCACGCTTCAGAGAGGAAGAAATGCTCTTGATTTTTATTATTCGTATTTGGGACAAATGAAAAAGAAAGAAATTTGTTTTTCTTTCACAGATTTAACTCTTTTATTTAATTTTTTTTATGTGATTATGATTTAAGAAATGCGAAAACGAAAATGGTTAGTGTGTTTTCCTCTTGCAAAAATTGAGAATATCGCCCATGGTATTAGAATTAAAAAATATTTCATCATCATTTAAAAAAATAAATACACACAGTTTTATTTGATTTAAATAGGGTTTTTGTTGTTGTTGTAAATGCGTTTCTGTTACTCTAAATTTAATTAATAAGAAGATCTGCAGAAAGATCTTGGGGAAAGAGAGGTTTGTCACAGAAAGCCCAAAAAATTTCGGCCACAGTAGGTCTAGTTAAATGGCACTGCCCGAAGTACCCTACACTGATGCTTAAGTGCCACTGCCCGGTATGCATTTAACCAGTACTTAAAACACTGATGTTTCTCCTAATCTATCCTCAGCAGATATTGAAAAATCAAATAAATATAATAATATCAATGAATAAATTAATATCAAATCAGATATAACAAATATTTCAGGCATTCACCAAAGCGACTATGTGATTGTCAACATTCAATGGTGGAAGTTGACATTCTCTTGATTTTGGTCATACACAATAACGTATGTATAATAAATGTTGTGTTCAAATATATTTATATAAATACTGTACATCATGAGTCTACTAAAGTTAAAATTTCTATGAGCAAAGACAGATTTTTACATGCCAGCATATTATAGGATTAAAATGTAGCGTAACAGCATTTTGCTTTACTCTGAAATAATATATCAACAAGTATTTTTGAATTATTATTATTATTATTTTTTTATAATTTAGTATTATCTAAAAAACATAAATTGTTCAAAAATTTGGGGTAGAATTTTAATGCGCTGTTGAAATCACACAACTTATGTACAAATTAATGCCAAAATTGAACAGATTTTCCTGGTTCAAAGTTTTTAGATGAATTTAATATTTAAAGATAGTATCATCAGGCATTGAAAGATGATTCTTCAAAAAGTGTGGCAGATATAACCTTTTCCCATGGGCTGTGAGAACAGTTATCACAACTGTAGTTTGGGTTTGTGACCCTACCAACCAACTTAAGAATGGGGGAAGAAGTCTTCTCCACAGTTAAAATAGAGGGTAAAATTTTAGTGGGGTGTGCTTTATTGCTTTAGATCTACTTTTGAACATCCAAATTTTAATTTTTTTGTATAGATAAATTTTTTTTTTTTAAATTTAGCTTCTTTATTATAGTTTGATTTTTATGTACAGAATTTTTAATTATACATAAATAATATAAGTAGAAAAACATTTTCGAAAGTAAATTATTTTAAATTGAAATAAATGAATATCAAAGTAAACTGTTAAATAAACAAAATCAATAAATATTATTTTTAGCATTTCTTTTCTTGTTAAAAAAAAAGTGCATGAATTTTAAATATATAGGTTGTATATTTCCGAGGAAAAATGCATTGATTTTATATCTATCTATAAGTGGACATTAAAACCCCTAAATTCCTCAAACATGATAAGCTGTATATTGACGATGAAGTTTCATAGGAAAAATTTGATAAGACGGTTATAAGTAATATATATATATATATGTGTGTGTTATTTTATTTTATTTCTTTTACTCTTATATAATAACCATGATTTATTGTGACTATTTTAGTGTCCCCCCCCCCCTCATAGTATAATTTGACTAGTAAATTTGTATAATTTAACTCTGAGTTTCAGTTTCTATAAAGTCTCTAAATAATATTGTGAACGTTAAAAATTATAACTCTTTTACGTGAACAATTCTATAACATGAACATTATTAAACTGTTTATGATTGTTTACACATGAAAAAAAATTTTGTTTTCATCAAAAAAATTTACCTTTTAATTTGTGCTTTTTTTTCCATTTTTAGTTAAAAGCATGAAATACAAAATACAATAAAAAGAGATAAAAATTTAGTTTGCTGTAATTTTCTACAAAGAGCTTACATTTTGTGTTTTCTTGTATCCGTGATAACTTAAATCCCTTCTATTATAGCTTTGACTTATTGTAAAGCCATGACATTTTATGAAATTTTAAATTCCTCTTAAAGTAAATAGATGGTTATTATAGGAGTGATAATCAGTCCAATTTAGTGGTTAGTTCATCATTGTAGTATTCAGGGGTCTGTTTAGAAGAAATTTGGGTCCGCTGACAAAATATATTTTTATAAAAGCGGACCCTTCACAAAATATATTTTTATAAAAACGGGCCCTTCACAAAATAATTTATCTTTTAATCGGACCTTCACAAATTTGTTTATCTTCATTATTGTTTGTTAATCGAATAAACCCTTCCTGTAAAAACAAAGAAAGACGGTTCGAAGCGAACTGAGTTTCACCAAGTTTAAATTCCAAGTGTAGTATTCTAAGAAAATATTTCTACTGTTACAAACATTGTGTGCACATTCTTATTAAAGAATATTTTTTATGTTAATATATAATTGATCACTTTATATTTATTCATAAAATTAATTAATGGAATATTATGTAAATGAAAATTAATTTCGGGCAATTTTTTAAATTAAATATTATAAATTTAAGAATTGTTTAAGTTTACTTAATGCGTACCTCATTAAAAGTAATACATAACTAAGTTGTGTTATTTAAAATATGTCAATTGAAAATATTAAAAATGTGAGTGATTTTTGTTTCCATTATTCGTCCGAAATAAATATTCTGCATTGAGCAGTATAGGCTAAATACCAAATATTTGTATGTTGCATCTCTAATTTAGTAGCAGCAATTGTTGATCATAGTCTTGTATCTATTTACAATTTAAAAACTTGTTGAAAAGGTTTTTGTTAATTTTTGCGGGTCCCTATTTGCACAAATTCACAAAAACAGGACCCTGGTTGAAAGAATGTGATTTAACGCTTATATTATAATGAACAAGGAGCTTACATTTTATGTTTTCTTGTATAACTTAAATCCCTTTTATTATATCTTTGACTTATTGTAAAAGCATGACATTTTATAAAATTTTAAATTCCTCTTAAAGTAAATGTGTGGTTGTGATAGGAGTAATCAGTCCAATTTTATAAAATTTTAAATTCCTCTTAAAGTAAATGTGTGGTTGTGATAGGAGTAATCAGTCCAATTTAATGGTTAGTTCAGGTAGTATTGTAGTATTAAGCATATTTTTGGCAGTTTCAGATACATCTTAATTTTGGATATGATTTAGGAATATTTGTCCCAGAAAAAATAATGAAATTGTTTAGGAAAAATTGATTTAAGTAAATATTAAATAGAATATTGTGGCACTCGTGCTCCGTATCATATAGTTATTATGATTAAATAAAATAAAGGAAATTTACTCGTCTCTTAAATTTAAGCAAATAATATTTTATTTACAATTAAACCAACTTATCAATATAACATAAGTGCTTAAATTGTTTTTAGAGTAGGTTGAGAGAGAGAGACTTATACTTTCGGTATCTGCCTAGAGTAGACTCACTTTGATTGCTCTCCCTTTCTTTCGACTCCTTTTTTAACATTATTTTTTGCCTGTTTGTAACATTTTATCACGATATTAACAAAAATATTACAGGGTGCGTAGTGTTTTTAAAAAAATGCTTAAAGGTGCTTATTTTCTTTTTTTAAAAGCCCTTAAAGGTGCTTTTATCATTGGGTGTTTTTAAAAAGTGCTTCATTTTTCCTTTTCAAAAATCAGATTTTTCCTTTACCATGTTGATTTTTGCTAAGAATTATTCAGAAAGACACAGTTCGCATTGTTTTATTCTATGTTTTCACAATTAATTCAATCCCAATCTATTTCAGGGTATCGTCAGTCCGTAGCGCATGAAAACGCCATTCCATTTGCACTATTAAAAAAAATTTGACGATTGTCAAAAGCAATGCCGAAAGTTTTTTTTTTTTTTTTTTTTTTTTTTGACATGATGTTTAAAACCAGGTAAAACCATCAGTTGTCAAAAACTTTCCAATCCTACCTAATTGTGATTTTTTTACAGTGCTTAAAAATATAATTTGATTGCTTGAAAAGTGCTTAAAAGGTACTTATTTTTTGTTGAATAATTTGGCTACGCACTCTGTATTAATGTCGTCAAAGCAGATATACCAGACATTGAAACCATCACTCACAAATGAATGATCCTAAGTTAAGTGAAATCATAAATATTTTAGAAGGTAGAAACACCACTTTAAAAATAAATGCAGACAATTTTTTTTAGATAATGAGTCCAAAAGTTATTGTTGTTTTCGAGTTAGTCCCATGATGAGGGTGACATTGTAAGATTTTAACCTAATTGTTTATTTGAATTATTCTATTCGTATTTAAGTTATCATTTGCTGATTGAGATTTCCCACAATAATTTTATTTGATCGAGGACTTCGAAATGTTCTAGAAATCTAATTCTAGCCCATTCTCGTGATTTTAATTTTGAGTGGCGATAAGCGTCACAATATGGACTCTTTCAAACATATAAAAATAAAGAAGTCTCTTGAAGGGATTAAGAAAATCACTCTCTTAACATCGAGAATTTCTATGAGATTATCTATTCAACGGTTGGAACTGAAGCCCAAAGGCTCCCCTGTCCAATCATCAATAATTGAAAGTCAATTAATTGTTCCCAACAGTCAGTTAGGAACATAGGAAGAGATCCAGTGTTGACATTTTATCATGAGATAACATCATCAAAAATATAGCCAACAATCAATATTAAATTTAAAAATAATTGGCGAAAGCAAATTGCCAAAATGACAGAATTAGTATAACTGAAACATTTTTGTGGTGAAATAAAGAGTTATAAATAGATTAGTCACGACAGTGAATTAGTGAGTCTCATTATTATTGAAATAGAAAGTTAACCCTTACATTGATTGTTAAGAAAAGATTAAAATATTTTTTATTCGCTTTTTATAAAATGTAATAAAAATTAAATAATTGCTTTAATTGAATTAAAATTCGATTAAGAATGATTTAAAAAAATGAGTTTAAGAAATTTTCTAAAGTTAAAAATACCTTTATTAGAATGTATCAAATAGTTACTCGTATTAAAGAGAGTAATAATTTTAATAATTAAAAACTAAATATCTACTTTAAATTTTGATTTTATAATTAAATTTTTTGTTGTTGCTGTAATCATTGTAAATATTACAGCAGAAAAGAAAAAGCTATTTTTTATTACTGATTTATTTTGGTATTTATCTGAATATATTTATTAAAAAATTATTTTTTTAATACTATTTTGCTAAACTTGAAAACAACAAGAAGGAAATAGTGTCCCATGAATGAATGCTGAAACATGTATAAATTGTTATAACGCAGAACAGGCAGTTTGTTTATAAAGAGTTGGTATGTGGAATGTTTTTTTTTTTTTTTTAATTCTTCTATTTTTTCTTCTAATGTAGAATCTAACGCAACAAATGATGGAGATTTCCCAGGCTTTTCTTGTTTCTTAAAAGTGTCTCCTCTAGTGACCCTCATATTATCCCTAACTACGCTGGTCTAAGAGTTAGCAAACGAAGTTAAGAAAAACAGTGGGGGGATAAAATTGTTTAATGCTTGTTGCCTGCTTTGTTTTTACAATCTGTGGAACCAAGGACTCCAGGATATTCCTTTGGTTTACTTCTTGATTGACTTTGGTCTCTTGATCTAGAAAGACACTCTCATTCTATTCCTATTCTCTCTAAACCAATCCGAGTTGCGAGAAAATGTTCTTCAAGTTATGGATTAAATTTATAACATGTTTAATTTGTAATAAAGATTTCATGTTATCTTTAGAAGGACAATATTGGCAGCATTGTGACTCTCCTATAAAGAGTCATTCAAAATAAAGATTATTTTAGAAAAATTAACTAAGACACATATTGTTGACAACCATAGTATTCAATGGTGAAAGTGTTAACTATCAAACAATATCAAATTTGCTCTGGTAGAATTTATTTCATTTTTTTATGCTCTTGGGGGTATGCTCAAAATATTTCTTTGAGATTTATTATTAGCTAGCATAAAGAAAATTAGGGAATTTTCTTGGCAGTCATTGCTGGATGGTGATAAGACAGCTCACTCTGCTTTTTAAATTGCCCTTTAATTCAATTCATGTATGAACACCTCTATGTAACATTTCTAAGCAGAGTAATATGGCACTAGTCTTAAAAAAATGAAACTAATAGTGTGGGATGAACGTACTATGGTTCATACAGGAAACGTAGAAGTTCTAACCAGTTCTCTAAAGAGGTGGTCTATTAGGACTGTTTCGCATATCTGAAAGTTAATGGCAAGTGATTGTCTCCTGATTGGCCAATTTGTGAGTTGATCTGAATACACCATCGGATGCCGAGTTTTGGCGTCGCATGCTATTCGAATCTGTTTCACTTTTATTTTAATGTGCAATCTGACTGGGCATTGCAAAGGCAAAAGGTGGGGGGGGGTGTTGTATTATTAAATTTAATGAAAAAAAATTATATTTGTAATTAAAATAATTTTTTATATTTCTACTATTGTAGCCTGTGTGTCTTATTGTGTTCAAACTAAACTAAATATACAAATCTAATGTTAATATAATTTTATTGAAAGAGTTTATAGTTCATACATTGGTCAAAAGAAGGATGCACTTTTTTTTTTTAATTAAAACTTTCAACATCCTTTAGAATATCATGTAAAAATATTCATTGAAAATGAATATTGCAATGGGACACAATCACAAAATAATACTCTTTTCAGTCATTAAAGAATAAAATAAAATAAAGTAAATTATCACCTAATATCGAATACAAAAGTCTCCAATTACATACATTGAGGTATTATTTTCCTTCTGGAATATCATAAATAAATTTTTTATGAATTGTAATTTTATTCTATAAAAATCAGTACTTTCATTTCATTACTTATGAATGAAAAATGAAATATTTTTTAGAGAATACTGGTGATTATAAATTTTTGTTTTGTTTACTTTAAAATAAATGTAAACATTGTTCTACAAGACATAATATACAATATTTAATGCAAAATGATTTTTTTAAACTAAAATATAAGTTATTATCTTAAAATTGAAGAAAATTTAAATATTTATTACGCTAATCAGAGTTCAAAATAAGCAATAAATATAATATTGTTTCTTGTAAAATTTATCATGTATTAATTTTAAATTAGTTCTTAAAGCTTAGAGGCGTGAAAAAAGAAACAAAAAGGCAATAATTTTTCTCCCTTGCTACCACTACCTTAAGCAAACAGTGCTGTGTCACTTACTACTTGGAATTCCCTTCTCAAAATGAAATAAAATTGTTATGAAAATATTTTATCAATACTACAATTAAAATTATTGGAAAATGGAATAAACTGAAAAAAGCTTTATTCCATATTTTGTCAACATCTTTATCTGAAGGATAATTGTTCCAGTTGGTATCCCATTGTCACTCCCACTTGGCTTAATATTCTCTTGGAATAATAGGGAAAACGCCCCTAGCGGTGTAAGATGACATTTCACGTCATAATTTCCTAGTAATTCTTAATCCTTATGATGTGCCCTTGTTCCTCTGGAAGTTTGTTGCAACAATTTAACGAACTCGTTAAATCCCGATTAGAAGTTCGTTATATGTTAAATTCGTTAATAAGAAAATCACCTTTTGAAATACTTAAACAACACAAAACTGGTTTTAAATTCATAAACTCTCGACATAATTAAGATAGCAATGGATACACCTTTATCTTGTAAACTACTACTATTTATAAACTACTACATGTAAACTACTACATGTAAACTACTACAAATCTACTATTTATTTTATAAATTTTAACCACAAAATAAAAATCTTTATGGAAAGCAAGAATAGAGCAAAACATTATCCAGTGTTACACTATCATGCTACATACATTTTCAACTAAAAAAGCTAGATTTATGTATAAAATGATAGCTGCATTTATTATAAAAGTAATTTTAAACATACATTACCACATGCGTTCTTAAGTTTAATGGCTACTTATAAAATCCGTTCATTTGGTCTGAGTTTTTCGTTTGAAATGCAAACAAAAAAGAAAAAAGATTTTATTGCTTTCTCTAAAAGTTAAGTGCCTTTGAAAATCAATTCAAGGGTCATTTCCCCCATAACATGCATTAACAAGTTTGAAATATTCTATAATATTTTTGGATATAGGGAAAGTAAATCTCAAAGAAAAGTTCGTTAAATAGAAGTTATTTTATGAAGAAATTTCCGAATATGGAGGTTCCTCGACAAAAAAAATTTGTGAAATGGAAGTTCGTTAAATAGAAATCCAACTGTATATTAAGAGGTACCCTTCCTGTTCTTCAACCCCCCTAATTGATTGTCTTTCCACCATTGTCATATTTAATGCAAAACTTTTTAATCTGCAAATGAAAATTGATGTATGGGACGAACATATTAGTTAATACACAGATTGTGAGGCTCAATAAGAACAAAATAAATCAAAAGTACTCGTTGAAGAGACAGTTGAACTACGATTTAACAAATTTACTGGGACCGACAAATCCGTTCGTTAAATCGAATATCAATTTTTGTAAAGTAAATATCAAAGCAAAATGCCCTTAGATATACAGATAATGAAAGAAAGTGATGATTGTTTACTACGAGCTTACAAATTATAAGTTATACATTAGGATATCAACTTTCAAATGATCTTAATTCTTTAACGCTGCTTTTAAAACTTAATACATACACATAATTACACACTTGGGTATGAAATATTCAAAATTTTAAGTGCGACGAATTCAAATTTTAAGTTTTATGTGCGAATTTTTTTCCCAAGAGATTGTTGTTCGTTAAATCAAAGCTAAAAATTTGTTAAATGAGAGCATTTGAACACCCTTTTAGTCGAGACGGAGAAAATATTCATTAAATCGGAGAACTTATTAAATCGAGGTTCAACTGTAAATACCTTTCATCGCTATTCATTAAATTCTTGTTTATTTTTAAATGTTTCACTATGATTTAAATCTAGCAGCATGCTATCTCTTCGTTCGGTCTTGCCACTTTACAGGGTGCGTAGTGTTTTTAAAAAGTGCTTATTTTCGTTTTTTAAAAGCCCTTATAGGTGCTTTTTTCAATGGGTCTTTTAAAAAAGTTCCTAATTTTCTTTTTTTTCCAAATGAGATTTTTCCTTAACCATGTTGATTTTTGCTACGAATTATACAAAAAGACACTGTTCACATTTTTCTATTCAACGTTTTCACAATTAATTCAAACCCAATCAATCTACTTCACTTCGGCGTATTGTCAGTCCGTAGCTTATGAAAAAGCCATTCTTTTTACATTATTCAAAATTTCATTTTTTTTTCGACATGACGGTTAAAACCGTCAATTGTCAAAAACTTTCCAACCTTGCCTAATTATGATATTTTTTAAAGTCCTTAAAAATATTTTTTGAGTGCTTAAAAGGTGCTTATTTTTTGTTGAATAATTTGGCTACGCACCCTGACTTTTGATAGACATCTACTCCAGCAAAGGCTTATAAAATAAGATCTCCTTTGAACATATAGGAATTAAAAATAAAAAAAAAGAAGAAAGTACAAGTTCAACAGTTAATATTTCTGGAACTTTCAATCAAATTTTATTTTTACTATTCATCCATTTTTTTTTTTTTTTTTTTTGATTCCTTTAAACTTATTGTACATTTTTGTACACACCTTCGTCATTTTAAGTTTCTAAATTTTATATGACGCCAAACTAATATGTAATGCAAAAGAAAAAAATTCACTTAAATACTACTTAAAATTGCTATAACTTTAAAACAAATCAAAATTTTGAAGGGAAAAAAAAAACTCTTTAAGTTCTTATACGGTTTTTTCGCCATGCCGAATTTCAATATGTTGCAATATGTATGTTGTAGTTGCAATAGAGCTGCCAACATATTATTATTATTTTTTTTTTTTTACAAGTTTAACAGTTAATAATTCTCAAACTAATTATCGAATGTAAGTTATTATTTTTTTTATTGCATTCTGATCCTTGTGCAGTAATTTCAACAGGGTGCGTAGCGTTTTTAAAAAGTGCTTAAAGGTGCTTTTTTTATTCCGGGTTTGTAAAAAGTGCTTGATTTTCTATCTTTTAAAAAATAGATTTTTTTTTTCTTTGCCGTGTCGATTGTTGTTCTAAATTAACAAAAAAACTATGATTTTCACAATTTTCTCTACAATATTTATCAGAAACTAGTTATTTTATCATGATTTTGTGAAGTTTTTGAATTTTTTTGATTTTATGTTTATAAATTGAGAGCTTTAAATTACAAAAACAAATGATTTTTATTACTGCACAGATTCTAAATATGAATTTTTTTTTTCCCTTCCGGAAAGTGATTAAAAATATTTTTTAAGAGTATACTTAAAATGTACTTATTTTTTGTTGAAAAATCTGACTCCACACACTGTTTCAAGTTTTTGCGTCGATAATCGAAATGTAACAGTAAGTTGAACACCCAATATATATGCAGGAGACGAAATAAGAAAAACATTTTCTTCATATTTCTCAAGAAATACTTAGAGAACTATTTTAAAACTTGAGAGGCGTTTTAAGTCATGCGATTTCTCATACATATCAATAAAGTGAAGAGCTTAGAAGGGACGTTAATTACGAACGAAAAAGAATATTTGTGAATACCCCATGCCAAACAGCGATAAGACGTCAAAGACGTTGGTTATTTTGTGCGATAATTGCACAAAATTTCTTAAACCTAGCTTAAATATTCATGAAAAAATGGATTTTTTTTTTTTAATCAATAATCAATTCTTTTATAATTACGTTTTCTTTATATATCTGCTAAAATATTCAATAAGATTAAACGATATATTTTTAGAGTAATTTTTAATAAATAATAAATATATTCTTTTAAAATTTAAAAAAAAAAATGTTTGAAAATTGCGCAAGATATGAGTATTTTAAATAATCCTTTTATACAGCGCATGGGTGGAAAACCTTTGCAATTTATTTATTTATTTCATAATTTTGTTTAGAATTGCAATTGTATTAAATAACTTATGAAAAAAGTCCGATTTGAATATCTTGAAAATGTAAAAAGTTTCTAACAAGATTTTAAGTAGCTTTTGTGCTTTTTTATAATGAAAGCTCTAAATGATAAGGAGTTTGAAAGGGTGCAAAAAAGAAAGAAATTTCGATCATCCTTTTATTTTCATAATTCGAGACCGTGTATAACTTTTGCCCTGTAATTCAATTAAAGGGGGAAGAGCAGTTATACCATTTTGTAATGTAAAACAAAACTTAATGAGAAATGAAAATACCCTGAAATGATGGTTCGGACAATAAGGTGTGATGGTAATGAGAAATAAAACATAATTTAATAGGGTTTAGTCCTATATATTACCAATGTCATTTTTAATAAATCTTGTTTAATACACAGTACAATATTTTATATGTGCATAACCTCTTAACATTTAAAACTTTCTTATATACAACCTAGAAGAGTCTTGATGGCTCAGGGGATAGAGCATTCGCCTTCCAATGAGGTGACTGGGTTCGAATCCTGCGATAGTGGGTCGATACGAATTCTGCATCCGGCTTGCACCGACCACAGTGCTGACGTGAAATATCATCAGTGGTAGACGGATCATGGGTTAGAGACCCCTTGCCGTCAGGCTCTGCGTGGAAAGTTCTTGTGGTTTTCTTATCAGTGTAACGCAAATGCGGGTTAGTTCCATCAAAAAGTCCTCCATGAAGGCAAATTTCTCCTAATACCAGGAGTAAGTACCCTTGTCTTCTAGATTGGGTTCAAAATTATAAGGCTACGGAGTTGAATGTTATAAGTCGTAAACCCAAAAATTGGGTCGGCTGTTTAACGACGGTTATAAAATAATAAAAAAATACGACCTAGAAAATTGCTAGAAACTATTTATGTTTTCAAGATATTCGAAAATTGGGACTTTTTTTTAGAAGTTACCAAATAAGATTAAATGTTTTCTGCGCTGACGCAATGTAAATGGATTACTTTAAATACCCATATCTTGCGCAATTTTTATCGAATTTTTTTTAATGGTATTTTTATTTTTAATCAAAAAATTACTCTACAAAATTTCCTTTAAGATCTAATTACAGGCGAACCTCTATTTAATGAAGTCGCTAAACCCTGATAATAAGTTCTTTGTATGGAAAATTCGTTAAATAAAAAATCCCCTTTTGAAATACTTAAAACAAGTTTTAAATTCATAAATACTAGACAAAATTAAAATAGCAATTGATACACCTTTATCTTGTTATCTACAATCTATTGTATGAATCTTAACCATGAAAGAAATCTCCATGGAAGGCAAGAATAGAGCAAAACAGTGTTACACTATCATGCTACATACATTTTCAACTAAAAAAAGCGCTTCAATAATCATTTCAAATTCATTTCCCCCATAAAATTCGTTAACAAGTTTGAAATGTTCTGAAATATTTTGAGAAAAAGGGAAAGTGTATCTCAAAGAAAAGTTCGTTAAGTAAAAAATTCACTTTGCTATTTGGAAGTTATTTTAAAATGTTCTTGGTTCCTCGAAAAAAATCACCCAATAGAGAAATTCGTAAAATGGAAGTTCGTTAAATAGAAGTCCGACTGTAATTTATTTTATTTTTTAAAATCTTTTCATGGAGAAAAAATATATTTTTACATTTTTTTCAAAATTATGAACTAAAGCTTTCAGTTGCATAATTTTACTTGCAAGCTGGTAAAAAGTTAGTTAGCCAGTGTTAATTGCAATAGAAAATCGATTCACTTCTATTACAAGAAAGTGTAGTGAATCAATAATTCATTTAAAAATTCATTTTTTGGGGGAAGGGGAGGGTAAAGAACTCGTGAAGAGTCATAATTGAATAAAGAAATTCTGGCCACAGCCGATCGCATAACAAAACGGATCGATAACAAAATTACGTGTGCATTTTTTCAATTTGATTCCAAACTAAGAGAGAGTTTTTAAATTGAAATTGTTTTTTTCTTATTCTTTCTTAAATTACAATATCGTCTGCTTTATTTGGAATGTCACGATTTTCCTCCCCTTCTAATTTCTCTCTCTAAAAAAAAACAAAAAGATTGCGCTTACTGTAAACAATATCTGGACTGAATTACTGAATCTTTCTAAAAATAATTTGTATGGGTAAAAGGAGTTCAAAAGAACTCAGTTGCAGAAAAACCTATATCCAATATAAAGTTTTTAAAACTTTATTTGGAAGTTGCTCGTTTGTCAGCCAGCTGTGGGAGTCTGAATGGAAAACAAGAGAAACTTTATCGAATGCCTAATGTTCAATGATATTAATTTTTACAAAGAAAAATTAATAATAATTGTAACGTTACTGTTTTTTTTTTTTTTTTAACAAGTAATATAAAAAAAAATACAATTTTGAAGTCAATTCCTACTTAGGTCAGCAAAGAAACATTTTATTTTAGTTAATTTTTCTTAAATAATTACAATTTTTCTCCCATATAAAACTAAAATTAATTTGATGAATGAATTAATATTTGAGAAAAAAAATTTATTTGAACTTAAGTGGATGAATAAAAAGTATTTTATTGAGTCTTGAAAATTTGAACAAGGTATAGGGAGGTTGTGAACTAATTGTAGGAATTGAAGGGGGGGGGGGAATTTAAACGTGAAAAGTTGAAAGTGTAAAATTATAAAGTCATTGGAATAGTTTGAAAATTAGAAATTATGTAAACAGCAATCTTTTTATTATTTGTGTTCAGGACTAATATCGCTTGGACGTCTATCCAGTTTTTGAGGGGAACAAAATTAAAATCCGCTGTCACTATAGTTCTTTAAATTCACAATTATGGAAGAAGAAAAATTCTTTTATCCACAAACTGATTAATTATTTTTTTTATCTCTATCTTGTTTTTAACTTGAATAAATTGAGGTGAATTTAAATCAATAAAGATTCGTGATTTTTTTCTATTTATTTATTTATTTTTCTTTTTTGAAATATTGAGGAGGACTAATTCCCCCCCCCCCCCTCACACTGATGATGTCCATTTTTAGATGATGATAATAAATGCTTTTTTTTTTCTTTATAGAGCATTTTTTTGCGTCATATTTTATTATTTTTTAAATATTTTTAAATTTTGTTATCAATTTCAACAGATTTTTATTTTTTTCGTTTTATAAGTGACTCATTTTTTGGCAAATTTTGCACTGACTTGTTATTTTAAATATCCACCAATAACAAGCGTTAATTGATACGACAGGGTGCGTAGCGTTTTTAAAAAATGTTTATTTTTGATTTACGTATTTTAAAAGACCTTAAAGGTGCTTTTTTTTATTCGGGGTTTGTAAAAAGTGTTTAATTTTCTATCTTTTTTAAATCGATTTTTTCTTTGCCTTATCGATTGTCGTTCTAAATTACAAACTAGCATGATTTTCACAATTTTCTATGCAATATTTATCAGAAACTAGTTATTTTATCATGATTATGTAGAGTTTTTGAAAATGTTTTTGAATTTTATTGATTTCTTGTTTATAAATTAAGAACTTTAAACGATAGAAAAAAAATAATTTTTTATTATTCACAGTTCCTAATTATGATTTTTGTTTAGAAAGTGATTAAAAATATTTTTTGGGTGCTTAAAAAATACTTAAAAGGTGCTTATTTTTTGTGTAAAAATCTGGCTACGCGCCCTGATTACGTAAGTGATGCGTGTCGCGTTTTCGTTTTTGAACTGACAGTAAACAAACTTATTTTGTCTTTTTTTTTTTATGGAGAACTTGTTTGAAAACGTTTTTTTTTTTTTTTTTTTTTTTCTCTTGTTGTTGTTGTAAAACGTTGTTTTCCTAACTTTTATTTCACTATTTTCTTTGCCTTAGATACCTGTCTGTAATCTTTTTTATTTCTTTCGTTAAATAAAGAAATATTTTGTTATTATGCTTGTACCATGTAGGAGACTGGGAAAACTTTTAGTGGCATATGGTTCTGAGCGCGAATTGAAATTTCAGTTATTTAGCTCGTCGGAAAATGGCGATTTTTTTTAAAGCACTTTTTAAAAAAAGCGGCGTATAATCGTCAGACACAAAACAAAAATTTAAATTGCTGGAATCTTGCTCGTCGCAAGGCTCATAGTTGTATTTATTTCAGTTTTTATTTCTTAATCCTTATTTAGCTTTTTGTCATGATTTTTTTTTTTTTTTCGTGTGTGTGTGTGTTCAGAACATCCAATTTTCTACAAATGCAAATAAAATGCTGATTTTAAAACAATCGATTTGAAGAATCAATTAATTCGGTTTTCCTCCTCTAACGTCATTTTATTTGAATGGAAGCTAGTAAAAACGCTACATTTCATAGTTCAACAGTCCACCAATTGTGCCTATGTTTCAAACTTATACCTCAGTGGCATCCCGTCAGCCCCTTTATGCAAACAAGACTTTTAGCGCCCCCTCCATATAGGCACACAATCGATTCAATAAGCATTATTTTAATGTAAGGTCGGACCTCTATTTAACGAAGTCGCTAAATCCGATTAATAATTTCGTTTTATGGAAAATTCTTTAAGTATAAAATCACCTGTTGACATACTTAAACAACACAAAACGAGTTTTTAAATTCATAAACACTGGACATGATTAAAATAGCAATTGATGCACTCTTATCTTGAAAACTAGTATCTACTATTTATTTTATAAATCTTAATCATAAGAGAAATCTGCATAGGAAACAAAAAAAGAGCAAAACATTATCCAGTGTTACACTATCATGCTACAAATATTTTTAACCAAAAGAAGCTAAATTTATGTATAAAATTATGGCTGCATTTATAATAAAAGTAATTTTAAATATACATAACCGCATGCGTTCTTAACTTTAATTACTAGAGATAAAATCTGTCAATTTTGTCTGAGTTTTTCGTTTGAAATACAAACAAAAAGGGAAAGGGATTTTACTGCTTTCTCTAAAAGTTAAGTGGCTTCGAAAATCAATTCAAGGTCATTTCCCCCATAAAATGAGTTAACAAGTTTGAAATATTTTGGGAAATAGGGAAAGTGGATCTCAAAGAAAAGTTCGTTAAATAGAAAATTTACTTTGCTATTTTGAAATAATTTTATGAAGAAATTTCCAAAATGTTCTTAGTTCCTCAGGAAAAAAAAATCCCAAAATAGTGAAGTTCGTTAAATAGAAGTCCGACTGTATATTTTATTAAGAAATTTTCTTTTTCCAGGATGGATTTTTTTTTTTTTTTTTTTACAGATACAGCTGCCAATTAAAAATACACGAATCAGATCACTTTCCCTGTGGCAGAATTTTTTCTGGCTTTCTGCGACAAACCTAACTAGAACCAATATCTTTCTGCAAGATATTTTTATCGTTATAAATATATGTGTAATGAATTTATAATAATAGATGCACTTCGTGTTTATAAAAAAAAAGCCTACATGCATAGAATAAAACTGTGAAGAATTTTTTTTCTTCATTTCATATTATAAGTTTATATTTATTAATAAGTTTAAATTATTTAAGTTTAAATTTGCATTATCTTCGATAATAAAGAAAAATTATAAATGTATAGATCTGCAGACAAAAATGCTTACAAGAGCATAACTAAAGATTACCCAGAACCTGTAATAAGATGGAACTTATAAAAATAGCTAAGAATGGACATAAAGATTAAATTTATAAAACAAGATAACTGAATTTGAAGTATCAGTTTAATTATGAACAGTATGATTTAATGTTTCATTATAGTAGTTATATCAGGTACAGAAATAAATCAGGTGAAAAAATCAATATTGAAGTTGAGTAATCAAAATCAAAATAATAAAATAGGATTGACTATATCCGAATTCTAAAAGCAAAAAAATTAACGCAATCTTTGTTTCAATTTTTTAATATTGTACTGACTTATTGAAAGATTTTTTTTTAAAAAAAGAAAGTAAAGAAAAAATTTTCTTGATCAGATTAAGTTCAGAGCGAAAAAAATACACAGCGCTTGTGATTTGTAACAGAAGTCGCACTGTATTGTGTACATATATAGCATTGATTCCCCACGAAGTACGCAGATGCGGATTCCGACTCAATACGCTCAAGTCTATTCAACATTTCGAAACGAAATCGTCTTCATCAGTACTGAAATATCGGTATTAGAGCCATACTCATTGGATGCGATTTTTTTCGCATGCGTATGGAAACCTGTTTGAAAGCGTTTCACCAGTAAATATTTTCCACCAATCTGGTTTTCATTCGCATGCCAAAAAATCGTAGATAGTGAGATATCTTTCAGGCTTTATTTCATTTATCGTTAGATTGTGAGTGTTTTTTTTATATCGACGACTTAATTCAAAGGATATAGGCATTTTATCTTTAAAAAACATATATATACATATAGTTATTTTTTACCTTTGACTGCTTCTAAAATTTCTTGATTTGTTGGAGATGTTGTTTTATCCTTACTATCGACATCGCTACTAGTAAGAATTTTTGGTTCGAATCTAGAAAGTTTTTTTTTTTTTTATATATAATATTAGTAGCGTGAGAAGCTTATTTCCTCTTTTCCGCTCGCTTTCCAGAAAAAAAATCTCTGACATCGCTAGATGTTGTCGACTTCCATCTTATTTCTTCTTCGGAATGCCGCCTTGAAAAATGAGTTTTCAAATTTTTCTTTAATTATTGTTGACAACAAGAGCAACAAATAACATTTTCGCTAGGCATGATTTTTTTTTTTAAAAAGAATCTTTTTACGCATGAAATTTTCCTCATAAGTGCAAAAAATATAAAACGCTTTGTTCTCATAAGAAAACACAAAGCAAATTATTGCGTCAGCGATAGAGGCCGAAGTTGGCAAATTTCCAAAAATAGCTTAATAAAGGGGAAAAAATTTCTCCCCATTTTACCCATTTATTGTTTGTGTTGGAGATTAACGGAAGATTACGAGCGCTTTCCCCTTCCGCGGTACGCCAGGAATACAATTATTTAAAAACTATTCTGTAAGAAAAAAAATTTGCAGAACTATTATTGCTTCTGTAGAAATTATTTTTTTTGTAAAACAGCTTCTGTTTCTGCAGAATCTTTTTTGAGAACTTACTATGTTTCTGTCAAACCAAAATTTTTATTTCCCAAATAAAAAAATCTTTCTGCAAAACTCAGTCGCTTTCTGCGTCAATGTCGCTGTGTCGCCGTGTTTCTGCCACGGGGATCACTTTTTATTATATTATGAAAGAGTGAAATTAATTTCCAATTTTTTATGGTGATGAATTCAGGGGTCATGCACTTATTTCTTGTTTTTAACATGTGCAGTAATAAACTTTGTAGGGGTCAGTTCACAATTATTGATGTGCCTCTTTCATTTGGTTTTTAAATGATCAATTCCAATCTTGTCCAATCTAATTCCCCCAATTCCAATAATTGGGGGAATTATGTTTATTCACTAAAGCACATTAAGCAGCATATTTACTGTGTTCAAGATTATTTTAAGCAAAATGGAACAAATAATTAATGTATGAATAAATACTTTAAATAATTATGTGTTAAGGCAACTAGAACTTCCTTGATGGTTAAGGATTTTTTTTTCTTTTTTTGTCCTTCAAAAATATATTTTATTTATAACGGTTTTAGACCAACCTCTTCTTATGTTGTATAGAGAAATGAAAGTTGGTATGAAAACTTCGTAACCTTTTAGTTAAAATCGATATAATTTGTATACTTCTTTGAAATTCATTGAGTAAAAATTATTGCATCAAATATTGTTGTATTGCACACCTGTTAATAAAGCATAATCTTATTCAGCTCGTGTAGCAAGATATTCTGCGAGAGCAAAGAATGAAGTGAAATGTCCTGTCTGCAGTTTAAGAATGTCTGGTACAGCCGAAGAGATCAATAAGCATGTGGCTTTCTGCATACAGGTTCTGCTCATTTATTCATTCCTCTTTTAAATAAAATTTGCTGTTTCTCTCAGTTGTTGCCATTGTCCCTATAACTAGTAATTTAATTATCACTATGTATTGTCAGAAAATATCTCTAATAGTTTTACAATTTAACTAATTCATACTATTCTTGCGTCTGTCATTTTTTTGTTATCCAAATAAAATGTATCAACGCATACAATATCATATTTATTAACTATCGTTACGTGTAATATTTTTCATTGTTACTTTTTGATATGCTATCTTTTTCATGTTTGATATCTTGTGTCAATGTTCTCCCTAAAGAATAACGTATTGAAAGTTCAGACAAGTTCGAAAAGGGAGTGAGTTTTTAGCATTTGATATCAGTGCAATATGAAAAAATAATAAATAAAACCAGTGATAACGCATCATATCATATGAAGATTTTTACGAGCTTACCATATTATTATTTTACTTAAAAAAAAAAAATTAACAAAATGTTGTGTTTCATTATATACTGTACTGATTTAATATTTAGGTGGGCAAACATGTTTATTTCTGCATAGTTTCTTTTTCAAGAAAAGAAAAAGTTTTTAGCACGCTAAAAATTATTTTATTTGTTTTTTGCGGGAAAAGATAAATGTTTCGATGTATTCAACAGCTTCTATTTTCATCTTTACTGTGACTTGGAATATCAAAAACTTTTACAGTTGACATTCTATACCCAGCTTAAATCGAGTACCTTAAGAAATGATTAAGTAAATATAAAATTGTTCTTTATAGATTTGTGGGAAAAGTGTTATCAACTATGCCAACCTTCATTAATCTTAAGGTACCCCAACATAGAATCGAGTTAATATGACTAATATACCAGTGAATTGGAGTTGTATTTTTGTAGTGGTAGCTACACTACAGTACTTCCCCACCAGAATTTTATCTATGATAGAATTCAATGACAAATACCACCAGTTGATTTATTGCTGCTTCATGCTAAGCCGGGAGAGCTGTACACCGGGCTTTGAGTGCTGATTGTGAGAGTTGTATTGAGTTCGTGATCGCTCTTGTGTTGCCAATAGCAATTGAGTGTATACAGGCCGGCTTTGCGTGATAAGAGCAATGTCGCAGTCACAAATAGCAAGACAACTGCTCAAAGTGGTCCATCTGTCGAAGTAGGCGTGTACAGATGATGTCCGCCAATGTAGGGCGAGTGTTATCAATTATGCCATCTTTCGGTTATCTAAAGGTATCCCAGCAACACTTGTGTAATAAATTAAGAGAATTTGCAGACTTGGTCGATTATCTTTATAGAACTATTGAACCGATTTTAATGAAATTTGATATGCACATACATTGATACAATACAAAACAAATAACCATTCAACAAGTGTAATACACATGTGTGATCGTGCGTAACTCATAGGAGTTGGAAGGTTGGAATTGCCGCAGGATAACTCAAGCCAGCTGCCACAGGAAATGATAAACTGCCTTATATGAGGTATGAAATCATGCATCAAGGCCTGTATATCTGTAAGAAAGGACCATACCCCCTATTAACCCATTTTTTTGTGTTTATTCTGCAACCGCTGTTTCGTGCCTTCCGACTCCATTTAGTGTTACACACGATGATGCGTGTGGGCATCTGTTGAATGGTTATTTGTCTTGTATTGTTTCGATGTATGTACCTATCAAATTTCATTGAAATCGGTCCAATAGTTCTAGAGATAATCGACCAAGTTTGTGAATTCTCTTAATTTCTTACACCAGTGTAGAATTGAGTTAACTTGTTTTATACTAGTGAATTGGAATTGTATCTTTGTGGTTGTAGACACACTATAGATTTAACTAAATATTCTTCTTTTTTGAAGGACAAAGATTCTGATAATGTTGATGATACTGACAGCTTTGAAGAATATGAAATTGGTGATGAGACTAGAATACGGCCTATTAATACGGTTCCTGGAGGTTATAGATGTAAGAATTACTTCTTGTTTTTTCTATAAATCGTATAAACTTACTTTTTCTTTTGTTTAAAATGTGTTTTATTGAATTCAGCATGTATTTTTAATGGGAATTCAGTAAATGCTAGGTTCATTTCTTTAACACGCCACGCTAATTTTACATGGCTTGCCCGTTTGGCCAAAATAATTTTCTCAGTAGGCGTTGCATATTTTGATGAAATATTATTTACAACAAAACATTTAATTTTCGTAATCAAAATTGACTCAAATTATGTGTTTTTAATAATCTTGGCTTCGTCGGTCACCGGTGACCCCCGTGGCGCTACGAACAAACTCAGTGCTGGTCACCGTTGACTCCCATGGAATTCAACATGTTAAATCAACTTGATTTAACTCATTTTAGCCAAGCATACAAATTTTATAAAATGTGGTATTATTTTCATTGAAATATGCTAACATTATATTCATTAAGATATACAAGAAAATATTTTTTAAAATTTTATTTAGGAAATAAAATGCATCATTCACCAAATCACTGAACAAACCATTTAGTTAAATGCTTGTTTTTTTATGGAATTTTTTTATTCACTGACTTGCAACTTTAATCCAGCATAAAAACATAATGATAAATCTCAAAAGGACTAATTAAACATTTTCAAAAATGACGGCCAGGTGGCCGAGCGGTTGGCGCGCCTGACTGCGAAGCCATTGGCTGCGGGTTCGAATTCCGCTCTGGGCATGGATGTTTCTCTCTCTCTTTGTGCTGTCCTCTATTGTGTGTGAATGTGGTCCACCCTAAAAACGGGTTTGTGACGTGAGCAATGTTGCTCGCCTCCGTGACTTTGGTTCACAGGTGCCCAATGAGCAACAATTCTGGCATCTTCATAGGCAAAGATTCAAATTCAGTGCCTGCCATTGGAAAAAAAAAAAAAAAAAAAACATTTTCCAAAATTTTCCTTTGTCAACCACCGTTAAAAAAACTTTAATAGTTTAAAAATTTCTGAACAGAAAGAGTATACTCCAATTGAATAACTATTGAGTTTTGGGTGTCTTAAGAACGCTTGACAACGGTAGAAAAATAAAATTAGTGAAAAATATGCGTCAGTGTTTCTAAAAAGATATTTATTGAAATGGTTCATTTGCGCACCTTTGGCCGAAAATGAGTTAAATCAATTTAAATCAACTAATATTTTTAAAAATCATTAGTTTGAATCAAATGCTTTTATAAAAAACTCCTTGATTGAAATTTTTATAGTTTTAATTTTATTTATAAATATATTGCTCTGCTAATAAGTTTCATTTAGCAAAATTACATTACTACTAATACCTATCCATCCCTACTTTTAAAACAAAAAAAAGTGATTACTCTATATAGATATATTCAGTAATAATTGTGCTCCGAATAAAAATCTGGATTTCCGAATTTTTCGATGATTGCGATTTGGAAGTTCCCGGATATCCGAGGTCCACACTGACCGCGATCCAGATGTTTCTGGAATTCCGTGGTCCGGAAGTTCCGATAAATCATCAACCACATTTATGTATAAAAATTATTATAGATTTTATCTAAAAATATTAGAAATAGAATTTATACTTGGCATCACTGTCATTTGTAAATATTTTTTCTAGTATAAAAAAATTTGAGAAAAAAGTCAAACTTTACATAATTATTCATTTAAATTATGCTGCATATAATTTATTTAGAATTTCATATTTTCAAAATATCGATGATTTAAAATTATAAAGACATAAATTTTTTTAAATGCATCATTCACGATTTTACTCAGGAAATTTTAGGGTTCACAATCACCCCTGTATATTTGTAAACCTATAATAAAAAGTATAAAAGGTAAGGGAAGCTCTATTATTTCTTCAGTATTTAATTATGATGCATTTGTATATATTATGTATGATAAAAAAAAAATTTTAGTGCAGTTATATTATTCAAAATGATTTTAAATAATATTTTATTATAATTGCCTTTATAAAATTTATCTAATTGTTAATAAAATTTAATTATTCATTTCTAACATAATCATTAACCTTTTTTTTGTGGTAATTTCAAGCAGAGTTGGCAGGGTTTAGGACAGAATGGATTAATTCACAGTTTAAAACAAGATTTAAACTGTTCTGTGCAAAACCCTTTTACTTAAATTATGTCAAAATTTTTGCGAAAAATAAAAGGTTAATTTTTGAACAAGAAACAAAATGAAGAAAAGTTTTTGTTTTATTGAAAAAGTTTATTATTATTTTTAATATTGCATTGTTTATTCTTATGCAAAAACATTTATCAGTATTAAAAACATATTTATTCATATTTAAAGGTATTCACTTTCGTTCATTGATTTGTGGAGCTTTTAAAGTTTTAAATCTTTTCCTATTTTATTATATTGTTTTCCTTCAATAAGTCAAAGCAAAATGCATAAAAAGTTTCAAATATTTCATTGGTTACGCATATAGAATTTTTACCTCTCACCAATGTTCAAGGTTTAGGACAGTTTTGAACAGTAACACTCACAAGTCCTGTCCAAATTTAGCTTAGGACATCCAAAACCTCAACCCTGATTTCAAATGATCAATGATTGTGTAAAATTTGAATTCCATTTAAATTATCTTTTGTTGTTTAAAATGAATTTAAGTAATTTTTAATTTGTGTGAAAGGAACTCAGTATATTTTTATGATGTGTCTATCATTGGCCATTCCAAGTGATCAGTGTTTATGTGAAATTATAATTCTTTTATTTC
Organism: Parasteatoda lunata; assembly: GCA_949128135.1. Taxonomy (NCBI): domain Eukaryota; kingdom Metazoa; phylum Arthropoda; class Arachnida; order Araneae; family Theridiidae; genus Parasteatoda; species Parasteatoda lunata. The sequence continues at coordinate 83,369,642 of OX421980.1, forward strand.
CTTTATGTTTAACAGCTTTGCATGGAGATTCTGTTAGACAGACAGCTGAAGATGAAGATCTGAATGTAGATGTTGATGATACAATAGCTTATGGGGACCCTCAATATCCTTTTTATTCTATTTTAAAAACAATGTCATTTTACGAAGGTATTTTTATTTGTAAAACTACCAGGGAAAAGGTTAGCCTGGAAAAAAAACTTCTTTAGTAGGCCAAGGCTCACCCTGGGCTGTCCAGCCATGGATGATGATTTTTATTTAGAAATTTCATTTACTTTTCCTGTAGTGCCCAAGATACCTTTACTTTTATAATTTTACAGGGTTCCCACGGTCCTTAAAAGTCCTTAAAAACTGCTTAGTTTTTATTTTGAAAATTAAGGGCCCTTAAAAGTACTTAATTTTGATTCAAGGTTCTTAAAAGTCCTTAATTTCTAGTATCACTATTTGGTTGGAACAATTTTTTTATCTCAGGGAAATATCCGCTGTTGAAAAGTACGTCTGTCGCCTAGAATGAGACTCTACATTGAGGGTAGAACATTTTGAATGCGTGTGAGAGTAGGAGTTACAAGCATGTGGAAGAAAACGTGCCATTATTGATTTTTTATTTATTTTATTATAAATTTTTTTCATTAAAATATTTTTTCTGGATCATTCTTAAAGAAAAAAAATTTTTGTGGAGAGAGGGGAGCGTGATACTACAGGTGGGTAGAGGTCTTACGTATTTTTAGACAGTACTTAGGTACTCTATCACCTTTTACATCCATAGGATTCAAGAAATTCAATTCTTCTGATAGCATACATGGTAGCTTTGATACTTCAATTGTTAGAAATGCCAGGAAAGTGTGTTTTTAATAATTTATGGACACTTAATATAAGGAATGGCTAACAGCATCTAGTGATCGTCACAAGGCAAAGTGGATTTTTTCATTTTATTATATTTTCTTCTGAAATTGAATTTTATAAATTACTCTATTTTTAATAATTAGGGATATTACGAATATTCGGCGAAGTATAATTTTAATCAGGAAAGTCATTTTCGTCGTTTTATCATTGACACTTTTTGTTTTAAAAAGAGTGAAATGTTTTCAGTTTTTTTTTTTTATAGCGTGGTATTTTAACAGTGTTCCTGATATATTTTATCTCCACTTTTTCTTTTAAAGTTATACAGATAATTAGATAACCGGTAAAATTGAAAATTTATTTTCTACGTTGCAAGTTTTGTTTTAGAATTTAGGAAAATTTTCTGTTGCTTTTTTAATTAATTGTGTTTTTTTGTTTGTTTGTTTTTTATTATTTTTTATTATTATTATTATTTTGATAGCATATTTTAAAGAGCCTTCTTTTTCGTCATTTTCAACGTAAAAATTTTTCTTAATTGAAAACGGTTTTTTGTTTTTAGCTCTGTTTGGCTTTCCCATTTAAAAAAAAAAAAACTAAGAACTTTTGTTTTTGTTATGATGCCGCAATTTTAACGAGCACTATTCTTAGACACTTTTAAATGGATATATCGCGTATTATCGACTTTTTATCAAACTATCGGCAGGCCGATATAATTACTTTTATTTTAGGCTATATATCAGGAATCTGATCTAAGACGACGCTCACAGTTTAACGTGCGAGGATTCTTGCCTATGCTAACACTATCACTGCTCTGACGAAGACTATTTTGATTTCGTCTAGCTGCGAAGATGTTGATTTTTAGCTACGAAGATGATGTTCGTTTTGTGATGTTGAATAACAAAGAGCGAGGATCAGCGTTGAAATATAGAATGTGATGCATAGTTTCTTTATGTGCCATTTTTGACCTTGAGATTTTACGATTTTTGAAGAATATTTTCAACAGGACTTATTTTGCCATTGCTGTGCGTTTTATTTCGACGGGATATAACGTTTCAAGTAAATTATTTTCAGTGAGACTTTTGCTACTTAGCGATCGTTGCGAATTATTTCATAACTTTTTTTTTTGTAAAGATTTAACGTTGTGAATTATTTTCAGCAGACCTACCGTTACTTGGCGATCGCTGTGCAATCGCTGTTATCTTAAATTTTCGTTAATATATTACTGAAAAGAAATCATGAATTAAAAAAAAAAGATTCTTTATTGATTTTTTTAAAAAGGGATACAATTTAATATTTTATATATTTTGTATTTAAGTAATTTATACTTTGTCATAAAAAGTTAGTTTTTTTTTTTTTTAGTTTGTTTAATTCACGTAAATATAATAATTTGATACAATTTGATTAGTTTTTAAACCAATAAATTTTCACTCGCTTTTAGTTTTAAAAAATTTAAAACAAAGCCTACATTTAAATGATTTGCTTTTATTTTTGAGGAAATTAAAACAAAGTTTGTGTTCTTTCTTTCATTCTTTTTTAAAAAAAAAAAAATTTAGCTATTAGTTAAAATGACTAAATTTTTTTAAGTTAAATAAAAAGTTAAGCAATATTTTAATGGTTTTCAATAATTTATCACTAGTACTCTTAAATATAGAATATTTTTTTAAAAATTCCTTCAATATGTGTTTGTTTAATAATTTGTTAGATAGTCAGTATTATTTTTAAACATTTAAATCTTTAGTGTATTTCATTTTCAAAAAGGAAAACAATAATAAATAAATTTACATTTATTTTTACATTAAAACCATTTGACCATTAGTCAATACAACTTTATTATTTTAAATAAGTAATTAACAAAAGCCTAACGGTGTTTCAAAAGCACATTTTTTTTTTCAACAAATAATTTAAAAAAATTTTTATTTAAGTGGACATTTCTTTTTTTTTTTTTAAATTTTTAATGTATGTAAAATATTTTATAACAGTTTTATTATTATTTTTAAAAAATCTAAGTCATTTTTAATTTTAAAAAAAAGTTAAAATAAAGCTTGTGTTTGTTTTTACTTTAAGACAAGTCAATCTTTAAGACAGTCTTAAGTCAATCCATCTTTATTTTAATTCAAAAAATTAAGTAATGCTTTTGATGTTATAGAACAATTTTTTTTTAATTAACATTTTCTTTGTCTTAGATTTATTTCTTTTATTTATTTTTGATTGATTTAAAGATTTATGATTGATAAATTTCAAGCATATGTTTAATCGCGATGTCTGACTGACGATTTATTACGATATAAAATTTCTTACAACGCCCAAGCCTATTTTTACATAAACAACAATAATTCTCGAGGATTTTTTTTAAAAAAATTTTTTATGTTGTTTGATCACTGGGTAGGCGGCCGATTTATTTTTCCGGATATTTGACTATTCGACAAAATTATTCATTATTCCCTATTTTATAATAATAGTAATACTGGACTGTCTGGCCAACTATGATGATGGTAAGTAAGGTAATATTCTCCCCCCTGCAAAAAAAACCTGGATCATGTCACGAAAAGTTTTTTTTATTCAGCATTTATGTAAATTAAGCCAAAAAAATAAAAGGAATTATTAAATACTAATAAAAAATTTAATAAGCAAATTCAGAAAGAGTTAAATTTTTGTAATATAATTTAAATTATATATACAGCGAAATTATTTAGAAAATATTATTTTTGCAGATGAATTATCAATATTTACAAATTATACATTATAATTTATGCTTTTTAAATTATTGTTTGAAATAAAAATAAAAAAATGTTCTACATAGAGTATAGAAACTTAATAAACGGTTGTTATTTAATCTCTCAAAAAATTGACTAGCATGTTTCTCTTATGTTTAGCTTCAATTTCGAATACCTCATCTTCGAGATCATCTTCCTCATCATCATCTCCCGCACTATTACACATAATAAGACGCGAATCGATTTCGAAGGAGTCTTTTTGTTCTAAACAAAAATTTTGCAATATACATGCCGCAAATACATATAACGAAACTTTTTCAATACAGTTAACGTCAACAAAAAGCATCCTTCGAAATCTTTGTTTCAGCAAGGCAAATGAATTTTCAACTATTGATCTAGCTTTATTGAGAGTTTTGTTATAATTCTTTTGGTCTTCTGTTAAAGTATTAAAGTTTTTGAAAGGTGTCATTAGGTTTGTTTTTAAGGGATATCCCTTATCTCCGATTATATGGGTATTTGTGGGGAGATTGATGATGAAGGAGTAAATATCCGAGTTACGAAAAACTCTTGAATCGTGACATGATCCAGGGTAAGTCAGGCTTGCATATTGCCTGTAAAACTACAGAGTAGTCCTTCTTTCTATTGTAATATAGACTACCATCTCCAACTGGTTTGATCTTTATATGGCTTCCGTCAATTGCCCCTATTGTTCCTTGGAAACAATATTTATTGCTGAAAGTTTGTTCAATTACTTTCATTTCAGTCTTAGTTGGAATCTGAATGAAGTTACTTCGTTTTTCAGCTAGAGTTATACAAAAAATGCTTAATGACTCTACTAGTTGACATTGAGGCATATCAAATCTGTCTCCAATGGATCTGAAAAATAAATATAAAGAATCGATAATGTGTTTTAGACTGTTAGTAGTTCACATTTAAATATTCTAATTTAATAAACTGGTAAATTCTAATATCCCAAGACAAAATTTATTAAAATTCTTTAGTTTTAACATTGTAAGCATTTTTTATACCAAATACTGTTTATATTGTCGTATAAAAATCTGTTCAATCCATCCCCATGCTCACTAGCAATAATTTTCTTTGTTTCTCCTCTTTATGCATGATATTGTGTCAGACTTAGTTTATAATGCTTTTTAAATTTATTGCCTTAAAAATTTAATATTATTTGGTGCAGTGTAGCTGCATATGGCCTCCAAAAAACAGTCCTTGTACTTTTTCTTTAATTTATACCCTCATAGAAACAAAAATCCTAACATTAGGCAAAAAATATTTCAGAGTAATGAAATATCAGCAATGCGTATTTCTGAGTAACATATTTAATTTATTAAAATTTCAAGCAGGGCTTGAGGTAGCAGATTTGTAACAGTTCATTGCGCCACTGTTTGAATTTTTGGTGCAAATGAAAAATAGTGCGCCAAAGCCATACTCTGTACATGGCTGTCTTCCCTCTGAGTAGTCCTGCATGGATGCCCAGAACCCAGTTCTCTTGAAGCATTGGGTTTAAAATTACTTAGGGTACGAAGTTGAAAGTTAGTAGTCGGAAACCCGAAATTCAATGACGATTATAAAATCATATCATGCACAGTGAATAAGTTTCACCCCAGTCTTTATGAAGTATTGCAGAAAGAAATTTCACCTTCTTGCAGCCCTACTACACGACCACGTTCAAAGTTAGTGAGCTGTTGATAACCGCTTCTTCCTCTTCATAAAGGAATTCTTGATTAATAGCAACTCACTATGTCAAAATTTAACTAAAAATGACGCTTACGAACGCGTATTTAAGGAAATCCTGATTTGCATGTTCACAGAGGCACTACTAGTTCGAAATTCGAATAAACATTACTTTTAGTTGCACAAACAAGCCGACTAAATTTACTTTATCTACCACATTTCCTCCTTGATGTTGGGATTTTTTTTTTTTTGTCATTGTAGTACAATATTTCTTAAGAAAAGTAAAATTATACTTTATATATGTATATATAATAATTCTTACCTTAGTGTCTCGCTGGTTGATAAAAACCATATGGATGAAAGGATGATTTTTTCTAATGGTATGAAAGAATTTTTCTTTTCCATTAAACCATCTGCAATTATTTGGAATAGTTTTTCCGTAGATCTTCTCGTCATCTGAATACAAAGGTACAATTTTTGAAACATAATCTGGGATTCTGACCTTTCTTAATTTTTCGTCACTTGCTTTATGTAGCATTATTTTAAGAATATCGTCGTCCTCATCATCTAATAGATCCAATATAGAGGGATTCAACAATACTGCTTTTATAGAATTCTCCATTTTAGTATTAGCAAATCAAACAAATTTGTTCTAAAGTAAAATAGGAAAAGGCAAACGATTTCGGAAAATAAAAAAGGGAAAACGATTTCAAAAAATAGAAAAGGACAAACGATGTTTTCCAGCTCCAAAAAAGCAGACGAAAATTATGCTCATTTACCACCCATTTAAAAAAAACTGTGAAAATTTGAGGTACTCTATAATTTAAAGCTATCTTATTCAAATTTATATATTTAAATGTACTATATAAAGCTTTAAAATAAATAACGGGTATAATTGTTGAGAAGGGGAGCATGTATTCCTAAATTACAAATCTTTAAAATTTTCATTCACATTTAGACAAATTAATAAAAGCTATCTTGTGGTTTCTTTTACTTTTAGTAGTTTGTTCATTGCTAATTCTTTTATGATTTTTTATGTATTTCAGTTTTATCTCCCCTTTCAAGAAAAAGAAGGAAAAAAATTGGAGTATTTTGGCATCTAGGATAATATATTTATTTAATTACAATAATTTGTTATTGCTTTAACTTCAACTGTTTTCTTAGCAATTCATTTATTTCTTAGGTTTTTACAAATCCATGCTGTTAGTTAATGACCAGTTTAGTTTCTATTTTAAAAGAAAACTGGGATGCATATTGAAAAGTCCCACAAAAGTGAAATTAATTACTCATTTCTGAAAAATTGCGACTCGCAAATAGCTGAAATTGTTTACCTGAAATTTAGTTGACAAAAGCACAATTTATCACTTCGATTCTATATATTTTGCAACCTTTATATTGAGATTTCCATAGTGTTCTTGATCTTTCTCGCAACATTGGGGCAGGTTGAAACTACTTCGAAATCTTAAAGATGTACCCCTATTTTTAATTGCGAATTCGGATTTTCCTGAAAAAAGTAACCTTATTTCATTTATAGGTAATCAGTCTGCAGAAGGACCGAGGGTGTGCGGTATTGGTTCTCGTTAAACTGTTCTACCATAAAGTGCTCGACTTTGCATGCAGGTCGTCGGGCTACCGAAGCGGGTGTGCCATCCCCCCTGCAGAGGATCAAAATTCTGATGGCATGTCTTCAGATCATCCTCAGGGATGTTTCTCAGGCCGTCGCCAATAGCCCATTGTGCTACTCTAGTGCGATGTAAATGAACTACAACAACATTGTTATCATGAGTGATATTGATATATTTTAAAAATTTAGCTATTTATTTATTGGAAACATACTTTTTTATGAATTTTTCTGTTGCTTAGTTGTTTTTTTTTTTTTTTTTTAAATATTTTATTAGTGAATTTTAATTCTTTTAAGTAAACAAGCTCTCGAATATTTTATTATTTGTTTGATTTTACACCTCCTTTTAATGGAGTGAAAGATTTTAATTCTAAATTTTTAAATCAATTGAGTGGTTTCATTCCATTTTTTGTTTTTTCCCTTGAGAATGTTTTTTTCATAACAAGACTTAATTTATTTTTAGCAAAAAATATATGAAACATAGTGAAAGAGCGTCCGGCAACCTAATTCTATAAATTTCCCCATAGAAAGGCACTGCCACGCGTGTTTCGGAAACAAGGATTGGGACCCTTGGCTAATCTTTCGCAATCAAGTTTATTCTAGTTTGATTTTTTGTAAGAAAATTAATTCAATTTTATGTCAGAGAATGTGAATTATTTATTTTTTGTAAATATTACTTTTATATTTCAAACTTACCTAACTAGACTCTAAAGTGATTTAAATATTCTAAAAGTCACAAATTGGATGTCTCTGGCCAAGTGTAGAAGAGCCTGGAGTTCAGCTCTGCGGAAGGCAAGGGCTCATCCTGGGCTGTCAGGCCAATGAAGAAGACTGAACTAGCAATAAAATATTTATTTTCTAATATATTTTAAGTTTCATGTATTTTAAATTTGTTTTCTTTGTAACCTATTTATAATTACCGATTCCTCTTTTTTTATTTTAGCATTTCTTACCTTCTTTTACATAAACGAAATTAATTAATAAGGATTTTTGCATACTTCGCCCTATTTTATTTGAGTGATTCTTATGTATTCTTTATCCCTGTATTATATGTTTATTGACGAATGTAAGCTACTCAAAACTTTCACAAGAACCAACTTTCAAAATGTGTAATTCTGCAATATCATGCCATGACATGACATATCATTCCACCATTATTCAACTGTATCACAACTTATGTTGGGATTGGCTTTTCACCAGAAAATTAATTCTTGAAAGCATTGATAGCTCAATTAAAGATATAAAAACTAATTTTATTTTATGATTTAAAATTATTGTAAATATATCATGTTAAAATGAGAAAAACTAAAACAAAACTTGACATGTAATAAATTATTTTGCACCATAAGAAATATTCAAGAACAATGATTGACAGAACACAAAGTCTAATTGCAAGTATTGACCTGTAGTGCACATATAAAAGAAGTATTTAAATAATTCCTGGAGTTAAGCTGTACTCCGTGCTACACAATTTATTTTCTCATTTTAAAATGAGCTAAAAATTTGTGATTTGTTTATTTTTTTCAGCTTACTTAGTATGTTACCTAATGTATCTCTTATCTTTCATGAAATAAATACTTATAAATAGCAAAACACTATTTGGGCTTTATTTTTTTAAAACTGTGTCTCTATTTTTGTTCAATGCATATTAAGTCTAATGAGTGTTCACATAAATTAGTTTATGTGAAATATTTATCTATACATTTTAAGAAAAATAATGTAGCAAGAATTTCCAAATTTCTGAAAAAATGAATTTATAAATCTTAAAACATTTGCATTACAGCTTCTTCTGAAGCCAGTAGTGTGAGGACTAATTAGTATATTTTTGTGCTGGTTTTCACGATGGAAGCATGTAACAAATTAAACAATTTACTTCTAACAAAACCAAGTCACTTTTGTTTTTCATAAACCAGGAAATCCCTCATAGGAGAGAGCGTTCATAAATGAGTCAATTTTCAGTTTTGTAATATTTTCGATTTGATTTATTTAGCTCAAAATTGTATGTTTATCTTATATATTTGATTATATGAAAAATTTATAAAAATTGGATTAGAAAATGCTTACCGTGAATAATAGATAAACAAAAAAAATAGAAATTTAGCCCATTCAATTCCAACGCATGAGGTTGAATGTGTTATCGATAGTTATGAATGGGCCACATGAAATTCTATTATAAAGTTAGTATCAACTTCTTTTATTGACTAAATATAACAATGATTTATCAAAATTAGTTTTACATCTGTTAAAATTTATATCCTTGGTCTGTTTTTGACGTAAAAACACTGTCCATCTGAAACAAAATTCAAGTAAATCAATTTCTATTAAACTAATATTCTGAAGTTTTATCATCGGGCAACATTTTTTCTTTATAAATGAATATAAATTATGCCTTTTGCACTGCCATTTAATCTAAAATTTTTAATAGCCATTTTAATAGTTTCATACATCAAAAAAAGAAAAGAAGAATTGTAAATAGGAAAAAAAAAAAGCAAGCAAAATTGGGAAAATAATCTTCATAATCAGGGCAAAGGAGCTTTCTAATTGTTATTAAGTAACAGATTTTTTTAAGTAGTAGTACTTTTTTATTTATTTTTTTTTTGCAGAAAAAAATTCACATTTGATGTGTTCGACAGAGCAAGTGACTAGTTATTGGTAGCATTTAAAATTATTTAATGTAAATACTTTTTCATATATTTTAAGTGGCCAATCAATTACCACAATCCTCATTTTTTTATGTATATTAATTGTCACTCCAAAAGTGATATCTTGGAACAAAAAAAAAAAAAAAAAAAAACAGTGATGCAAAAATATAGATTTTGTTACATTTATATACCAAGTGTTTTTCATCAAATATTTAAATGATTGTATAAAAAATAATCTTTGTTTTATCAAAACAGATTTTAAGAATAACAGGTTTAAATTTAGAAAACTGTATTTTCAATTGAAATCACAAAACAGAAGCAGATTACATTAGTCTAATTATAAATTCTTAGCAAGTAATATGTAGTCTATATGCATATACAGATGTGCAAAAAACAACATTTTTGTAGTTAATTACGACTACTTATTTTTACAAAAATATAGCAATTACTTTCCTATCTTTAGAATTATTATGATATATTTATTCATGTTTACATGAGCGAGTAGGTAATTCTAAACCATTTTTAACAAATTACTTTAACCTTTAGCTTTATGTATTTCTCAACAGCATTTAAGAAACACTAGAAAATCATAAATTATTTTCAATTTTGATAGGTGTTTATTGCTTTTTTGTTTACTCTAAAATACTAAGTGATTCAAAAATTACAGAGAATATATATATTCCCTTCTATTGAATTAACATCAATGCTTCAGAAATGTACATCTACATATAATTTTAAACACAACAATAATTTTATTTTTAAAAGTAAGACAAAAATAATGATGCATTAAATAGAAATGATTTTTTATTTCAAAAAAAAAAAAAAAAAAATTCAGCCCAACAATGTTCTGAGAAGAAACTCTTCAATATAGGAATTCAAATTAGCATTAGGTGGATGTATAATATCAAGGAGAAAAATAATTTTTTGACCTAACAAAGTTTTCTACATATTGAGAGTATACTGTAATACACAATTCTGATTGCATCCATTGAAGGACCTACAAACATTTGTACCAATCAGCAGATTAATATGAAATGAAAAGCTTTCTGCAAGCAATTTATTGACTCTTGCAACCGATGGTGTAGTTTTATTTTATGTTTTTTTTTTGGGGGGGGGGGAGGCAGGTTTATCTCCTATCTTCTTTTGACACACACATACATAAATGTCTATTATATTGAAATTAATAGAAATTCATAATAAAAACTTTTTTACATCAACATCTGACCTACTGTGCATTAGTTTGTTAATCATGTAATGCATAATTTTGGAGGGGGTTTTGTCCCCTAAAACTAGGCCACTGCTTTCAACTAGTTACAACCCATTTGTCGCTTTTTAATATCGACAAAATTTCTTCAAAAAAATTTATTCCCTTTCAAAAGTGTTCTGACTTTTTTTAAATTTCTATGTTAGTTGTTATACATACCAGCACATTTTTCTTTAAATTTAAGGAAAGATTTGGAAGATATAAAACCAGTTATTGACTAACCAAATTTTCTATTATTGTGGCAAATTCCACTAAAACTCTTTCCGGGATAGAATATAAAAATTTTGACCATTTATTTATATCTATTTTGTATATTTTTTTACTATGCATTGTATATATATACAATGAATACTCAAAATGCATATATATTGCATATTTTTGAATCTACTCTACAAATCAGTATATTGTTATAATCAGAATTTAAATTTATAAAAGTGAGTAATATTAAAGAAATTTGCAATGGTGACAATTTTTCTGTTAAACAGTGTTTGTATACATTATGCATATCTGCCAACCAGATTCGAAAAAATTAGTTACGTTTCAACTTTGTTTCCTCCTTAACATTTAAAGTACACTATTCAAAAGAATTAAGGGAGAAAGTATATAAATTTGATATTTCATGTGCTTCTTTAATTTTTGTGAACAGTGTATTTGTCATAAGTCAATATTAAATATTTTTTAAAACTACTTTTTTTTATTTTTTTTAAAGTAGCACACAACACTACAAATAAAAAAAAGGAGTGATTGCAGTTGTTTCAATTCTTGGATACTACTATTGTACATGTACAGGAATTGCAAGTTTTTTGCACATTTGAGTTAAACCACTTAGAAAGAAATAGGTTTATGTGAAGCCTAGTAGAAAAAATTACACAACTCTTTTTCAAAAAGAAATATCAAATATTTAAACAGATTATAATTGCAGACTAAATGATAGAATTAATTTTCTAACAATTCCTAAATAAGTGAAAACTAAAATACAGCATTTTAAAAAAAATAATCTCATGAATTTTAAATTACAGTTTTAAAATTTCTGGTAAAGGAATATAAGATACTATAATATATGTCTAAAACTATACAAACATATAATATATAACAGGTAGAATATATTAAATGTTCATTAATACAATTTAATTAACAGAAACTAATATTTTTACATTAAAAGATACAATGAAAACATTTTAGATTATTCAAAATGTTTTTAGATTCAATAATTATTTTTATATTAAGGAACAGAATATATTTTTATGGGATGCTGAAACATATAAATAATTACTTTTCTTTAAAAATTTTATCTCTACTTATAAATGATATTATAGGTAATTTTTAACCTCTTCAGACCTAAGTTTACCACCTGTGATACATCACTGAACACAGGTAACGAACAAGTTGAGGAAAAAGTATTTTCTCTCAAGACTGCTTAAAATTTCATAAAGTTAACTAGCAGTTTAGTTTTGTAAAATCAGTTACAAATTTTCCATATCACGATAAACAAAGTAAAAATATTTTTAGCTGATACGAATACTTCAGCAGGTTCTGAGTTTTCGAAAATTTGACTGACACTTAAAAGCATCTCAAGTCAGTGCTTAGTCAAAATATACCAGGTCTAACAAGGTACTCACATTCATTTACTTTTTCTTTTTTTCAGGAAGGTTAAACACTCCCTTACCATCTTTAAGAAAAATGAATTTTTTAGAAAGATAAGAAAGTATAACAAAATCAAAAATTTATAATCATAAATTGCAGAACATATTAGTAATAGACAAGCTATCAAAACAAAAATTTATAATGAAAATAATCAATTATTGAAAATAAAATAAATACCACTAAATTATATATCAAATTAAAATATTATAGCTTTTATCTACTTAGATCAACTAAATTTCAGATATATACTTAATCCTTATTTAGAAAATATTCTTGATTGTTGAACAATTTTCCTTCTATGCATTTTTTAAGACAAATGTCTGAGTAAAACAAAACAAAAATAAACGTTATAAAAGTGATTTTTTTTTAATAGGAATTTGTAAAATCAGCAGTCCTGCTTATAAGTCAAACATTTTAAAAAGGTAGACATTTTTTTATAGTGTGGACAATTTTAGTTACAAAAACAAGATATTATAATAATAAATACTATTTTTATTAATTCTTCCAGGATGATACCACTACAATTCATTTATCATCACAGAATTATGACAATTCATTACAGGTTTCCAGTCAACATCAGTGTCTATAATTATTTCATAGTATAAAACAGGAACAAAACCTAAAATAACACAACAATAAAACATTTTAATCATATTACACATAATCGCATATATTTGATATACAGATTAAAACTACATCTACTAATCAATAAACATCATCTAATTTATTTTGAATTTTCAATTTTAAATAACAATTGAATTTTTTTTCCAACTACATAAGCTTGATAAAAAAAAAACTCTTTGAAAGAATCAGAAAATAGATATTTACTTTTTTTAATTAGGGGTTAAAAAATTTTTAAATCATTTATGTACATTATTTACCTTCGAAGGGAAAGCATAGAACAATTTTAAACTATAACTATGTCAGATATTGGACATAAAGAACATATACCAATTTTTTATACAAATTAGTGCAAAGCAACTCGTCAAACCTTGATATTAAATAGAAAGATTTAATGAATGTTATATTTTTCAAAAAAAAGAATCTAGTTAAAAAGTGAAAAATATGTCAGGACAAAATTCCTAACACTAACTCAACATAATTCAAAACATGCATTTTAATGTCTTAATATTTATTACAGAATTCCATACCTATTAATGATCGATTCATAAAGTCCGATAATAAAATATAATGAATTCCATAAAATCTGTGGCAAAACAAATAAAGAATATTAATTTCTAAAAATATGAAAGAAGTTCATCCGACTTTATGAATAAAAGCATGTTTAGAAATAGCAGACAGCTGCCTGTTCGGAATCGTTCGTAAAGTCGCCCTACCGATTAAACTCGGAAGATTGCGCAATTTTTGAGGCCCTCACATCTCAGGATTACAAACACACCCTATGTTTAATAGAACGTAATATTCACCTTATCTGTAGGCGGAGCTTATTTACGCTAGCAGACGTAATGGTCCGCATAAACTTCCGGAGTAACCGGAACTTATTTCTTTTCTAATGTATTTACTTAGGCTGATTCAATCATCGCTGTTTAATATGAAAAATACTTAAAAGTTAAATAAAGGCTCTTTGAATACATAAAAGTTAAAAAAGAAATAAAGGTTCTTTGAAGGGTGTTTGTTTTTAAAGTCTCTAAATAACTCAATATGAAGATCTACACGCAAACATTACCTGGAATTATTTCAGAATAAAGATCTCCACTATTTTTTTAAATTTTTTTTTTTTAACATGGGCTATATTTGTTTCTACTCAGTGATGAAGCCAAAGGCCCATGTTATCCCTTTCCTGAAATTTCGAGTTTAAAAAAAATATAATCTCAACAAAAAGAACTTTTCTGTATATATATCCTAAAATTTTTCCAAAAATAATTTTTCATATAATATATACAGTATTATTATTCTTTAAATTTCAAGATTTCATCAAGCGTAATTTAAAATAAAATTGGTACTTTCTCATAATGTAATGTAAAATTTAAGGTAATATCTAAATAGAGAAACATGACTTTTAACGCTAAATAATTCAGATTCGTGTGTGCTGTGTTTGACATATAAAAAATAAAGTTACTTTAAACCAGAAGTTGCATTTTGTGTAACACACAAACTCAATTTAAATAGAAAAAAAATTTTTTAATATAAAATAATTAGTTAAAATTAAAACAATACAGAAATCGCATTAGTGCTTGTATCCTTGTAAGTTTTCTCCTTATTATTTGTAATTTTAAAATTGTTTCATTTAAAAAAAAATAATTAAATGCAATTTTCTGTTTATTATTTTCTTGCTCATTTAAATACGTAAAAATGATGATCAAAAAATAGTGATTGCTTAAATGCTAGCCATTGTTTAAATTTCACTAGAAACAATTTAATTTTTCAAGATTTTAAAGATATCATCTGTGATATTTGCTAACTTATTTGATCTAGAAAAAAAGTTACTGTACGTGTAATAATTCAATGAACAACATTAACACGGTAGCACTTATTGACTTGACATAAAATTTTTATTAATAAGTGCCATGTTCAAGATTTTTTGCACTAAAAGTGGTGCACAAGATGCTCAGTGTTGACCACCCCTGCTTTAAACAATTAAACTTCCTAAAGAAGACGAAAATAAATGCATTTTAAGAAAATTTGATGAAGTAACATATCTTGTGTTTTTTTGTTTGCGTGCGGGAATTGAAGATATTGCGTTTATTTAAGAAAGAAAGAAAAAATATTTCCATTATGAAAAGTAATTTTTGGAAGAAAACAAAATTTCTGTTACAAATTGACAATGAAGCCACTTCTTTTAATGTCATATCTAAAAGTTACAAGTTTTAAGCTGAGCATATTTTTAGAATGCCATGAATAAGTAGTATATCTGCGAGGTAAATATATTTTAACTTGATATTCAGCTGCTAGAGACCAGTGTCTTTTAAAAACTTAATTGCATTTCATTATTTTAAACTTTAAAATAACTCTCCAGAAAAAGGATCAGACAACTGAATATTATTTTATGACAATTTTTTCTTGCCATCATCATTCAACTTGTGATAATAGGAAAAGCTCATTTCGATTTAATAAAACAGTTTTTTAAATTTCCAAACAACAAACGTTATCAAGATAAGAGAAAACGCCAACAATGTTTGGAAATCTAATGCAAAACATAATAATAAGAAGGCTATAGCGATGTAGCGGAAGTTCGTACGGACCGGGTGAAGTTACTTCCGCTTAACTAGCTGTTTGTTTGTTTATTTAGAAAACGAGGTGAATATTACATTTATGCAATGTATTCAAATTTAATTAGTTAAAAATGAATATGTAACATTACCATATTAATAATTTTTACTTACCACAACAGTTTAGATATCTATTCCATGCAGTAAAATTTCAGCACGTGAAATTAACAAGCCATCGCAAATACACACAGAAACATTGGCAATGTGGCGATTTAACAGACAGAAAAAGTCACCACGATGATTGAAAAAGGTAACCCATTTTTCATTGCCACCGGAAAGATAGGACCTTCACTTCCTCTTGCGGGTTCCTCTTATCTATGAAACTCGAATTATTTTTACAACGCCAATAAAACGATAAACCACAAAAATAAGGTAAATCTAAAATCCGGTTTTTCGTTGCCATCGGTAAGATAGGACCTTCACTTCTTTTTGCGGGTTCCTCCTATCAACGTCACTACATTCATCTCCTTGTTGCCATTCCACTAGTTACCAATTTCTATGAAGATAGAGACCCTTAATTTTCTACAGTTATTTTGTTGGTATCTTGTGCCTGTATTCAAGAAGACATAGGCAGTCAGAGATGTTCAACGAAATATGTAATCAAACTATAGTAACAGTAGCTCTAAAAAACCTACTATTTAACTAACAGTATTTTTATTTGATTAGGAAGCCAGATATTTAGAGTAAAAAATTATTCTTGTTCATATTTTATTTCGTCAAGTTTTTGCAGCTCGAGTGTCAAATTTAATTCTGATAATGGAAAGTCGAGATAAAGAACATCTTTTGGCCTTAAAAGGTTAGTTTATTTTAATTAGTGTTGCTGTTCTGAGACTCAATCTTAATGACTTGAGGGGGTAACCAACAATATAATAAGTAATTAGCGCAGACGATGTTTTAAGTTACAAAATCAAACACAAGAACTTGCTTCTCTAAATAAACGTGCCCTTTTCTTCCACGGATTTGGGTTTCTGGCCCCGAAACAAAAATGAAAATTCTGTGAAACTTATCTTTAGATATGCTCTATTACTATAATATTTCTTTCTTTTTTTTTTAAATTAAACCACATGCTTGTTATGTTTTTCGCCCTTTTAGAATAAAGAAGTTAAAAGAAATTATGTTTTAGCATTTGAATTACTATATAAGATTAGAAACAAATAAATAAATAATATTTTTGTACCTATTTTAGTACAAAATATAGAGTATTAGATGTTTAAAGTTTACACGGAAGTAATAAAATATCTCTATTATACAGAAAACAATTCATAATACATAGAATTTTGTACTTATTTACTTTTTGTTCAGACTCATATTTCAACTGTTCCTCTGAAATTCTTAACGAAAATTAATAGATTAAGGTTGTTTATTATATAAGAAGCAAGTAAATCAGCAGCTTTAACTAAATGCTGTTTGCACTGATAGTTTGTAAACATGAAACTTGTTATTAATTTCTAAAACTAAAATAATGTATGCCACAATCTCTCTAATGTCTCTTAAAAAGAACAAACTAAGTATCTTAATTTGAAAAGAGAAATTAAGTGTTTTTTTGCCTCGTGGACAGATTCCCACCCCCCCCTGACCCTATCACAAGCCATGGCCGCTTTACCTTTTTAATATTTATTAAATTTTCATTATTTTTTATTCATGTAATATTTTTTTTTGGTACGATCACAGTTGCAGATAGTTTATATGATAAGTACAGTGTGCAAAATAAAAAATGCACCACCCTGAATAACTTGATCAGAGGTTTTTCGTATAATATTTTCAGGTTCAAAAATTAGAAGCAGTGCACGCAAGTTTTTCATGAATATCATAGAATTCCGCATAACTCAAGACTATTGGTTCCACGAATCAAATCTTATAATCTGACGAAATTTTGTAGATTTTACTAAATCCCGTTAACGACACGTTTTCATACATTCTTCCATTGATTACATAACGAATTGCATCCTACGCAATTCTTCTGCCAACCCTGTTAATTGTTTTCATTTTGAATATTTGGTACAGCAACGGAATCTGCTAATATCTCGAATATTATTAACTTGATTCTAATATTAAACATCCATTTTCTTATTTACCTAATTTAAAAACTACATGCTGCGATTGGTATTCACTTGATTTAAAAATTCAAAATCGTTATTTGTATTTATACGTTCTTAAAGCCCATTATTGCAATTCATGTGCGAGTTTAAAATCCAAGGCTGTGATTCTTTTTCACATGTTTTTAAAATCATGTTTTGCAATTTGTATTCACTCGATTGTAATATCAAACATCAATTTTTGAATTTTTATATGTGATTTAAAAACTACGCATTGCGATTCGTATTCACACGATTTAGTGATTCGCATTTGAATTACTCAAAAATTCAATATTGCAAGTTGTAATTTCATTTTTTAAATTCCAATATTGCGATTCTCGTTAGAGCTTCTTCTTGAATTAGTTACTCAAAAGGTGTGATGTACTTTGCATTAGAAGGTAATTTAATTATAAATGTTAATTCAAAAAATTATATTAAATAGGAATGATTTATGATACATAAATTGATATCTATTTTTTGCACATAAAATTTTCAGGGTTTTTCACTTTGTGCCACAATTACCCCTGCTTGATCCCACAATCAGATCTTCACCTTCCAGAATTCAGTCTTAATAGTTTGAGAGGATGATGCCAAATATGCTATTTAATTATTACAGATATTTAAAGTTACAAAATCAGACACAAAAACTTACTTTCTCTGAATGAACATAAATATTTTTTAATGGATTCAAATTTCTAACCCTCAAAACTTAGTGGGTGGCCCCAATCTAGGAAAAATGATCCGCATAGTTTTGTCCCGAGGTTTGGACCCCATAATGTTAACTTTATTTTTTGCATATTTACTCATGTTAAAATGAATTTAATAACTTTTCCCACAATTTTAAATTTTGTTTATCCAAATATAATTCTGTACAAAATATAACTTTTATTAAATATTTAATATTTTTTATTGTTTTATTTTAAATGTTAAAAAAAATTTTGAATTGTAAGGTATGCAATTTTTGGAATGTAATTTTACATGGCAAAATACAAAATTGGTGCGAAATCGGTTGAGTAGTTCTTTAATAAATGAAATTTAAAAAAGCCTTATTTTTAAGATCTGATTTCTCAGTTACTATTTGACCAATTTCACACAAAATTTGTATTTTACCAAGTAAAATTGCATTCTTTAAAATGATGCAAAAACGATTCAAACAACAATTCAAATTTTTTTTTTTTACTTTTTTTGACAAAAATAATAAATATTTACTAAAATTTTGCATTTTATTATCTTCGGATAAATGAGTTTTATAATTGTGTGCAAAATTTTTTGAATTTGCTTAAAAAGTTCTCGAGATATAACCAAATGCTACAACAAGCACCAATGACCAATATTTACCATTATATGCCTGAAGGAATTAAATCACAACTCCAAGATACCTCAGATCCCTTCTTAGTGCACCTATCGGAAGATTGGTGTCAGCTAAGTGTAGAAGGCATGTTTGGGATGCTTGAGGAGGATGTGTAGCTGCTCTCAATCATCCTCCTAAGATCCTTTGCCATGCTCTCAACTGCTTTGCAAGAACAATAGCTCTCATTTCCAATTAAATTGGTAGGCTGCATAATTTAAAGCATCACACGTTGCTGTATGGCTGGTCGAAGTGATTATACTCCTTACTGAAGGTACTATTTCTAGACCCAAACTGACATAATTCATTTCATACATATGCTATTTTCTATAACAATAACATCATAATTGTCTGGTAAATATTTTTTATGTTCTAAGTTATTATGTGCACTACAATATGTGCAAGTTTCATTAAATTCTATGCGTAACTTTTTGAGTTATGGTCATTTTCGTAATTTATTCCTTTATTTCTAATTAAGCAGTGTAGATTGTTATTGATATTGAATTGCTGAATTTGTGTTAAAGAATTCATCTTTTTATGCTCATTTATTAATTTATTTTTTCAGTTATGAGGCTAACTAAGTTGTCACTTTATACCACCCACCTAGTGTCCTGTGATTCTTCTTATTTTTCTTGTAATATTCTTGCAAATGAAGTGAAAAAAGATATCGGATCTCCTAAAGACTTAGAACTTTTCAACTCTGGTAATTTATTGATGTTACCTCAAAGTTTTGGGTAAGATATTTCTTATGATGAACTATGGCTAGTCTATTTGACTTAGCAGGCTATTAAGTTAATCTTTTTAAATTATGTATGCTTAACAATAAGGAAGTAAAAGGCATTTTTATTTTTAAAAAAAATACAGCTTGTAATTTTGATGACTTTGATTTAATCTTGCTTTTAGATGAAAGCATTAAAATTTAAGGAATGAAGGTTGTAATTTTTAGGTTGATTTATCACATTGCTGACCGGCAACTTTTCTGTCGAACGGATGTGGAAGTAAACAATATAAATAAACTTTAAAATTTTTTATTTATTATTCAACTCTTAATATTTCTTTTTCATATGATAAAAAGTATAACAATCACCTATGTGTAAATGGTACACCACAAGTTTTGCAAATATATCGGTTTCGTAAAGTTATAATAAATTGGTAGAGAATTAAATAGTATAACTTGAAAAGTAATTAAAATTACGCCCACTTTTTAAAATTGTCGCCATGAGATCACTGCTAACATGATTGCTATGACTCGTGACCGGTCAGCAATGTGTTTATAGTACGTTTTCATTACATATATTGTTTTATATGCCTCTGTGATATTCATGAAGTGAAAGGATCTATTTTTTTTTACATAAATCTCAATGAGCCATCTAATATATATCTTAACACTTTTCAATAAGTTACATTACAATTTTTTAATTACACTTCTGACCTCAAAATTTTTTTTTTCATATTAAATTTTGAAAAAATTTGAAGTTCAGAATTATCAAGTAATTGGATATTAGATATTAAAATTGATAAGTGATATCTACTATATTATATTTCCTTTGTCAAAATGAGCATTGTTTGAAAATAGTGTGGTAATGTTTCATCTGATTTGTGTTAAATTTGGAGCAGTTAATATAACTTGACACTTTGATAGTAGGTATGTTGCTTTATTATAATTTTTTTATATAGCTGTTGCTATACGTACTTACTTTTTATTGTGTTTATCAAGTTGTGTGTAAAATATTTTTATTTGGTTTATATTGTTATTTTTAATTATCAGGCATCATGTTTGTGGAGGAAAGGAATATTTTCAATTTGAAAGCTTTTCAGTCTTTGCCATATTTTAAACTTACACTCATGTTTTTAAATTCTGTCTGTCTTCTTTATTCAGTTCTTTTAATCTGATTACAAATCCTTGAAGTTTTTATTTTTGGCAACAAACATTCTCGAGCTTTTCTATTCTGGGCTATTGAGCTCATTTTTCAACTAACAGTGATGTCAAACTAGCAGTTTTTAAACTTGAAACTATTATGTAGGAGATAGCAATGAATCATTTACTGTTAGTTGAAGGTAAAAAACAATCATATAAAAGTAATATATATATATATATATATATATATATATATATATATATATATATATATATATATAAAATAATAAATAAACTAGTCTTTTATTATTCTAATTAGGACAATTAGAAAAAATGTTTGAAAAAATATTCATAGTTCCTTCTTTAATACTAAGATTAGAATTAGGTTTTGGAATTACCATTGAATATTTGCATGAAAAATAAAAAGTGAAAGTGAAAAAGGAATTTAATTTTTCTGTTAGTTTCAAAACAATTAAAGAGAATCAAGTTTCTAACACACTTAAACTTTTTATTAAGTGACTTTTTTGAATCCATTGTATGTTATCTTTCTATTTCAAGTTGTCCATTAATATTTTCATCAATTAAGATTCAATGATAAAATGTTTTTTTTTACAGGAATATATATTTAGGTGAAACATTTTCCTGTTACATGAGTGTACATAATGACAGTCAACAGAAAGTCACTGCTGTTCATGTACAGGTATTTTTTTTTTATATATACATACGATGCATTAAAATTGAATATATAAAAATAAAATGTGTCAAGAATGTTGGTACCATATTAGAGACTTCAGTACATTTCTTTAATTTTTTTAAAACTTCTTTGTGTTTTTTCAAACTAACAAATCAAACAAAATATTAATGTAAAAAATTTTTGGATGTCTCTAGAAATACAATTTTTTTAATAAATAAACTGTCTAGTTTTTATTAACTTGTGGCATTTTTTACACTGTTTTTTTAGTAATTCTGTTGAGTTTTACATCAGAATCTTTTGTTTAAATTTTTATTTAATAATATTCCTTTATTTTTTTATTTAACTTTCTTTGCATTTGCTCCAATTGAAACATTTTTACTTTTGATTTTAAAATTCATATTTTGATTTTAGTTTTATTACAATTGAACAAATGTTCAGAAACTGTATATAGATGAGTAATAAATGTTTGGTTCTTTACGGGTCAAAATATGAATGAAGTATTAAAAGAGTGAAAAGAATAATTTAAACTTTAAAAACTTCTTTTGATTATTTGTTTATGCATTATATTAGAGCTAAGTATTTTATGGTAATTAGCAAGTGATTAAAGCTATTAAAGATGAGTGTGATTAAGCAAAAAAATAATAATAAATAAAAATTGCAAAATAAAGTGCCATTTATCATATTAAAATATTTACGAGCATCTACCACCAAAAATTACATTTTCCAAAACTAAACTGTCTTTACTTCGAAATAAGTATTTTATATTGATCATTGAATAAGAAATAAAAGAACTGGAATTTGTCTTTAAAATTTTTAACTTAGCAAAAATAATATATGTTTTTAATTTGATTGATTTTTTTTGCCATTTAGTTTATTTTAGTTTTGAAATGTATTTATCTAATTTCAGGCAGACCTTCAAATTGGAATGCAAAAGATTGTTTTAGCTGGCCAACGAGGAAATTACAGTACTTTCACTGAATTAAATCCTGATCATAGCGTTGATGATGTAATTCATCATGAGGTTAAAGAAATAGGTACTCATATGTAAGTATTTAAATGTTCTTTATAAATTTTTGGGCTTAAAAATTCAATAAATTAGTAATTTTTGTTATAAATTTATTAATTTTTGTTGTTTATGTTTTCAGTTTAGCTTGTACTGTGAGCTACACTACTGTAAATGGTGAAAAAATGCATTTTAGGAAATTCTTTAAGTTTCAGGTAACATATTACATGTGTGTGTATACATATTACATATGTATATCTTGCATATATATATCATGCATCAGAAATATTTACTTTAAGTCCAAAAACTAAGTTTTTAGTATTATAAGAAAGAAAATGTTGCGTGTAATTATTTCTAATTTTTTTAGTTATGCATTTTTCTAATAGTTCTTTATTTTTCCCAAAATGTTTCTATTTTTAGGTATCAAAGCCATTAGATGTCAAGACTAAATTTTACAATGCTGAGGTGAGTCTTGCTTATGATTTTGTTACTGAAAATAATAGTTCTTAGATAAAAAAAAAAAAAAAAAAAAACTTTTAAAAGATAAGAAATATGTGCTTCAAAAGTGGTAGTAGTTAAAAAAATGAGACTACTTCATTGTGTATTAGACCTGAATTCCTTGCTAATTTGTATGAAAATTTTTTATAAAATTTCTTTCATACTTTTGTATCTGCTGAAAACTTTTAATATTTTTGTTTACATTAAAATGAAACTACTTGTAAATTGCTTCAGTGGTCAACTTAGACAGGTAGTCAACTCATAGAGAGGATGAGTCATTTTTTAAATCATTTTTGATACAGTGAAATCAGTCAAGTTGACCTCAATTATCAAGAACAAAATTTATCCTGTATAATATAAAGAAGCTAAACTTTTGTAACCTAATCACCTATTTATCTCATATATTGACTACTTAAATAAGCCATAGTCCTGCACTGTTGTGAAATGCTATTCTAAAACCTTTCTATGCTGACAAGGAAAAAAAAAACTTTTTTTTTTTCAGTAAGTTTTTTATGTCATTTTGAATTTCACTAAATCATTATGAAAAGTTAACCTAAACCCATTGGTGAGTTAACCACCTGGAGCAACTAGAGAGGGCTTATCTATTCTTCAAACAGTTAATAAATAAATAGCAGTCAAAACTAAGTTTTTACATATATAATCACAGAATCTTTATTTCATTGATACAATGGAAATCGACAAAAAATTATTTCAAAATGCACTTGTCACAACTTTTGTTTTTATAACATAAATAGTTCCCTATTTGCACAACTCTTTAAAATTTACTTTGCTTTTGAGTTGTTAATTTAATTATTATTATTATTTATTTATTTAATTTTTTTTGTTGTTGTTGATAAATGACAGATTATAATACAATTGTATCATTAATGATTGTTTAAAAAATTTACCACATAAATTAGCATCTCAAAACTTTTAATTTTATAAGATAAACATATTTTACTCCTGTCCATCTCTAAAATAGTGTTATACATTTTGAGTTTGAGTTATAAACTTTTCTGGAAATAGCAAGTGAAAATTAGTTTTTACTTTTTTGAGAAACCGACCTCAGACTGTAATGTTACAATGGGAACTTAAAAAAATTATTTCAAAAATTTGCATTATGGAGATAAAGATCTTCACCTCATGTCCATTTTTGAAATGTTACTATGCATTTTGGATCTAAATTGTAATTTTTTTTTGTTATGGCAGCTTAAAATAGTTATTTTACTAAAAAATTACTTAAATTAAAAAGATAAAATGCACGCTTAAAAAAAATTATTTTAAAAATTAGTATTACCAAACTTTTAATTTTATGTGTTAAATAATTATGCATAATCACCCAACTTTAAAATGGTTTCATACAGTTTACATCTTAGAAAATAATAGTAAAAATATTGTTTTTTTTAATTGAAAATTTGATTAAATCTATGATGGACATGTAAAAAATATATTTCCCAAAATTGCATCGCTGAACTTTTAAAAAATATTACTGTCAGTACTAGTTAGATACTGATTTGATTTTCAATTCTTACAAAAGTTGGATACGGCTTTTGAAGAATTAAACACACATAGAGCAATTCTTCATCCCAACCACTTATTTAGTTCATCAGTGATAAAGGTAGTGTATCTAGTCAGGTTTTTAAAGGTGAGCTTGTTTATGACAACAATTAAACGCTTCCCTGATTATCCAGAGTTAACTCGGGTCTGCATATATTGCAAATATTTATTATCCCGAGTAAGCTCGGGCATAGCAGAATTCGTCAATACGTTTTGTTTTTACTTGGCCGGAAGCAAAACAAGAAATAATAACCTGCTGTGATTGGAAGTTTGCCAATTCTTGTTTGGGAGTTTTGTTATTTGTGGGACTGCAGACATGTTTTGTACAATTGTATATACTATGGTTGATGAATTTACATAGAAAAGAGAGTAAAAAAAAAATGGCATTCGCGAGCCGAAAGTGAAAGTAATGCAGATGATTTTTCAGAGTATGAAGATGTGAACATATACAAAGACTAATATTAAACTTTTTTCATTTGCCCAAGATAATTTGAGATAGATAACTGATGGTAAATTAAATATTTTTTACGCATAAAAAAATTGAAATTTCAACTTAGAACTTGTGTATTATTTTTTGTTTTAGTTCCTTGTATTTATTAATGAAATAAAAAAATATGTTGATTTTTTGCATTTTTTTCTCCAAAAAAATTGGTAAGGGAAGCGGTTAATAACATCCTTATTCTATCTTCATTACACATTATATTAATTAACATCCGTTTTTATTAGTTTGACTTAAATTCACTTTTTTAATGATTCCTTATCAGGCTAAATCCTAATTCTGCTATAGCTGTGCAGGGCCGGATTTAAGTTTGGAGGGGCCCCAAGCTACTGAAAAAGATGGGGCCCTTATAAGTTCAATTTTATTTATATACATCTGAGGAAAACTGTCATTATTTTTTATTGTTGAGTATTAACATTAAATTATTAAAAAAATTTCTTTACGTTACATTTTGCTTTGCTGTTAAAAATCAAGAAACTTAGAAACATGAAATTATGAGGGTGTGTAGAAAATATGCAAGGAGTTAGAAAGAAATACAATTTGATTATTAGTTTTATTCTTTTTATGACCGCCGTTGAAAAACTGACTCAATTTTGAGTTTACAACTACCCATGTTTAACTACATAGCCTTGTAATTTTGAACTCAATGCAGAAGACAAGGGAACTCCTGGATCAGTACCCAGAGGTATTGATTTGTTATGAGAACTTAGTGGACTTTGTGACCGAGACAGATTTAAAATGCACCAGTCACCATTTTATACATGGGTATTCTTCGGCCGGCTGGATTCGAACTCCCATTCTCACGAACACGAGTGCATAGCCCTAGCATCCAGGCTATTGGGGCCAAATTATTAGTTTTATTTTATAACTCAGTATTGAACAGCCCACCCAATTTCGAGTTTCGACTACTAATGTTTAACTCCGTAGTCTTGTAATTTTGAACCCACTCCAGCAAACAAGAGAATTCCAGGATCAAGTATTTGATGAAATTTTTGTCTTCGTGGAGGACGTTTGGATGGAACCAATCCGCATTTGAGTTTCATGGAGAGGTAAACCACGAAAGCCTCGGACGGTTAGTCTGACAGCAAGGTTAAAAATTTGAGGTGTCAAAATAGAAGGCTCTCCGAAATTTTGGGGGTGGGGGGGGAATATATATTTGCATGTGACAATACAGTACCTTTTATGAAATGTGAATCATGGCACATACCACACTGAGAAAAGAAAGTATGGTCAGAACTATTAGAATATAGTAAAACTTACGGTATTTATGGGAGCACCAAATAACATAGTTTTTTTCAATAGTAATCTGGTTATGACTTCTCATTAAATTAACATAATAAAAATATAGTTTTTTGCCATGCTGTTTGGTACTAAATGTGTTAAATTTTTTAATTTTATCATGATACCTTAGGAAAGTAGTTCCAAACTGTGTTCTATGGCACTTTATGGTTTTAGAGCAAATCAGTACTTTTTATAACCGGGAATGAATACTTTTATAACTTCTAGTTAGTTCTTTTGTAATCTCTGATTATATTTAGATCCAACATATAAATCATATTCTTTATTTGAAGTAAAATACCAATTAAATAGAAATGGCATTTTTTAAATGAAAATATATTTCTAAAAACAATATGTTGAACAAATTAGAAAAAGAATAAGCATTTATAAAATATTGCATTAATATTTCATACCGCACTTTTCAAATCGATATAAAATAACTAAATTCTTTTATAAAGAAAAATGCTTTCCAAATTATCATTTTTAGCGTTTATAACTAGTCTCTTCAGTTCATTTAGAAATAAACTATAATTCGGCTTATATTATTCATTTTCAGCTTTTGTATATACACCAAAAATAAATTCAAAACTAGACTGGATATAGCACAAGGACTGCAATTTTGACTGTCGGATATAAAACCTTATTTAAGATTGTTAATGATGAAACAATGAAAAATCTTCAGTCATCTAATTAAATATTTTAAAAAATAGTCTTTTTTTAGGTTATAACGTTCACAATTACCTTAATAAACTTTCATCGTAATATCGGGGTTCCGCCATTATTTAGGGTTCCGTAGAGGGAAGCATAAAAAATAATTGGGAACCGCTGCCTTAAAGCATGGCATAATAATCACTAATTCGGTTAATTTTATTTTTGACTTTTAAAAAATTGCATTTTTATTAAATGTGTGGTAAAAAGAGCTATAATTTTAAATACCAGAATTTCGATAAACTGTTGCATTATGAACAGAAAAATTACCAAATGAATGATTTAAATACATATTTTGGTTTTGCTACCAAAATAGTTTTTTCCCCCTTCCTTTTTGTGAGAAGTGTCGTAATTTTTTCTCCGTGCGTTATTTTGTGTTCTACTACTTCCGCACTATTTATTTAGGCATAAATACTAAAACTGAACCTTAGCATTGAATGTCAACTCCAATCATGGAAATAAGGCTATTTTTTCACACTTTGACTTCTACACTTATTTTAAATATTAATATTAGAGATAAATTATTTTTATAAAACAATGCAATTAAACTAAGTATACCAAATTCATTTAATTTTCTTCTGTATATCTAAATAAATATTTCGATGCTATGAATTTAGAAATAGTATAAGGAATTAGAAATTAATACCTTACTTTTTATTTACATAAAAAGTGTGTATAGGCAACAATTATTTCATATTTTTAAGCACTTCGGTTAGATTTTGAAAAGCAACCGAAAATTTAAAAAAGAAAAAAAATTATAATGGGCTTCATAGGGCCCCAGCTCCGAATAAAACTTAAAAAAAAGAAGAAAAAAAGTGGAATCTGGGGGCCCTTGCCATCTCGGGGCCCCAAGCTACAGCTTATTTAGCTTATACGTAAATCCGGCCTTGTAGCTGTGGTATATAACTTTAATAAAATGTTTAATTTATTCTTACTTGGGGGATTTTACTAAACTCTGGAAAGTACCGGCTTTTAGGAAAAAGGATTTCCAAATTTCTGGGTCTTTTTTTACTAAAAGCAGAGGCCGCTATTAAAAATAATATAAGTTTCTATGTAGCAGAATTTTAAAATGAGCTAATAATATTAGGCAGAAACCTGTGTTAATTTGCAACACTATGAAAAACAAATATTTCCAAAAATAAAATGGAAATAAAAATTGCCAAAATTTTTTTATGATATAACTTGACATTTATTGATTGAATAGAAAATTCTGTTACATTTAAGAAGTTGAAATGAGAAATATTTTTGATTTCAATTATGTATTATTAGCTTGCAAAAATGTATCAATTATTAAAAATAAAATTTGAAAAAGTAAGAAACAAATAACACTAAATTAACTAAAAAACTAAATAAGGTTAAAGCATTCTTAATTGCAAAATTTTGTATGAAATAAAATGAATTTGCACTTATAGGGGTGTTTTAAAAGCTTAAACAAAACATAGAAAAAAAGGGAAAATAGGAGAAAAGGGAGTCTCATAGATTAATAACAAAGATAAAAATACTATGGATGATATTGCCCAGATGATAAATTTTTTTCATCTTTATCCATCTATCAATATTGGCATTTATAACTATTTCCTCTATTAATAAGCAAAACATAAAGACATTTGAAACAAGAAAGGAATTATATTATTTCAACAATCAAGGCTTTCACACACATTAGACCTCCTGGGAAAATAGCCTAATTTGATACCCAGGTGCTGAGCAATTTTCTCCCTTTGAAAAAGTGGTAGATAGCACAAATTCTGCAGATTTTTTCCTCGGTAAAATCGTGAATCCCAAGAGACATTTCATAATTTTTTTTTTTGGTGTCCCATAATCATTTAATATGCTAATGGTTCTATCTTAATTGCATATACAGTGATTTTTTTTCTTTTTAACCTTGTTTTCAATTCTTTTAGAGGTTATATAGTTTATTTACTATGAAGTAGTTTATGAATAATATTTTTTATAACTTTCTTCTTATATCTATTATTATTCATATAAGTTTCTCTCAATAAAAATTTTCTTTCCCAGTTTCTTAAAAAAAATTAACTCTTATATAGTTTATAAACCTGTTGAGTTAAAATATTATTCTTTACTAAAATACAATGATTGTAAAAAAGAAAAGCTTTTAAAAAGTAGGAAAACTATTTCAGTAAATCAGTGTTAAGAATTTCTATGTGGTTTGCAAATTAAAATAGTTCTTCATTTTTCAACCCATTAATCACTTCAACTATGTGCAAGATTGTAATTTTTATTTATTTTTGCTACATGCTTCATTCTTTTTTAAATGTGTAGGATCAACCATATTTTTTTGCTGCATGAAACCGCCCAATTAGCTTAGAGAATAGGAGTAACAATAAGACACTTATTTGTGTATGATTTTAAAATTTTTATTATTTAATAACTATTGGTAAAAAAATTTTATCTATTTTGTTTCAACCCTATTTGTTTTGTGTATTCTTTTGATACCTTTGTTTTATTTTTTCTCTACACATAATAATTTTAATTTTTTTTTTCTTTTATGATTTTCTTCTGGTGATTGTATGTTTAAGGATTACTGTGTAAGTTTCATTAATTTTATTTTATGATTTTTTAGCTTATATGAAAAATATTATTTTTAAGCATATTTTTATTGTTTAAATATTATAGGGTTTGATACAATTCTTTAGACCTCCTTAATTTAAAAAAAAAAAAAAAAAATTAGGGCCCTTTAAAATTGTCCAAATTTGTGTCAAGAATTGAAATCTCTGTTAATGTTGTTGTGTAATATTTGTAGGTATTTTAATGTCTTTAAATAATATGGTTCATAATTTTGATTTATTATGTCAATTAATCTTGATGAATTTATAAATTTTGATTTTTTGTATTTATTAAAATTTCATGAAATAAAATTTAAGAGATATGTTTAAATTTTTCATTTATGAAAATTATAATTAGGATATAGTTTTTTAAAAGCATTAATTAACCAGAATCATTAAATATATACTTCCGAGATGCATTTTCCCCCTGCTAAAATTTCAGAAATTTTACATGAAAAGCTACTATCACCTTTTTTAAAAATTGATGGTATTTTTTATTATACAGATTTTTCAGTTTTTTTTTTTTTTTTTTTAATATTTTGTGTAATAATATTAAATAAAAGTTAGAATGTGATCAATTTAATAAAAAGATTAAAAGATATTTTTGTTTAATTTATAGATAAACACATGACATAATTTATTTCATTAGTGTGTTCTCAATCTTTGATTATGAAATTATTTATTTTGAGTTTTTGCAATTCTACGAGTGTATTCCTTCTTGTATTATATGTCTGAAAATTTTGAATAACTAATATCTTATATAAGCTGTGTTTTAACTGGGTAAATTATATCCATGACTTGAAATCTCTGTTTAGAAAAGGCTACATTTTTATTGAGATAAAATACTATTTCTACTGAAACATTTTCTATTTTCAGTGTATTACCTCTTTTTATCAAATTAATCCAGAGAAAAAAAAGTATCACATTGAAGAAATTAGTGTCTGCTTCTGCAGTAGAACTTATGCTTAAAACCTGTTGTTGAAGCTGAAATAAGATTTTTGTTGTGATATCATTATTAAAATTATGTACTTTTCTCTGGTATTTTTTTATTTTTTATTAAGTGTCCTCAATTTTTTGCTAAGTAGTCCTTGAAAAATCCTTAGAACTCTTTAATCTTTAACTTGAAAGATTTGCATGAACCCTGTTATCATATTTTCTACTAGTGTTTTTTTTTTTTTTTTTTCCATTTAATACACACTCAGATGTAATATTTAGATTTTCTGTTTTTAAATTTTGCTAATCACTCATAAACATACAATTTAAATGTGTATTAATCAGTATTTCAGATTTAAAATACTTTTTTTTTAAAAAATAATAAATGCCATAATATGAGATTCTCTTTATTGAATCTAAAATTTTTTTGTCTCCCAAATCAAAATATTTTTTTATTTTAATATATAGTTAAACTGTTTAGTCTTTGTGTAAAAGAAAGCTGAAGTGTAAAAAAAGATATAGTTGAAATTGAAAATTTATGTAACAAATACAACTTTAAAAAAAAATAATAATTTCAAGTCAAAAATTTGAAATCGTCGAAAAAAAGGTATGTTTATTCAGAGAAAATGCACACTTGTGTCTGATATCGTAACTTAAAATATCCCCTGCAGTAATGAATTTGCCTTTTTGAAATTACCCCCTCAAATCATTAAGATTAAGTCCTAGAACGTAATCATTAAATTCAAAATTATTCCGGGTGGTTCGTTTATTTTTTGCGCACTGTACGTAGAAACTGTATTAAAACAAAAATTGGTCCTAATTGCAAAGTATGAAAATATTTTCATTTATTTTCAAAGTAAAAATTTTGTTTTTTGGTTGTTTTGAAGATTATTTGCCATTTCCATGCCACCCAATTGTGCAGATAATTGGGAGTTTTTTAAAATGTGCCCAATTGTTTTATAAAGTTTTAATATCACAAATTGTAACAGTTTATTTTTCTATTTTTTTATTTATTTATATATTTATTGTTTCTCAAAAAAAGTTCAATATTCTCACTTTTCAATGTTAGAGCATGGTGGTGTCTAGGGATTGTTGAAATATAACATAATTAATGTTGAAGCTGTTTAATAAAGCATGATAATAAGATTGTTACACAGGCAGGATATTCAACCAGACTCCATCAAGTTATCTCCCCTGAATCTCTTGGGGGGGGGGATGAGTTGTGCTACTATTCAAAAGTGGTGGCGCTTCTGTGGAGTGCAACATCATGTTAATAACACAAATTAAAAGTCTTAAACCATAAAATTGAGATTGCTACACTTATATTATTGAAAATTATATCTTTGATTAAACCAAATCAGGGACAAATTACTGACCAAAATTTTGGATTTCAACTTTTTTAGGAACTATCATGGAAAACTTAACCAAAACAGCTACTGTGTTTAAAAAATATATATATATATATCACAAGAACAGGTTGAAAGGGATTAAAAAGAAATTTGTACAAAAAGAAAAAACAATTTTTCAAATTGCACTAATATTGAAAAAGTATAATATTGAAAAAAAATTTAAGTCTTTTACCTTTTTCTACTGTAAAACTTATAGATTTAATTCAATTTTAAAATAATCAGCTGATATGAAATTTAATAAATATAAAAAAATTATGTTACCTTAAGAATTCGAGAAAGCATAAAGGATACGTTTATTGTGGGAAAAAGACAGGTAGAGCACCTGTCTTTGTGTAGAGTGTATAAGCACTTAGGGGGGACACCCATACTCTATCTAGCCAAAAGTTTCTAAAAATATCTTAATGGTTCTTGGCAACTGACATTTTCTGCTAATTTCTGACCAGAGAGCAAAATTGTTTTTTTTTTTTTTTTCTATTCTCATTTGAAAGTAAAATATGAATCAATAAGTAATTTATTATTTTTAAAATTTGCAAACAAACTTTTATGACATTATTTGGACTTTTTGACGTTTTTTTTTTAAAAAAAATTTCTTTATAAGAAAATTTTATAGATAAATTGTTATAATTATATTCAGAGTTGTAGGTGTAAACTTTTTTACACCACTGCTAGAGTCTTCTAGATTGAATCTCGAAAAAAGGGAGAAACAAAGAAAAAACAAGCTGCAGCAAAAAATTATAGTTGGCGTGAAATTTACTGAGAGATTTTGAAAAAACGTTATACAATTGTACTTAAATAATCAGATTTCTTTATTGAGAGAATGATTTATTGACAAGATAAAAATCACATTGTCTTTTTTACTACTTAAATATGAATTTTTATTACTAATTTTTAATGTAAATTTACTAATATGAATTTTTGTATTTACTGAAAAGAATTAATGTTGTGGAAGATATTTTTGTATTATCAAATTATGCTGCATTTTTTTATTAGTATGATGAATTATTTTAGCTTTCAATAAAACAATACGTTTTGTAAATTAATTATGATATGTATGTGCAATACAAGCTGATTAAGCTACATAAAGGTAATGTTAAACTGAAATTTCAAACGAAGCTCATAAAACTTTTGATCAGATTAACCATTAACTCAGTATGCTAAATTAAAGTTTTCGTTAATTTTACTGTAATAGATCTTACATAAAATGTGAGCAAATGCTCTTAGACTAAATAATAATGAATCATATTTTTCTAAAAATGAATGCTGTTAAACTTTTTTTTTTGAGTGATGAATATTTTTTTTAAGCACATTGACAACCTAATTAACTTTTGAAGTTTCAAAGTTAACACACTTAATGTCCCCAAAGCTATATATGTAATGTCCCCTGACCCTAAAAATCAAAATTTTTTTTTTTTAACAGTCTAATTTTTTGAACTAATTAAGGTTCGCACCACATTTGTAATTCTTTGAACATGTATCTTTTATTGATCTATCCAAAACTTCTTTTAGATATATTTTAAAATATACTTCAGGGTATACTTTGATAGACAATATTTTCTTTCATTAGTTTAAAATTTTGCTATAATATTTAAGTGGATAATAATAAACAAGAGTTGTGGCAAACTAAGTGCTTTCTTATCCTTGTTACAACTCTCTACAACATAAAAACTAACTAACTCCCTGGCATTACAATACATGTTGAACCATGGCCTCACCAACAGTTTTTCTCAAAAGTCGCCTGTCTCTAGCTCTTTGTTTCCCGTTTCAGACTTTTAGAGTCTTAAGGTCTTTTTCCACCACGTCTAACCATCTCTTGGCCGGCCTTCCTCTTTTCCTTTGGCCCTGGCATTGCCCCTTGAATATCTTCTTAGTGCCTCTGTTTTCCTCCATTCTCTCAAGGTGTCCGTGCCATTGAATTCTCTTTGCTTTTACATAATTGATTATATCTTTTTCTCTAAATAGTCTTGCAATTTCAAAATTGTATCGCCTCCTCCACAGACTCTCTACAACATAAGAAAAGAATTTTGAATAAATAATGGTTAAATAATTTATTGTTTTAGCTTTTAAATAATGAAATGCTTCTTTCTATTAAATTTTAATTCTGTGATTAAAGAGAATACTGAGAAGGTTTTGAAATGGTAAATGGAATATTGTCTACTTATGACAAAATATATAAAAATAAAATTTATTCATATTCTGTTAAAACTTTTTGCTTAGTATGCTAATTATTTATCTAAAAATGTCTTATTATATCTTATTTTAGTAAGAAATAATTTTTTTTAAGTTTAGAAAAAGAACAATTTTTTGTGCTAATGATTTTAAAAAGTGCATGGTTTTGGAATCGTTTAAGATCTCTCAATTTTAAATATTTGCTGGTTTGCAAATTAAGGGATATGAACACATTTATCTGCTAACAAATCATAGTTCAGAAATATTTCATGATTTGCGCAGAAGATGAAAAATATTTGTAACAATTTCTCAAAAAAATTTTCAACATATTTTTTCTTTTAAGGAAAAGCTTTCTTTACTTTAGGAGGGCATTAGTTTAAAATTGAATTAAATATGTAGTTTAAAAGTTATTTGCTCATTTGTAGCAGACTGATTTGTAGCATTGCACTAATATGAACATACCTTTCATGAAATAAATAAAAGGAATTAAGAAATTAATTAATAACCCTTTGTGGGGGCAAAAAAATTCTAATACAAATTTTAGTAAAAAAAAAAGCCATAAAGATTTTGACTAATGTTTGTGCAGCTAAAAAGGTGCTATCTGTATCTTTAGAATAGTGGAAAAGAATTGAAAATAATTAAAACAATTAAAAAACTATACTTCCAGTGAAAAAACACGCTGTGCAGCTGAAATTCCAAAAGGAATTAAAACAATTAAAATTATGACAAAATACGACAACCGAAGCTGAAGTCTTCAGGGGGTACCAGCTCCAAAGCCATAAATGCAAAACCTTTTCTATTTGTTTTTGATAGCACGACAAATGTCTAAATTGCTCTCTCTTTACCCCAAAGGTTTTGCAAAAGTCCAGGAAGAGAAAATACAATAAAAAATACATTAAGTAAATACAAAAGTACCGTATTTTTTGGCGGTAGCGCCACGGCGCTATCGAAATAAAGTTGTTTCTTTCCTACACACGGCGCTTCCCATGCAGCGGCGCTTCCGACAAAATAATTTCTCAAGTAAATTTATTTATAACGAAGTTGACGAACTATTTGTCCGTATCACGATCTGCTGCAGAACAATTGCCAATTCTTAGCAAACTTTCGGCAGCAGCCTGCAAGAAAATAAATAACCGAAATAAATTTTAAAAAAACATCGCGTAAGGAGAAAATTTAAAATGTATGCATCTTGTATCCACCCCCAGCTTAAAGAAAAATCGAAAGCTAGAAATCTACTTAGCGCCTTGGCAATTGTAATTGGAGCAGACAGAAAAGGAAGTAATAGGACCCCAAATCCGGCACTCATGGGACCGACGAAATGCCAAATTTCGAATCTCTTTCGGAAATTCCAATATGTGCTCAAATATTACTATAATTCAATTACACTGTCAATTTTAGAAAAACAAATAAGATTAGTCAAGTTTCGATCGTAGAATATGATGGGGTGAATTTAAAACTGGCCCATCTTAAGAAATTTTATTAATTAAAATAATAATCTATATAATATAATCAAGAAGAAATAATCCGAAGGAGAAATAATTCAAGAAGTAATCTGAATCCTCCGACGAAGAAATAATCAATCGTTTCTTCTTCGGAGCGAGATCATAGTTCTAGTTTTTTTCTTTTAGATAACATTTTGTTTTAACAAAAGACGCTCACCTCACAAGAAAAAAAAAAGCTAACAAGGAACTACAAAAAAAGTAACAATTTATGCTAAGGAACTAACGATAACAGCAAAAAACAAGCTAAAAACTAATAACGATAATAAAAAATAAAAAAAAGCAGACAACTAACAACCAGAAAAAAAAAACAAGCTAACTGTAAACAAAAAAATATAAATTAACAGTTAATAACTAATAAAAAAGCCGCAAAATAAAAAATAAATGAATCAAATAAAAAACCGCAAAAGGGATAGAAGTCAATTTGTACTCCACATGGTAGTTTCAATATCAACTGGGTGTGGCCAATTTATGGTCAAACAGAAGAGGGAAATGTGGGGACAAACCAGTAAAGCACAAGCACAGCTGTCAAGATTGATTGATCAGTTTCTTCCAACTGGCATTTCTTTATTTTGTATATTGGAAATGAAGGTGTTTATACTTTTCACTTTATTTGAAACTGCTTTAGACACAGATGTTTCCTTTAACACAGATTTATTATATATTTTTTTCAAGCTTTTTTATTTTCAAAAGATAAAATAAAGTTACTTACTTCAACAAAATAAAATTCCAAATAAAAAGAGAATATAGCTGATTTTTTTGTCTCATTAATATATATTTCTTAAAAATAAAAAATTAGATCAGATTAAGTGCCGAATTTCGGGATGCCGGATTAGGGGTCCAATACTGTATCCCCTTTTTTTTTTCCCTAACCCCTTTAAAAATAACTGATTGATTCCTCCTAAACAGCTCCAGTAGAAATGACAAGCAGAGGAGGTGGGGTGCACCCCTCTTTTAAACATTTTCTTCTCTTTCTAAGTTGAGTCACATTGTGTTATTTCCATTGAAGGAGAGGGCATTCTACCCACTAAAATTCCACTCCCAAAGATTGTGAAAGTGAAATTCATTTCCCCTTCCCTCATTCCTTCTTCAGAATTTTTTTGGGGCGCTCTTAGTTATTTCTTATTCTTGTTATTATTAGTTGTTTCGTTATTATTAGTTTTTCCTTAGTTTGTTAACTGTAATAAATTTTTAAATCTTTTTATTTTAAAATCTTTTTTTTAATAAATTTTTCATTTTATTTTTCTTATTACATTGTTTTACAGATTTCTGTAATCATTCCAGCATTAGTTCAGCTGCTGAGCATATAAATATTTTTTTGCTGTTAATTATTTGCTATTCTGTTTTTTGGCGCGGTGCCAACTGGTAAGAACAACTTTATCTTATATCGAATATTAGGATATTCTCTCTCCATCCCCCAAATAATTTAGAAATTACGTTATTTGGTGTATTAAAAAATATTTTCTTGTATTTAACATTATTTTCAGAATTATTTGTTGTACTTAACTTTATTTTTTGGTGTGGTGCCAACAGATAAGAATAATTTTATTTTATATCGTTTTGTTGCTTTTTTTTTTTATTTTTTTGCTGAAAAATAAATTTTTCATTATAATTTAGAAATTAAAACTTTACTTTATGAAATGTACAAAAATATATTATTTTTTATTATACAGATATTCTAAATGGTAATTTAAAGGTCTCTTGCATAAGTATGCTGATATGCCCTGTGTAGCGCCATCGCTTACTATAACTTTTTTTAAAAAAATTTCCTTTTCATCGATGTGCTACACTTGCGACGAAAAATACAGTATAAAGACAAGACACGAGAATAAAACGCTCAAAAACTTACTTGAAAACAAATCATATAACCAAATTACACTACTGACTACCAAGCAACAACTAAATTAGTAAAGTAATTCTATTACTATTGTTCTATTCTATAAATATGGAAAAGTAACTCTATTCAATTTAAATTTTTCTACAAGCAATAATCCTTTTTTCAAAAAAGCATTATTGCTTTTGGATGAAAAAGGATTATTGCTTTTAGTAAAAAATTAAAATTGAATAGAATTACTTTTCCATATTTATTTCCTATAGTAAATTTCATAAAAATCCAGTAAAATTTAGATTTATTGCGTGTGGTACAAATTGTTATAATTCTAGTATTAGTAAAAAGTTTTTTAGTTTTCTTAAAATAATTTTGCTCAAGATTAAAGATGAGAAAAAATATTGTTATTGATAGTAACGTTGATGTTTTGAATTTTATTGATAATAATGTAGTTTCTAATATTAATACTTTTGACTTAGAAAATCTGTACACCAGTATACCACCAAATAATTGAAATTTGTAGTGGCATTTTTGATAAATATTTATATAATGAAAATATTGATAAATCTTATTGGATGGATATTTTTAAGTTTAATCTCTTTGTACTTTTTGACGCCTTGATTTTTATAAACAAAATACAGTGTAACGTCCCATATCTGGACGTCTCTTTTCCGGAAGGGTCGATTTCCCGGACACTTTTTAGCAATCAAAATAAATATCTCTTCATCTTCCTCTCTTTTTAAATAAAAAGAGGTCTTTTGACACGTTTTTTCTTTTTCTAGCTTCTAGTGATTTATGCATTGAATTCATAAATCAATAAAAAGGGTAAGGAGAAGATCTACCAAGATTGTCCAGTGACCTTGAGTGACGCTCTTGCTCTGGAATGCTGGAAAGGATGGAGATTTGTTTTCAAAAAGAGCACAACTGAGTCCCTTCCCCCTTCTTTCCCATGCAGCTGGCTAGTAAATGAGGCATTTCCTGGAACCATTTTATTAGAGTGTTAGGGAAAGAAGAAATACTGTAAAAAAGGGTAAACATTAACATGGAGGGAGAGTCACTTTAAGTCACAGGAGAAAAAAATAAAGAGAACCCAATCAGCGTGCAGCGCCTTTATGCTTGATTGACAGCCAATGGTGGGAGAAAAAATAAGAATTTGAATAAGGATTAAAGACTAATAAGGAGGAAATGAATTTTTCTTTTTCACCTACCCACCTTAATGAATGACAGGAATTTTCTTTCTTACTTGAATCTTTCTAGTTCAAAATGGCGGAGAGAGCAATTAATATTTTCATAACTGTAAAAATTTTTTTCGTTTTCTCTATTTTAAGCAATATTTTTTTTTTTCTAATACAGTGCAACCTCGAAAATCCGAACTGCTGGGGGGTTTGTAAGGTCTGGATTTCGGAAAATTTCCGGATTTTAGATACCTTACTTAAATTGATAGAATTATCCAAGTTTTGAATTCGCCAGGCCGATTTCGCGATTAAACGCGCGAGTGTAGACCTCTGACGTCAATTTTAACATAAATATATTCTTTAAATAATAAATAAAAGGCATTAAAAATCAAACTTTCGTCATCCCCCCCCCCCCCCGTAATCGATCGTTTAGATAACATAATATTAGCAATTAAAGCTAAAAATATGGGCTTAAGACGTGAGCTGAATTTCAACTTGTAACTGAAACAGATGCTTCTAGACTAGACTGTAACAGCTGATACTAATCCTTTTTTTGTTGGGGGATGAAAGAACTTGTCCTTGTGTCCTAAGTTTCAAGTTTAAGAAAGAACCAGTCTTCTTTCTTCACAAGGAGGAAAAACAAGGTGGTAGAAGAATTCCTCCTCCTGAGGGGATTCCCCTTTATATTCTTTGTTATCTATACAGAGCTGATAAGAATAACTGGAATTTCCTTATCAGCTATGAGCTTTTATTTACTCCCCACCCCTACCTCTTCATCTACTGCTTCATTGTTGGAGAAGAGTTGTGGTTTTGCTCTCTTGCATTAAAATTTTTATTTTAAGCGTTTTTTTTTTATTTGTTTATTTTGAAAAAATATTCTGAGGAACTGGACGTATGAGTCCGGATTTTAGAGATCTCCGGGTTTCAGAAGTCTGGTTTTTGAGGTCGTACTGTATTTTGTTTTTGATTGATTCGATATCATTCTAATACTAAAACATTATTGCCTGAAATATAATGTTGATTTATTTTTTGCCTCTTAGATTCAGATCTTTTATTAGATCGTTTTAAGCTTTGTTTACCTTGGGGGTCTTTTATACGGAAAAATCTATTTTCCGGACTTCCGGAAGTCCCACCGATTCCGGATACCCGACTTTCCACTGTATAGAGGGATGCCACAGGATTATTCTTTTTGTTAATATTTGTTTGCATTTTTTTGAAGCTAAATTTCTTGAGTTCAATGCTTTTAGATATATTCATGATTTAATTTTATTTAATTGTGATAATTATTTTATTTTTAATATATCCTAAAGATTTGGTTTTGAAGAAGATTAATGAAAATTGCTTATATGTTGAATATTTAGATTTTAAAATTCATATTGTTGATAAACAAATTAAAATTGGTTTTTATGATAAAAGAAAGGCTTTTCAATTTGAAGTTATTTTTTCTGTAATTTTGATACTAATTCGTGCATTAAAATTTTCAAAAATTTAGTTTTTTCTCAATTGTCTAGAAGTAATAAAATTTGTAATAATGTTGAGAGTTTTCAAGAGGCAACAAGTAATTTTTTGGAAAATTATGATTTTCCTTTTAATTTTTGTAATATAGATTATAAAATTAAGAAAATGATGGAGAATTATTAGTTTAGTTTTTTCTTTTAATAGGACATGATAAAGTCTTGACCGAGTTGTCCTGGTTAAGCATTTCTATTAATGATTTCTCTACTTTCTTACTCTTTTCTTTTTTTTCCTTCTGCGCATCAAATTAGGGGGCGTTGTTTTTTCATTTATTTCAATTTGGTAGTCAGTAGTGTAATTTGGTAATAGGATTTGTTTTCAAGTTAGTTTTTACTGACATTTGCTGTGCTCTCTCAATAGAAAAGGTTTTGCATTTATGGCTTCGGGAACTGGTACCCCCTGAAGACGTCAGCTTCAGTTGTCATATTTTTTCATAATTTTCATTATTTCATTTAGAATATTGGATTATAGTCTGCGTAGTTTAAATGAAAATAGCTATTACAATTTTAATCATCTACATTATTGTAAAAAATTAGTTACATCTGACCATACCTGAAATGAGCAAACAGTGAAGCACTCTTTTGTGAAAGTGTTGATGACGCAAATGTTTGATGGAAAGAAAAAAATACTGCCTTTTACAAAACTAGTATTTTCAATTCAGTTACTGTTGATTAATTTTTAAAATATGTATTGGATAGTCTATAAATAAATGATTCCTAATGTACACATACTTCTGTATAATATTAAAATTGAGTCTGTTTATTATTAAAATTGTCTCAGGACTCTCTGAGTTTGTACCACTGAGTGTCTGGCCACAGTGTATTTCAATTCTTCTATAGTAGCAAAGGAATGGTTTGTTTTATTTTAATTTTACAATAATATTTTTTTAGTCTGATGAAGTGTACCTTGAAGCTCCGATTCAAAATATTACCTATGCCCCTATGTGCCTGGAGCGAGTTACTTTAGAACCATCTAACAACTTTGTGTCACATCAA
This sequence comes from Parasteatoda lunata, assembly GCA_949128135.1. NCBI lineage: Eukaryota > Metazoa > Arthropoda > Arachnida > Araneae > Theridiidae > Parasteatoda > Parasteatoda lunata. Next base: position 83,410,885 of record OX421980.1, read on the forward strand.
TTAAATACAATTGAAAGTATCAATGGGTTTGTATATTGAAATTTATCTAACTTTGCTAGACATAATATTATAAAATCAAATTATCTGTCTTAAAATAATGTTTTTTAAAGTAAGTCAAATATAGAGTTAACAAAAAAGACATTTTTTTAATAAAAAAAACTGGTTTTCTAAATTCAAAATTTTTGTTTATTTATTTTTATAGTTAATTTAAAACAAAAGATCGAATAATATTTTAAACCCCAAATCAAAAGTTATTAAGGGATTCATAACTATTTCATAAAGCATTTTTTTAACCATTAATAAATATTTTCAAAAAACAATTGGAAGTTATCCATTTTTGTTCCTTACACTGGTTTGAAAAAAAAAAAAATTTTGAATATTTTAAATGCTCTTCTTTGTTACTTTATACCTTCAGTTGATCTGTGAATAAAAACTCAACATCTAAATGTTTTTTTAGTACTGCATGAAAAAGTATGATTTCCTGTGTGAAATTTGTTTGTTTGTAATATGAAAATGCGTCACTTTTCAGCATTATTTACATTGGTATCATTGTTTAGCACTTTAGTTATGTACAATTAATAGCATTAGTATTAATTAAATTTTATAAAATAAACTGTTCTTGTTTCTTTTCCATTCAATCAATATAAATTTTAGTACGAAGGAATTACTTAAAATAATATCTGAAAATAATTGAACGATAAAAATAGTAAAAGGGCTGCATCTAAATAGTTTAAATATGTTTTAATATTAATGTTTTAATAATAACAAAAGAAAAAAATTACTTATTTATTTACTTGGATATAATTGAGTTTTAAGTTTCATTATACGTTTACTAACATAATAGTGCATTAATGAAATAATATATAATGATAATATTTATATTGTTAAAATGTTTTTTTTTTAATATATAAAATGGATTTTGAAAATTATTACAATAGTTAATAAAACGGCCAGGATAGCCTGGTCGGTAGGTCGCTGGGCTCATGTCCAAGAGGTCGTGGGATCGATCCTTGCCGGCCGAAGACTCACCGTGTAGTAAATGGTGACTGATGCACGTTAAATCTGTCGAGTCTCAAAGTCCTCCATGTTCCCATAACAAATCAATACCTCTGGGGGTACTGATCCAGGAGTTTCCTTGTCTTCTGGATTGGTTCAAAATTACAAGGCTACGGAGTTGAATATTAGTAGTCGTAAACCCATGAAATTGGGTCGGCTGTTCAACGACGGTTATAAAATAGTTAATAAAAACATAATGTATGTATACAATGCAAATTTGTTTACACAGCTAACGGAAAACAAATTTAGGAAAGCTCCTCATTCCCATTTGTTCTTTTTGTAACAAGCATAATGTAACTTTAGCAAATTAAAAGTTATCTAACTTCTTATTTTAACTCATCCAATAATTACAGTATTTAACTTATTTTAAAAACCTCATTATTTGACCTATTTTGAATATTTTTTTCAAAGGACATGAACTTGATGATGCTGTATTTTGTTTTACTTTTTTTTTTTTTGAAGCAAGGTAATGACTTGCTTTATAAAATTTTAATAAAATATTTTTTTAGAATGTATCAAGTGTTTGGAGAAACAAATTGCATTAATCCATTAGATAGCAGACAATATTTATTTTGCCTCACTCCAAAGCCTGGTACTGTAACATATTCTAAGTTATCAAAAAATGTAACTAGTATTGGGAAGTTGGATATTGTCTGGCGTACAGGTATGGGAGAAAAAGGTCGTCTACAAACATCACAGCTGGAACGAATGGTAATATTTTTATTATGAGAACTATTAATTTCCTTAAATTATTTTTTAACTTACATAGTTTTTAAATTAGCATTAAACATAACATTCTCTTAGTGAAAGCTTTCTGTGATTCTTGGATTTTGCTTATTAATTTAGGAGTAGTCCCTGTTTTTAGCAATAAAAAATTTGTGTGTATTATGTGTATTAAATAGATGTGTTAAGTTTATTTTATGAGCAAATATTTTTTTCATTTACCCGTTTAATTTAAAAACCTTATATTCTTTAAATAGGTACCAGGATATGGTGAAATTAGATTAGCAGTTGTTGAAATTCCTGGCATAGTAAAGTTAGAGAAGCTGTTTCCTGTTACAGTAAGAATCACAAATGCCTGGTATATATTTTATCAAATGTTTATTTTTTCTTTTCTTTAAGTTATTATTGTGAAAGGTTTTAGGAAATTCAATCTGATTTATACTTTGAATTTTGATTCATAGATATGATAGTGGCACTTAATTCCTGAAACTTATTAAGTAATTTTTTTTTCTTACTAATTCTGACCTTTCATACTAGCACTTGTATGAATATCTCATATAAAAAAGAATTTTAATTATTTTATTAACTTTTACTTTTTTCTGCTGCTATTCAAAATTACCTAAACATATGTAACAAAACGGGACAGCTGGAATTTTTATTTTTATGCAAACGTATTACCTGAGAAATCACATCCATGAAATCATTATTAATTTTCAGTTCATATTTATCAGCAATGTGAAGCTAAAAAATGCTAAGTTCAAGAGGTTAGTCCAACTGGCCACCAAGAAAGAAGCTAGGAATAAATTTATATTAACCAAAATTATTAAAATAGATTTAAAATTTTTTAAATTTATTTACTACTATCGTTATGCATATTTGAATATTTTGTTCTAAATAAAAGAAAATTAGTGTAATATGTGTAGAAAAAAACACAGTTTTACATTTTATGAATGAAACAATGTTTTCTGATTACTGCTTAATCACGAATTTCTACTGTGAGGTAACTTTTCAACACCTGTGCATGCATGTGATTCTTCTACTAATTTGTGAAATTTTGTGAATCTATAATTTATACTTTGACGCATATTATTTCTCTGTAATATCTACAAAATTTTTCACTAAATTTTGTTACCTATGCAAAATCTTGTAAACGAGAAATTTATTTCGCCCTAACCAGCATTCCCCTTTGTTCGTCCTCATGTCATAATGATCATGTAATTACTCTTGATAATGATTTTTTACGCAGATTTTTTAGAGAAAAATGCAATAAACATCTAAACAATTGTTCGCTAGAAAAAATTGTGTTTTTTTTTTTTTCATTTTTTAAAACATAATATTTTAGTTGTGAAATCCGATTTGTAACAGCAGAATTATTTAACCAATGTTATATATTTGCCACCTTTTTTTCATTCAGTTTCAATTATATTGAATTCATTTTGAATATGATATTGCATCATGGAAATTTCAAATTGCACTTTTCAGTAATAAGTTTTTCAACACGCTAGCTTATATCAGGGTTCCCACGGTCCTTAAAAACTGCTTAATTTTTATTTTGAAAATTAAGGGCCCTTAAAAGTACTTAATTTTGATTCAAGGTTCTTAAAAGTCCTTAATTTCTAGTATTGCTAGTTGGTTGGAACAATTTTTTTATCTTAGGAAAATATCCACTGTTGAAAAGTACGTCAGTCGCCTAGAATGAGACCCTGCATTGAGGGTAAAACATTTTGAATGCGCGTGAGAGTAGGAGTTACAAGCAAGTGGAAGAAAACGCGCCATTATTGATTTTTTATTTATTTTATTATAAATTTTTTTCATTAAAATATTCTTTCTTTCTGAATCATTCTTAAAGAAAAAAAAATTTGTGGGGAGAGGGGAGCGTGATACTGAGGTCTTACTTATTTTTAGACAGTACTTAGGTACTCTATCACCTTTTACATCCATAGGATTCAAGAAATTCAATTCTGATAGCACACATGGTAGCTTTGATACTTCAATTGTTAGAAATGCCAGGAAAGTGTGTTTTTAATAATTTATGAACACTTAATATAAGGAATGGCTAACAGCATCTAGTGGTCATCATAAGGCAAAGTGGATTTTTTCATTGTATTATATTTTCTTCTGAAATTGAATTTTATAAATTACTCTTTTTTTTAATATTAGGGATATTACGAATATTCGGCGAAGTATAATTTTAATCAGGAAAGTCACTTTCGTCGTTTTATCATTGACACTTTTTGTTTTAAAAAGAGTGAAATGTTTGCAATTTTTTTTTATAGCGTGGCATTTTAACAGTGTTCCTGATATATTTTATCTCCACTTTTTCTTTTAAAGTTATACAGATAATTAGATAACCGGTAAAATTGAAAATTTATTTTCTACGTTGCAAGTTTTGTTTAAAATGTAGGAAAATTTTCTGTTTCTCTTTTGCTATTTTGATTAATTGTGTGTGTTTTTTTTTTTAATTTTTAATTTTTTTTATTATTATTATTTTGATAGCATATTTTAAAGAGCCTTCTTTTTCGTCATTTTCAACGTTAAATTTTTCTTAATTGAAAACGGTTTTTTGTTTTTAGCTCTGTTTGGCTTTCCCATTTAAAAAAAAAAAAAAAACAAGAACTTTTGTTTATGTTATGATGCAGCAATTTTAACGAGCCCTATTCTTAGACATTTTTAAATGGATATATCACGTATTATCGACTTCTTATCAAACTATCGGCCGATATAATTACTTTTATTTTAGGCTATGTATCAGGAATCTGATCTAAGACGACGCTCGCAGTTTAACGTGCTAGGATTCTTGCCTATGCTAACACTATCACTGCGCTGACGAAGACTATTTTTATTTCGTCTAGCTGCAAAGATGTTGATTACATTTTTACCTACGAAGATGATGTTCGTTTTGTGATGATGAATAACAAAGAGCGAGGATCAGGGTTGAAATATAGAATGTGATGCATAGTTTCTTTATGTGCAATTTTTGACTTTGAGATTTTACGATTTTTGAAGATTATTTTCAACAGGATTTATTTTGTGAGTGCTGTGCGTTTTATTTTGACGGGATATAACGTTTCAAATAAATTATTTCAGTGAGACTTTTGCTACTTAGCGATCGTTGCGCATTATTTCGTCACTATTTTTTTTTTGTCAAGATTTAACGTTGTGAATTATTTTCAGCAGACCTACCGCGATCAGCGATATATAACAGCGATCGCTTTGCAATCGTTGTTATCTTAAATTTTCGTTAATATATTAATGAAAAGAAATCATGAATTAAGAAAAAGATTCTTTATTGATTTTTTTTAAAAAGGGATACAATTTAATATTTTATATATTTTGTATTTAAGTAATTCATACTTTGTCATAAAAAGTTATTAATTTTTTTTTTTCACGTAAATATAATAATTTGATAGAATTTGATTAGTTTTTAAACCAATAAATTTTCACTCGCTTTTAGTTTAAAGAAAATTAAAACAAATTATGTGCCTAAAAATGCCTACATTTAAATGATTTGCTTTTATTTTTGAGGAAATTAAAACAAAGTTTGCGTTCTTTCTTTCTTTCTTTTTTTTAAAAAAAAAATTTGGATGTTAGTTAAAATGACTAAATTTTTTTAAGTTAAATAAAAAGTTAAGCAATATTTTAACGCTTTTCAATAATTTAACACTAGTACTCTTAAATATAGAATATTTTTTTAAAAATTCCTTCAATATGTGTTCGTTTAATAATTTGTTAGATAGTCAGTATTATTTTTAAACATTTAAATCTTTAGTGTATTTCATTTTCAAAAAGGAAAATAATAATAAATAAATAAATAAATTTACACCATTAGTCAATACAACTTTATTATTTTAAATAAGTAATTAACAAAAGCCTAACGGTGTTTCAAAAGCACATTTTTTTTTCAACAAATAATTTAAAAAATGTTTTATTTAAGTGGACATTTTTTATTTTTAATGTATGTAAAATATTTTGTAACAGTTTTATTATTATTTTTAAAAAAAATTAGGTCATTTTTTATTTTAAAAAAAAGTTAAAATAAAGCTTGTGTTTGTTTTTACTTTAAGACAGTCTTAAGTCAATCCATCTTTATTTTAATTCAAAAAATTAAGCAATGCTATTGATGTTATAGAACAATTTTTTTTTTTTGAATTAACATTTTCTTTTGTCTCTGATTTATTTCTTTTATTTTATTTATTTTTGATTGATTTAAAGATTTATGATTGATAAATTTCAAGCATATGTTAAATCGCGATGTCTGACTGATGATTTATTAAGATATTAAAATTTTACAACGCCCAGGCCTATTTTTACATAAACAGCAATAATTCTCGAGGATTTTTTTTTTTAAATGTTGTTTGATCACTTGGTAGGCGGTCGATTTATTTTTCCGGATATTTGACTATTAGACAAAATCACTATTCTTTATTCCTTATTTTATAATAATAGTAATATATATATAAATCCATATTTGCATCCAATTTTCATTACCTTTGATTTATATGACAAATTATTGTTTTATAATTTCAGACAATACTTAAATTATTAGGAACAAAATTTTTTATGGTCTATTATTTTAGTTCCTTTAGTATCTATACGAAACACAATACTTTTTAATAGAATAAATTCTAATTCCTCAGAGGTGCAGTATTACCCATCAATGTAAGCATATAATTTTTTATAACTAAAAGCAGACTATTTTATAAAGATTTTTATCTCTTTTTTAAATGATGTTTCTGATTTCACTACGTTTTGTTGTTATTTCATTTTGTTTTCAATTTTTAGATATGGAATTTTTTCATTTTTATTTCAATTGATCATTTCATCCTGCCTTGTCCCGTGTTTCAATATTTATGTTAGCACTTATTTTAACTATCAATCCTGTTTCTCAGTTCTTAATTTTAATTAATAAGTTTTCTTTGTTGTTCATTTATTTCTTTTTTCCTGATTGTTAGGTACTAAATATATTCCTTTAGTCATTAAATTTTTTATATTTTGTGATTTTAATAAATCTTTAGTTTATTGTAATTAGGTTTTACTTAGTCTAAAATAATTGTCTTAACTTCAATAAACTTATATTTGTTAGTTTCTTTTTCTCTTGGTTTAGTATTAGTCACTCAAAATAATATTTTTATTAATTTAATGAATTTACCTTCTTAATTTATATATTTCTATCTGTTAACTCAGTTTTTTTCTATTTTTAAAATAGAAAATCTTAATGTTTAATCTGCATTCTTTGAGGTTTTCTTTTTTTCTTTATATTCTTAAAAGCTTACGTGAGGTGATTAAATGCAATTTAATTTTAATTAAATACAGATTATTTTTTTAATTTTTTAAAAGATGACTGATTTGAAGAAAACCTATTCCATTTTTTTTTAATCTATTATTATTAATCTATGATGTTTTATTTGATAATGAATCATCATTATGCCATTTTTAAGGTCCTTAATTTCTAGAAAAAAAGTCCTTAATTATTTGATAAAAGTCCTTAAAAGTGCTTAATTTCTTCTTTCATAAAAGAGTGGGAACCCTGTATATGTACTAAAAAAAGGAAGGAATAAAAAGAGACAAACGAATTGAAAAAACATTTTAGATAATTTCTTCTTCCAGCAATCACATGTCTGCCTATGTATAGAATGCTGTACTATGGTTTATATTTAAAAGATAACTTGATCCCTCATTTGAATGATCACTGTGCTCTCATACTGCACAAATCACAATTTTGAATGTGTAAATTATTGTGAAAATCACATTCTGCATCTGTTTCTGGCCTTTACTACCACACTATAAAGTTTTAGCACTATTCCTTGCTAAATGCCTGAAACTATTTTGCACAATATGCATACTGAGCAACTGACAATGAATATTGCCTACATAGAAGTTTTGAAATATTCAGTAAATAGCAAAAAATATACTGGTTAACAAAAAGAATGCTTTTGCAGAAAAGATGATTATCTAGGTTTTATTCTATGTTCTTATATTGTCTCAAATTATGTTAATACCATTAAAACAAGTTTCTACTAGTCTGCAGACAGTTTAATTCTGATTATTTATTTTAACTTCCATAAATAGTTACTCTTTAAATATTTTCTAGTGATAGAGCTTTAGATTTACTTTTGACACTAAACAACTCCTTCAGCAATGGTATTCTATGGCATGGAATTTCGGGTCAAAAAATTGCAAATTTAGAAAAAGGATCATGTGTGTATGTCTCACTTGAAGCTATTGCAGTGCGACCAGGATTGCAGGTTTGTAATAACTTTTTTATGCATAATTTATTAGGGGGAAAATAGCATACATTATTTTAATGGAATAATACTGAGAAGACTAATAATTATTATTAAATGTGTATTTGTGTGTGTGTGAATGTAGGAAAAACTTACTTTCTATGATATGTTTATTATTTTCTATAAATATTTTAATTTTTAATGTAAAGCTTTACTCTTTAACTGATGTGCTACTTGGACGAATTTCTCAACTCATTTATTGTCTCCATACAATTATATGACTTTTTTAGAATTTGATAATTCAGAAACTATTATGCTCAAATTTTGCCATTTAAAATTGTATTATTTAAAATGACATATATCATACTATGGTTAAATAAAATAATAAATATTTGTAAAAAATTATTTCTTGCCCGGAATTATCTTTTAAAAATGAATTTTATAATTCTGTACAAAAAATTTTCAATTTACTTAAAAAGTTCTTGAGTTATGGCATGATGCGCAAAAAGTGAAATTAACATTAAAGGATCCAAACTTTCAATCACTCTCTTTGAGAAACTATTTGGAACACATTTTGATGGTCAGAAATCCAAATCTGTCAACAACAAAAAAATGTTTGTTCATAGAAAGTAAGTACGTTTTTGCATTTGATTTCCTTACTTAAAATATCGTCTGCACTAATTAGTTAGCATATTTATGGTTAGACCCTTGTAATATCATGATTGAGTACTAGTACATGATATTCTGATCATTTGATCAAAAGTTATTCGGGGTATTTCTTTTCTGTTCCCTGTACCTGTTTTCAACATAATACTGCATAGTTTTCTTATATTCCGTTCCTTCCCTCCAATAACTTCTTTGCATTGAACTCCATTCATATATTATTTCTATCCGTCTTCTATCTTATAGGTTGAACATTAACAAATGCGTATTTGTGTGAAATACATACCTTTGTTTTAGCTATAATTTATATTTTGTTTCCAACTAGGTATGAAAGTGCAAAGGATAGTTCCCATAAAAAATGTTTATTTCTTCTCTTAATAACTAATTTTCTATTTTACATTGCATAATTTGTATTGAATTGCAGTATGTTAGATATAATACAGCTCATATAGTGTTTCTGATAATTAAAATTTCATTCAATGTTTTTCGTAGTGTGTTGTATATTTCTGAAATTACTTTAATCCATAAAACAAATATAGTGAATAATTCTAAATCTAAGTATTGGAGAAGTCCCACAAAACATTTTAGATTTATCTATTTAATCATAATAATGTCTCTCACCTTTTGAATTATACGATACAAAAATTTTATTTCTGTTTTTAGGGTCTCTCTGGACTCACTATAAAAGAATTGTTCTTAAACAGAATTGAAGATTTTACAGACTTTGCTCATGTATTTGCTACGTTAGATGATGAATGCAAACTACCGAAATTAACTCTTCCTGCATCTTTTCAAGCCTTATCTATAAAATAAAACTGCCTGTTCATTTAATATTATCTAAGAAGATATTTTAATTCTATATATTGAAAATATTTATAATTGCATAGATACTTTAATAAGTTACTCATTTGTATAATTTAAATAAAATCTGTATTTCTATCTTGTTTGATAATTTCTTGGACTTGTTTCAGTGATTTTAAATACATGGGATATTTAGTATGTCATAAATACTCTGTTCATTCGCTTGAATTTATTTAGACTTATTATTTTGTATAAGGGTCATTCAAATAAAAGTGACATTGTAATAACTCCACCATTTGAAGAGAAAGATGACTGCTCAAGCCCCTATAAAGGGTGCACAGTGTTGGGAATGCATGCGATAATGTCATATCTGACCAGAACCCGGAACTTCTTATTCCATGATTAATCATCTTGTGGACCGCTGAGACATTTGTATCAACCTACAAGGTGACTGTCTCTAGCCTATCTGTTACACCTGTATTTTTTATTTTTTGTACTAAATAAAATTGATACCATTAAACCGTTTATCAAAGCGACTGTAATACCATTTTCATTTAAGTGACCCTTATATTAATGACTACCGTCAAACGGGGTGACTATGTGCCACTTTTTGACGTTTTCGTGTCATATTTCCTCTAATTTTTCACCCATCGTGTTGATTATTTAATGCAACATAACTACACATCTTAGAATCATTTTTAATATGTGAATTGAAAGCTAAGATATCACGAAGGGGAGATATAATTTTTTCTAAGTGGCACTTTCTCACCCCGCACATGGGGGTGACTAAGTGCCACGTATGTTTCCTCCTTTTAAATCTATTAGAAACGATAGCTGGCAACTACTAACCCTTCAGAATTCATCTCCTTGTCATTTTAGCTATTATAAGTTAAATTTTTATATGAGTATACCTTCAAATTTTAAAATAAAAAAGCCCATACATATGGAAAAATGCTATTTATTAAAGAAACTCTTCAAAATGTTTTTCAAAATGACACAATTTATTAAACGAAACACAAACTACAAATTTGATTGCAATTCTCTCTTCAGTCAATCCGAATTTAGAATAACCTGAAATTTGGTAGAGGTTCGGGAGGACAAATCTTCAGGATTTATCTCTTTTTGTGCCACTAAACATCCGGGGTGTCAGGCCACTTCCAGAATTGTCCACTTTTCTCCAGGCATTTCACACATGCCTCGTTGCTACTGTCGAAATCAGAAATCATTTGACCTGGGTACATTTTTCCTTTATATTTTACTGCAACAAAGTCACCTTGCATAGGGCCAGTGCTTTTTGCGTCATTGACTGACTCACTGCTTGTCAACGGTTGACCAGAGACTGTTGTAGATGTGGTCAACATCAATGGCTGTCTCTCCACTTAAACAATAAACACTCTAGAATCTTAAAAATGATCAAAACACTGCAAAACAAGATAGCACCTTCTCACCCCACACTTCATCGAAAATTGAATTAAGAGTTATAACTGGTAAACAAAAAATCATTTTGAAATGTCGAAGCGTGTATAACTTCTTTGATAGTTTGGTAACAAAAAACTGAACTTACCTTTTTTCTGGCTGCTTCCAAAATATGATCAGACCACACTTCTTTTCCAGATCACAAATTCACGTCGACACAAACAATGGTAGGTTACAATTTAGGTTATAATTTGATTGGTGTAGTATCCCAGTTAAAATAGTCCTACTATCCCGCTACCTAGCGGTAGTTTTCCTTTTTCGATCGGTTCATTCCTCTGGCGCCATCTGCCACTTGAGTTCGAAAATTCAGGATGGCACCAAGTAACCCCGTTTGACGGTAAATGTTTAACTACTTTAGTTACTAAATGGTTTATACAGAAAATAATTAGCTTAAAAAAAGTGTTTCTCCTTGTCATACAAAGAAAAATATGGACTGATATTGTAACAGAATCGGTCATACCCTTTTCACAGTGTTTAAGGCGAATAAAGAGTGGACTGTAAATTTAACAGATATTTTATTACAGGAGGTTCACTATAGAATGTCCTTAACAAAGAAAGATATATTTTAATTGGTATCCATAGTTTTATAATAGGACTCTCACCACAGAGCATCCTCATCATAGAACGAACAAGTAAATTAATTAAGAAACAGTCGTCAAATTGGGGAACTATCTTTTACATGGTGACAGCAGCAAATTTAGATTCATGACGTAGCATTTCCCCCTGCATTGAATAATTATGCTATTTAATTGATCATTAAGTAAAAAATTAGAATTTCAGGCAATTTGATGGTTTTAAGAATAAAACATTGTTATTATTTAATACGAGTTCACAATATACATGTGTAAGTAACAATACAACAAATACTTACAAGTTTTTTTTCAAGTATCAAACTCACACTATTTACAAATCAAAATTATTCGATTGGCATCAAGCATAATTTATATATCCCTGTAGAAGTGTTAATTATAGCTACACGTACAGTCAGCAAAAAAAAAAAGATATCACCCTGAATAATTTTCGTTCTAATGATCGGATTTTCACGAACTAAGTGTCAATCTTAATGGTTCCTGGGGGTGACCTCAAATATGCTAATTAGTTTGTGCTAACTATTAATTAAGTTACGAAATCAGATACAAAAACGTACTTTCTCTGAATAAACATATATTTTTTTTTACATATTTGGAATCCTTATCTTCAAAATATAGGGGGTAGCCGCAATCTGGGAAATGTGGTCCCCATAGTTTGGTCAGGAGAGCGATTCAAAGTTTGGACCCCTTAATGTTACTTTCACTTTTTGCGTTTTCAGTCATATTTTAAAAACTAATGAAGCAATTCAAAGAAATATTGCACCAACTCATAAAACGCATTTATCCAAAGATAATTTCATGAAAAAAATAATTTTTAATAATTATTAATTATTTAATTAAAGAGAGGATGAAAAAATTTTGAATTATAAGGTATGGATTTTTTTATACCATATTAATCTACATGCTTTTCAATTGAAAAATCTAAAGTTTCAACTGTTTTTATTTATTAGAAGATGAGAAAAATTAAAATTAATTATTTTAAAAAAAATAATTTGGCGACAATGAAAAAATGATTAAATGGGGCGATTAATATTAAAATGTGATAAACTTACGAAGAACTTGATTTAGCGCGCGTGGCGTAAAATTTCATTCATATTTTTTTCGCTAATAATCGTTTGCTAATCTTTTTATTTTTTTAAAACTATAAAATACAATGTTTCTTTTTTAGTCCTCTAAAAATCTATTTGAAATTAAGTAAAGAAATTTGAATAAAACATTTTATTGAATAAAAAACATTTTATTCAACGAATGTCGAGTTTTATAAAAGCATGCTTTTGATAGAATATGATTATACACCAGATTGTGCTTATTTAATGTGATTATTTTTTAGTTTTTTTTTTTCTCAATAACTGATACAATTACAATAATATACATACGTATCAATAGATTTGGAATAAAATATTTCTCAGTTTCTTGTATATATTTTTTATGAATATTAATAAAAATACGTAGTAAACATATTTAAGCATATCTCACATCATCGCAAATTTCTCAACATCTTATATATCGTGTTAATCTTAAAAGTAATTTTTTAATCACCTGTCCGGAAGTGTTTCACAGAACTATTTTACCAACTATTTAATTAAATTTTAGCATTTTTAAAAATTTTATTCTTTACCCTACTACATTTATTATTTCTTCATTAATACTAATCAATTTTTTTAGTACTTTAATTTAGATTTTCTTTAAAGTTAAGTTCCTTTTTACATTATAGTCAAGTTTTTTTTAAAAGAATTATTGTCTGCTAGCTAAGAATAAAGCCTTGTTAAGAAATTAAAAACACTCCGCTGTTTAAAATTATTTAATGCAAAACAGCTGATTATTTACTTAGCATACTATTTTTTTCGAAAAAAGAATATAAATCATTGATTGTCTTTTTTGTTTTGTTTCTTGTGACTTCAACATAGATTATCTAAAAGAGAGTCCATGTTTTATAAGTCACTACAAAGAGATACCGAATATAAAAAGCTGTTAAATATGTAGCCAAAACTTTTAAGCGTCTTAAAATATCTCAGTATCTTAAATGAATATTTCTTTATGATTCCATGTAGATTTTTTCCCGGACAATATACTAAACTATTTTGTTTAATCTTTTACTTTAGCACGATTCCCAAGATATTATTGTAGTATAATTTGTTATCAGGAACAATGCCTTATTTTGTTTAGCAGGAAACACTAAAAATTGAAATTTGTAAAAAGTTTCCGAAGCCGTGCGAATTTTAGAATCATCTGATTTAAAAAAATGCAATAAAAAATACGTGAATTTCCGAACTTATTTTGATTAAAAATAAAAAAATAATAAAAAACGAGGCAAGAAGGGTAACATACTTTTTACAGAACTGTGAAAACCAGTTTTTCCTATATTTCGTCAAAAGAGGATAAGAATGATATTGCTCCAAGGGACCAACTCAGTAATTTCGCTATTTCCAAAATGAAATCTGTTTGATCAAAACATATTTCCTTGAAAATAAAAACGGGGAAAAAATTAACTTTTATTATTTATCTAAGCTTATTCCATTCATTTAATGATAGCGGTATCAAGGTTAAGGATATGCGATGGAAGCCCCGTTTACTATTATACTATAAATGCGTTAAATCATGCTGCTTGAATAATTTATTTTAAGCTTATTATTAAATAATTTTAAGCAAATAAGGGTGTAAAAATAAACTGTATCAAAATACTCCGAAAGTATACCCTAAAATATTTGTAGAATAAACTTTGGAATTTATATATACAAAATACCTTTTCAAACAACTTCGAGTAGAACGGAAACGCTAACTTGTTTAAAATAGTTGTCCTTGTCACTATTTAATTTCGATTTCTGGTGCTAGGGGACATTCCATTTTCACATTCGACTTTTGAAATTTCAATTGTAAACGGAATTTTTTTATGTCCTTAAATTAAAATGTTAAGGCTTGCAGCAAAAAAAAATTGTACTGCATTGATTTTTTTACAAAATAGCGTATTATTTTTTTTTAAAATCTAAGAACCTGTGCCTATAACTTAAGTAAAACTTATTTTAATATCGAGTGAAATAATTTAATATATTGTGTAACTAAATAGATAATCCCAAGAAATTGAATTGAAAATATAAAAACTTCATTGATTTAAAAATTAATAGATGATGATAAAAATAGACAATATTTGAGCACAATAATAAAAGTCACAATTCAATTATTCAAGCTTGACAAGTTTTGAGAATGGGTGAATATATTTGAACGCTCGAAACATGTCGACTTTTACTTCCCTCTTCATATTTTTTGAAGCCAGTTGAGTTTTTATCATCAATTATACTGTTTTACATTTGGGTCTTGATCATTATTTTGATAAGGATTTTACACTCGTTAAAGTAAAAATATGCATTTTCATATTTCAACAGGATTTATGCGGTCTTTAAAAACATAAGAGCATCAATATTGTAAAAGTTATATTTAACTTGGTTTAAAATTAAAATTTTGAGACCAGATATTTTGAGTTAATGAAATTAAATATTTTATCTTTTAAGTTTTCGTGCCCCCCTTTCAGTATCTTAAGGACCTTACAAGCTCTGTTTAAAAAGAGAGTATCATATCAGATATATATAAGAAAACAAAAATAATCATAGTATCACTATTTGGTGGTAAATGTAGCTTATCGTAATTGAAGAATATCCTGTGCGATATTTTATGGTGAATTTGCGAACGTAAGTTTCTAAATGTATCGAAGCATAAGGATGCTATTTGCTAATCATCTTTATCCAAAGAAAACCTTGTTATCTAAATATCTAGCAGAATGAAGCGATTTTTGAAACAATGAATCATACTATATGCAACATATTATTTCAATATCTTATTCTTAAACATAACCTATTTCATTGCTTTTAAAATACCACTAAACATTCAGCAACTCCTTGAGTTATAGGAAAAAGAAATATCGTAAATTATAGAAAAACTTGTGAATGCGCATTAGAATTACTATACAATATACATTTTATTTTTCAAGCACTTTTTTTTTCTTCAAACTTTCTTGCCTAGAAGACTTGATTAAAGCTGTGAAAGTGATTATCCCTAAAATTTTGTATTTAGCCATAATAAGTTATGTTAATTTGATTTTAGTATGAAATCCTCGAATAAATATAGCAGAAACAACATAATCTAAATAATATCAGATAAAATGTTCATGTATTTAAATTTTAAAACTTAGAAAATCATAAATAATTTATAATCGATTCAAATTTTCTTTTCAAGGGAGTTTAAAATAAAAAAAACTTTGCTTTTTGGACAGAAATCAGCTTAAAAATTGTCAATTGCCTAGAAACTTCGAGATATTTTCTATTAACTATTAATTAAACCTCATTGAGTAACCACAGAATTTTATTTCAATTTTTTTTCCAGTCTGAGCTTGGTTGCTTAGCAACCTAGTAAAATTAAGCATTCTTCTTTTGAATTAGTCAATGGGTTATCTTAAAATATTCATTTGCGATGGTGACTTTTTTTGGCGGTTTTCTGGACTATCGCCAAATATATAAACCTTTGTTGCGATACTATTTACCACCCAATTTTTTCAAAATTTTGTCTACCCCCCCCCCCCCCCTAATTCAAGTATCTGGATTCCAAATATGTAAAAAAAAATATATGTTTATTCAGAGAAAGTACGTTTTTGTGTCTGATTTCGTAACTTAATTAATAGTTAGCACTAACTAATTAGCATATTTGAGGTCACCCCCAGGAACCATTAAGATTGACACTTAGTTCGTGAAAATCCGATCATTAGAACGAAAATTATTCAGGGTGATATCTTTTTTTTTTTTTTTTTGCTGACTGTACATTGCTATCTTAACTTCTAATAACTTTTATTACCTGATATAAAGGCCAATTACACACATGTGTACTCTCTAGCCATGCTTAAAATAACCATGCTGCCTAGGACAATTTTTATTTTCTTAAAGGTGATTTAAATAATCATGTTTCCAGTTCCTCCAAACTGCTTGAACAAACTTAGTTAATAATTTCCACATACTTAATCGATTTAAAGCTTCATTTATTTCAGGTTCTGCTAGGGTAGTTATCGATCGACGGATTAAAAAATATGCCTGAGTAAGACTATTAAAGATTGTCTTTAAATGAGTTTTTTTCTTCTAAAACATTATATTACTAAGGAAGCAATAAGCGGACTTTTCGTGAATTTTTTAAAATTATTTGAAAAGAATGAATTCCTTAAAACTGGTTTCATGTAAAAATATGTGCGTCAAATTTTCTGAAAAAGCCCATATATGTCAAGAAATGATCGAAGATTGTATTTAAAGGAGATTTTTTTCTTCCAAAACATTATATTATCAGAGTGCATATTATAGAAACAATATAGTAGAAATTTCGTGTATTTTTTAAAAATATTTTTGAATTAGCGAATCTCTTAAAAGTGGCTTCATGTTAAAATATGTGCGTCAAATTTCTGAAATTGATCATATTTGTCCAAAAGAGATCAAAGATTGTCTTTAAAAGAGATTTTTTTTTCTTCCAAAACATTATTTTACCAAAGACGCAAAACAGCGGACATTTCGTGATTTTTTAAAAATTATTTAAAAAGAATGAATCTCTTAAAACTGGTTTCATGTTAAAATATATGTGTCAAATTTTCTGAAAATGGCCATATTTGTCCAAAAAAGCTCAAAGATTGTCTTTAAAGGAGGTTTTTTTCTTCCAAAACATTATATCACCAGAGTCCATATTAAAGGAGCAATAGAGCGGACATTTCGTGAATTTTTTAAAATTATTTTAAAAGAATGAATCTCTTTAATTTGGTTTCATGTTAAAATATGTTCGTCAAATTTTCTGAAAAAGCCCGTATTTGTCAAAAAATGCTCAAAGATTGTATTTAAAGGAGATTTTTTTTCCTCCATAACATTATATTACCATAGTGCATATTATAGAAACAATATAGTAAAAATTTCGCGTATTTTTTAACATATTTTTGAATGAGCTAATCTTGTAAACTGGTTTCATGTTAAAATATATATGCTTCAAATTTTCTTAAAATGACCATATTTGTCCAAAAGAGCTCAAAGATTGTCTTTAAATGTGATTTTTTTCTTCCGAAACATTATATTACCAAAGAAGCAATAGAGCGGACATTTCGTGAATTTTTTAAAATTATTTGAAAGGAATGAATCTCTTAAAACTGGTTTCATGTTAAAATATAAGCTTCAAATTTTCTGAAAATGACCATATTTGCCCAAAAGAGCTCAAGGATTGTTTTTAAATGTGATTTTTTAATTTTATTTTATAGTCGTTGTTGAGCTGTTGACCCAATTTCTTTTGGTTTTACCACTCCTGTTTTCTAACAACTGTACTTGTAATTTTGAACCCAATTCATATGGTAGGGGAACTCCTTTATCAAACAATTGGAGAAATTCACCTGCCCGCGGTTAGCCTAACGGCAGGGGACTCTAACCCATGTTCCGTCTTCCACTGAGGATGTTTCACGTCAGCAAAGTGATCAGTGCAAGTCGGATGTGGAATTTGTATTGACCAGCTATCGCTGGGATTCGAACCCGGCCCACTTCACTAGAAAGCAAACGCTCTGTCCTCTGAGCCATCACGGCTCAATCTAAATAACTATTAGATCGATCCTGCTCAAATTTTGAAAATTGCGCAGTTTGAAATTATATAAAAAAATTTTTAGCTCACAATGCTGTGGTGTGATCATGGGATCACCACAATGTTTACTTTTCTAAATACCTGCTGGGCTGTCTCCAACAAGAGCGCCCTCTTCGTTTGCGAGATCTCTAGGGCTCGACTTCTAGCTCGTCTTTAGAGATTCTCGTAACCGCTAAGGAGGGGACGCTATCTTTTGGGATATTTGGTCAATTTAGGAATTGGTAACTGGGCGGAGTGAGCTTGGCGCTAGCTTTTATCCATCAATCTTCTTATAACCCTATATTGATTGTATAATCAGTACTGTGCCAAACTTATTCGCCAACGTAATTGGCGTTGTTTTTAAACAAAAGCAATCGTATATTAGTGGAAGCCATTTTCTTGATTTGGTTGCGCGGGATTTCATATTTTATCATCATGAAAGTTTTAATTACAGGTAATTCTTATTAGTTAAAGATTTATAACATTAGTGCATGTTTTAAAGCATTATATAAAAAAATTACATGAAATTTAAAAAAGATTAATGAATTATATCAAATTTCTGAAAATACAACGCTTTAGAATTTAAATTACATAGTTTGTTTCTCTTTATATGTAAAATTTATGTATTTTAAGAAAATCGTAATAATAAAAGAAATTTCATTCATGAATGTTTTTCTCTGCTTCCTTTGAAATCCTTTGTTTGATCTGACAAATTTGTGTGAAGCAGTAATAGAATTTCTTATCTTTAATTTAGATGATTTATGTTTATTTCAATGACATAATACAAAGCTATCTTAATACAAAGGCATCATAATACAAAGGTTTCTAGAAAATATATAAAATTTTATTTTTATTGAAAGCTTTTATATTGAATTTTTTCTTAACAGTGAAGAGTTGTTTGATAGTGTAATTTAAAGTTTTTCATTTAATTATTAATAAAACTACTTGTATATATTATATCGATCTATATATATATATATATATATCTTTTAATCTCAATACCTCAAGATTTTTTAGAGTTAATGTTTTAGTCATAAAGGACAATGTAAAACAAACTTTGCATATTTCTTCTGTCCTTTCACAAAATACTTACATATATTTTACTTTGTTACTCTTTATATTAGGTGATACAATGGTGAAGTATTTAGGTAATTACTTGAATGTTAAACCAAATTGGGATGTTGATGTTGTTTCATATCCTGGTATAGATTAAGTGAGAAGTTAAAATGTGTGAAAAAACAATACGATGTTGTGTTAATTCATGTTCGTAAGTTGAAATGTAATTTATTTAAACTTATTCAATGATTATATAATTAAACTGTTGTCATTGTTTGTATCTTGTGTAACTATTCATTCTACTCTAGAGACTGTTGCTTTATATTTCATCTGATTTGTTTTTCAACATATATGGTTATGCTATTAATTAATAATTTGCTTTGCTTAACTTCAATGGTACTAATGATGTGCAGCTGTGTACAGTTCCCATCTTTAAGAAACTGGTTTATACCGCTAAGAAAATTTGTGGAGAAATTGTTGTTCTTGAGCGAAGAGTCAACAAATTTCTATCCCTGAAAGATCAGAGCAGGCATCATCGACATTTTGAGAACGACATTGTTAGGAGATTCAACGAGGTGATTTGTATTTTGCCTAGGCTGATGTTCTGTCAGTTAACTTTATCTGTGGATGAATGTGTAGGTTCAGATGGCATTCATTTAAACTACAAAGGCAACATTCAACTGGCTAACATCTTTGAAAAAAGTATAGCAAAGTTGCTAAATAAGAAGTGCATGCATACACAACTTTATATTTACTTATATATATTATGAAAATATCATTATCTTATCTTAACATTTAGGCGCATCACTAGAACTCAGCCCATATCGACAGGAAAGAGTGGTCATTGGACTCCAACAGACGTTGTACTCTGATGTTGTAAAGAAGAAAAGTATTCAGTTGTGTTTTTTCCCCCTGATATTCTTAATTGTGCTACTTTACAAAATGCAGGAATAATGTTTAGAGGCTATTGATTATTTTATGAGTAAATTTAAGTACTGGTTCTCTTTCAATGTTGTTGGTTCTGCCCCTGAAAGACAAGAGGTAAGATCGCTAAGAGTGTTGAACTCACTTTGGGCATAATAGAATATTTTTGACTGTTAAAGAGCAGTATGATCATGTTTTAGCATTCAAGCATAAATTTTCAGTCTCAATTTTGTTATTTTACATTATTAGTATCAGTAATATTAACTATATACCATTTCTGCTGTAAATAAATTTGTAGTAATACTTTTAACAAATGATTATTCAGACAGCTGTTCTATGGCGATAATTAAAATTTATAAGTTAGCCTATTCTTACAAAAGGTTTCTGATTCTTTAAGGGTAATGGTACTAGCCTTAATAGATTGTTGATTTATTTTGCAACTATTTTATTTGTTAAACAGCATAATGCCCTTCTAGTTTACAAAGGTTTAGCTGTTTTTTGTTCACAACACTTTATCAAGAAGAGATTCAGTGCAATGAGTTGCTAATGGAGTGCCTCGGCTAGTGTTAGTATCTATCTCTATTGCTACTATAATCAGGGGTCTGTCTAGGTTTTTCTGAGAGATACTAATTTTGTGAAAATTTAGACATAATTTGTGAAAATTAAAAAATTATATTTAAAAAATCAACACAAAAATATGCTGGAAATATGGATTTATCGTTTCTTAAGGGATACAAAAATAAAATTTTAAGAAAAAGTATTTTGTGAAACTGCCGTTTTTCCTAAAATTGAATTTGTGAAACTACCGTTTTACCTACAGTTGAATTTGAGAAGGTATCGCTAAACGGTAGTAAATTCGACCTGGGCAGACCCCTGATAACGTTGTTGTTTTGTTTTTGTTTTAATTATTCAATTAATTGTATATTATTATTAGTGGCATTGTACCATAATTGTTATAAGTTTTTCCTACTGTATGGTTATGTTATTCTGTTTGTAAATTATTAAAGTTTTAATAATAGTTAAAGTCAGAATGAATTTAAATATCTTTTAATGTTTATCAGTATGTGCCATTAATCAAACTCAAGTTAAGAAAAAGACCGTGTCTCACTGATTACAGTGGCTTGTGATCTTACACTTTTATTAATAAGCAATAAATTTAATGTATTGTTTATTTTATTTTGATTAATTAAAAAAAATTATTCTTTTTGCTTTATCAGTGGCATTGTACTTGCAGTTATATCGATGAATTAAAAAAAAAATTATTTTAGCATTCAATCTCAAAAAATAGTAGAAAATAAATTAAAAATGAATTCTTGTGTATCAATATTCTGTAAGGTTCGTTTTACTTTGTTAAGCATTTAAAATAATGTAGGGTCTCTCTTTTTCAGCCGAAGTGAAATGCAGGCTAGGGAAGAAGAAAAAACAATGACTAGACAGTAAATAAACTTTTATTATTGAACCATATTTTTTTTATTATTGGTCTGATGCATTAGTTATTTTTTGAACATTTATATTTTCTCCCTTATAAAGTAAACATTGTTCTTGTATCAGTAAGTTAAGTTAGTTGTTTATGTAACTTTTTTTTTTTTTTTTAAGAATTTTTGGCCATCAGTCTGTAACTGTGTCTGTCCTGGAAAATCAGAATAAAGAATTAAGTTGGCAAGTTGTGAGGTATAAGAGACAATCTAAAAAAAAAAATAAGAGGTTTGTTTTTTTATATGTTTCATTCTATTTAAATTAACTTAATGAATTAGGAAACTTTCTTTAGCATAATTCATAACACAAATATTTATCATGTTTTCAGATAAACTATTTAATGTTTATAGGGACATTGACATATAATTATAAAATTCCAAATTTTGAAGCTATTTTAGTAAATATGTTTGACACACACACATGTATATATCACTTATGTTAATTATTATTATTTTTTTTGTTTAAATGCCTATGTAAGTTTATTGATTATTTTTTTAATGTGACTGGAATTAAAATTCATAAGGAAGATTTTTCTTAGCTCTGTAAAGATACTTAATCTTCTATTTACATAATTCATAATATTCAATCTAACCTGACCTAATGTTCGGATTTATAAAGCATGGTTTGAAAATATCCTAATTGTTTTCATTATTGATGTAAAATAGAAACTTTATTATTTAGTTAAGGTTAAAAGATGCTTAACCTACATGTGTTCTTCGCTATGTCAATTTATTGGTAAAAGTGACGTTGGCATGAAATTATTTTCCCTAATTCACAATTTATTTATTTTTAAATAATTTATTACTATTAAATATGAATTGATAAGTTATTGTTATATTTTATTTGCCTTTCACTAAGTTCTTAAATTTAATGCTTTCATGTATGTATTTAATGCTTTCCACGTAAAGCACTCAGGTATTTACTAAGCTATATTCATTTTGTTTTATTACCAAGCATGCTTTTAAATGTTTGCTTACCTAATTTAGATTTAACAAAGATGGATATTTCGATAAAAATCAAGTTGTCTGTGATAGACAAGTACGTATTTATTTAATTTTAGATTCTTGTGTCAAATTTTACCACAAAAGAGATAACCTCTGATGGATGCTGCAATAGAAGTATTAAATAAGATTAACCAGTCTATTATATATATAATGTGATGCATTTAACATTGCTTGTATATGTGCTTCGTGATTGTGTTTCTTGTGCTTTCTAATAAGGAGTAGTGAGACTTTTCTGAAGATGTCACAAATTTGCCAGGAAGAAAATGGGTATGTCTGGGTTAAAAGTTCATGGGTATTTTTTTTTAATATAATTGTATGTGTACATGCTTCCTAATAATGTTTCATCAAGTTTTCTAGTGCATGCTTATAACACTTTTCTGTTAATTAAAAATGTTCTCTTCTGTGTGGAGTGTCTCACTCTTTCTCTCTGTAATTCAAGTTGGTTCAAACTAATGTATGCAAACCTTTAAAATATTTACAATTTGAAAAGTTGTGCTTTCAACTATATACTATTGTATGAAATCTTAACAAGTATCTTGATTGCAATATTAATTTGAAGCAACTTGTTCGCTTCTGGCTTTTGCCTTGATTATATTTGGAATTGTTCTTTAATTTAATATAGTTTCTCTTAAATTTAAAATTTTAATTAGTATTTACATTGCAGTTTGTTTTTCTACTGATGGTTCATGTTTGTCCCGGGGAATAGTTTCACAGCATTGTCTTTTTAAAGCTTTTCTGTGAGATATGTTTACCAGGACTTAATGTTTCTACAATGGTGTATGCAGATTCTCATTTACTTGGAAGAATATCTCTGTGCCGCAACAAGATAACATTTCAGGCATTGAATTTGCAATACGACTTTCAATAAAATCGTTTTACATTTTTTTTAAATTCATAAAAATAATTAAGCTCGTTATTTTCCAACATGGTTGCCAGATTTTATTATAATTGAAGTCTTAGATTGGATTCTGACCCACTACACAATTTTAAGATAACATGATTTTTATTTTTTTATCAAGAATGATGCTTCTATTTTACAGCTGACTAAGCAGACAATTGTTATAAAGAAGACTTTAAGCTACTTCTTTTCTCAGGATGTTCCCAGTAATAGTAGTCATAGACCTTATATGATTGCACCTGCAGCAACTTCAGAGAGTCAAGCTGGCTACCAATACTGTTTGTCCATTGTATATGAGTGAAAGGAATAGAAATGCTTCAAATTGTCAGATCCAACTTGATATATATATGTATTTCCTATTTTGTACTTTTCACTTACGCTGTACTCTTTTGTACCACTAAAAATAAAAAATAAAGATCAAAAGAAAATGTGTATAATTTATTTATTGTTTCTAGAATATACACAAGTCCGAATGTACGTATAATCTAAATAACCTATAGTCTTCTTAGTATTTCTTTGGGTCACTCTGTTTTGAGAAATCCATTGTGTCACATAGTCGTTAAAGAGGTTCACGTTCAATTATAATTCAAAGTTGAAATTAGTAATTATCTAATAGCTTATAATATTTGCCCCTGTTTACTTTAATATATTTTACTTAAATTAGAAACCTTGTCAAATTCGAAAATATGTTTTTTAAATAATTTAAGAGTAAAGAACTGGGTCAAACCAACACCTCCTAGAAGAAGGAAGGCCTCGGCACAGATCAATTTAGTAGTCCCATGGGACGAAGTTAACTGCGCAGTTGATGAAAAATAAGAAAGATGTCATTACGTTCTGGGTACTAAGCTGCGCAGTGTGTTCCATTGATATATTGAAAGCTCCTTTTAGCTGAATATGTGGTCACATTTATTCTTTCTAATATTTAATAGACTCTTTAATAAATCCTTGAAATTATAAGCCAAAAATGTAAGTAATGATAATTTTTATTCTTGCACAAAAATTTAACAGATGTACTTAAAAAAACAAAAAAAAAATGAATATCCGTCAAAAAATAGTGGACATGATTTCAGGAATGATGGCGAAAAATATTATTTCAAATAGTACAGGAAATAATAAGAATGTAGGACAAAAAAAAATATATATATATAGTTGAAGCTGTAGCAAAGCACAAAATTTAAATGGATAACTTTTTCACATCTTAGGATCTTTTCGTTATCTCCAAAAGTAAGATATTCTTTGCTACAGGAACTGTTGGACGAAATAGAATAGGCAAAAAAATTCCCTTCAAAATTATCGAAAATGTTGGGGAAGATAGATTTTAGAGACACAAGCAAAAAGCAGACATACCATAATGTGTTTTTTCTTATAAGTAAAAGACTGGAGTAGACTTGTTTGACAATCTTATGGAAACATATTGTTCTTCTCTAAAAGTTTTTTAAAAAAAAAATGGTATTGGCCATTATGCATCAATGCATTTGAGTTATCATTGGTTGCAGCATGGAAACTTTCCAAACTTTTTGCGCCTGAACAAACTCTAGAACTCCTCGAATTTCATCGACACATTATAGTAGCTAACTTAGGATTGAGTGTGCATTGAAATATTGCAGGAAGACGCTTATGCGTTCAATAAAGAAACCCAGATTACTTGAAAATACAATTTGATCATACATTAATAAAAAATCCTAACGGGAAACACCGTTGTCGGCTTAAAAACTGCACAGATAATCTAAAACTGTGTGCCAAAAATGTAATTAAGAGCTCAACTTTGAATATTTTCTGCCATTTCATGTAAACTAAGAGATTTGATTGCAAAACATTTAGTAGTGGATTGGACCATCGTATTACATACAGGACAGCTTGTAAATACTAAACCATTAAAGTTTTGGAGAGTTTTTTTAATGTTATGTTTTAATCGATGTTTCATTAGCATGTGATAGAATTGTTTTCAAAAAATATTAATTTTTTCTAAATGTGGTGAAATATGGACTAAAATGTATTTTTGTTGCAACATTTTTTTTCTCGTTCAAAAAATATATGCAATAAAATAAAGGTTTTACATTACAGTCTCATAATTTATATATTTAACAATCAAGTAATATCAAATTTTTTAATTATATAATATTAATACTCAACAATAAAAAATTATCTCTATTTACTTTAGGTGTATACAAATAGAATTGAACTTATAAGGGCCCCATTATTTTCAGTAGCTTAAGGCCCCGCCAAGCTTTAAATCCGGCCCTGAATATACATATCAAAGGGAAGCGAATATTTTATAGTATATTAATGCTAGTACTTAAATCACTTTATATACAAGCTATTACTACTATATCACTACAGAGTTTCGGGAAACGAAAAGAGTTAGTTAACTTATTTTTAACGTATTGATTTTTAAAACTGTAATTCAACATCTTTTTATATTAACTCCCCCCTCCCTATATATACGTGTCGTGTGTGTAACATGAAAAGCTTCAACTCATATTTTATGTTATTCCTTTATCTAAGTCTATTTCTTAATTTATTATTCTAAACAAAACACTCTTTCGCACACTTTAATATTCACATCCTGTCTTTTAATCTATTTTGGATTTAAGTCATGCATTAACATTTTTGATTTTTCTCTTTAGTTAAACGGTGGGAAAGGTTTTTTTTCCTCCAATTTTTAAGATCGATTGTAATTATTGAGATTTCCCTTCTTCCCTAAAACGAAACATTTTACAGGTTTATTTTACAAGATTTTCCCTAACTTACATTGAGGAGCACTTCGATTTTGTGTCACTTGGATAATTGTTCTCTCTCTAATAACTATTAAATAACTATTGTGACGTCTTTCCCTGCCGAAGACCTCTTTTTATCCTTCCTCTCGGCAACGACGTTATATATATACATATAGAAATTGCAATATTGCAATTTTTTTTTTACCATGCCTAGCACATAGCCTAAAATTAATGCGTGCACGAGCCGTGGAATGGTTCTTAGAGGATGATTTCCAATTTTTACAGCAACTTAACTCGTTGTTTATTCCCCCTTCAGTTCTACCCATCGGCGGAATACCTATTAACAGAATTCTTAGAATCTGCTCTAGTCGTAACAGTCCATCATCGGATGGTAAGTGGTTAGCCCATTTAGACGCAATAACGGCACTGCAAAAGTCATTAAAATCTTAGAATTACAACGTACTTCTGTGCTTCATCCTTCGTTGGCGCAATGCACGCTCTCCAGAAAATTTTTTGTTATATAGCAGAAAAATGAGTTCGCAGATAAATGAGAACGATTAAGTGAAATTTGGTCACATTTTCATTATTTATTCATTTTGCACTCGAAACTAGCGTTAATGTAATAGCTTAAACTTTTTTAGATTGAGATGTATAATCGAAAAAGGTTCAAGGATATGAAAATCATCAGCTGTGAGTACTAGCGATTGGAAATTTGGTTAAGGGTTTCATCGACCAGCAATCTGTTTTGCAAGATTTTCCCTTTCTTTTATTGAGAAGCACTTCGATTTTGAGCCACTTCGATAACTGTTCTCTCTCTAATGATTATTAAATAAATATTGCGCCCTCTTTCCCTGTCTAAAACCAGTTTTTATCCTTCCTCTAGGCAACGACGTTATATATATATATATATATATTCAATGCCCACTACTTTTGGCAACATATGGCCTCATGGCACGTAACAGGCTAGGGTAGATACTTGGAATAGCCGGAACCAAGAAAATATGGTTCCAATAGTTTGGTCAGGAGAGCGATGTTAATTTTAATGTTTTAATGCTAATTTTACTTTTTGCGTATTTTACTGTATCGAGTACTTCCTAAGCGAATTGAAAATACAGCAGAGAAATGAGATTATACAGCAGAAAAATGAGAACGATTAAGTGTAAGCGTGGTCACTTTTTCTTTATTTATTCATTTTATACATGAAACTAGCGTTAATGTATTGCTTAAACTTTTTTAAAGGAAGACGTATTATCCAAAAAGTTTCGAAAATATAAAAATCATTAGCAGTTAGTACTGTCGATTAAAAATTTGGTTAAGGGTTTCATCGACGAACAATCTGCTTCTTCCCAAGCACAACAGCCCCTTACATGGTTTGGATGCCTCAACCTCGCTCTCCGGAGTGGTGGTAGCTAAGGGAATAGAGCGCCCGCCTTCCAATGAGCTGAACCTGGTTCGAATCCCAGTGATGGCTGATCGATACGAATTCCGCACCCGGCACGCGCCGACCACATTGCGGACGTTAAATATCCTTAACGATAGACGGATTATGGGTTTCAGTCTCCTTGCTGTCGGACTAAACATGAAAGTTTTTGTAGTTTTCCTCCCCATGTAAAGCGGGTTAGTTGCAAGGGAAATTTCTCCCAACACTTGATACTAAAGTTCCTTTGTCTTCTAGATTGGGTTCAAAATTACAAGACGACGGTGCTGAACATTGGTGGCCGTAAACCCTAAATTGTGTCGGCTTTTCAACAACGATTATGAAATAAAATAAAAACCACGCGCTCCAATAATAAATTGCTTTAGCAATATCCCTATTTTTTTCCTTTTTTGCGTGTCGGATTTAAATCTCTTAAATATCATTACTTAAACTGCATAATATATTTGAGTTTGGATGGAGTTCGATGACTGCATTCAAATCATCTAACTCCAGTCCTTTGCACAGTAAACTGGTTGTCAACCGCTTAAAATAATCGAAAAAATTTCAAGTTAAACAGGGCATTCCGTAAAATTCAACCTTACTGTATATTTTTAAAATCCTTGATAAAATTTAAGTAAAAAAGACTACACACATTAATGGTCAAAAATTAATAATTAAGCAAGGAAAAAAAAATTCTATGAAAATTGAATGAATCATGACTGATGAAGGTGGGATTGACTAAAACATTAAAATTTGTGATTATTAGAGAAAACAAAACTTTGATGGCGATTAAAACATAACATGTTCAAGAGTCATCGGTTCTTCAAACTGGTTTTCTATTCATCACACCGCCTACTTAACAATTAATTCGATAACAATGTTTTTTTCTTCTTTCTTTTTCTCTTTGAAATATCAATTTGCTGCCATTGCAACGTGTTAGATGTAATTTCAGAACAACCGGCATGATATACAGTATTTTACGTGATTATTAATTAGGTACTTTTGACAATCAAAATTAAAAATTTCAATAAGCTTTTTAATAAGCCAAAATTTAAAAATACCATTTTTTAACTTCTTGTATTTACTATGTCTCTTTAATTCTTCAAAATTACGTTGAAAAATTATGATGTTAAACATGATACAAAATGTTTTATACCTTTTAAAATACACTTATTTTTTATGATCATTAATGAATAAAATGCAAATAATATTTAATTCTAAAAAAAAACTGCATTAAAAAAAATTAGTTTTGGAAGAATGAATTTTACTAAAATATTTTTTAATTTAACTTCACAGATACAAAAGAAAATGCGAAGTGTCATAGCATTTGTGTTCAGATTTTCGACTACCCTTTTGACTGAGCTATTGCAAAAAGTTGTATAGACTTCACGAAAAAAAAAAACTTAGTATTAAAACGATATTAAGGTGCATTTAGAATGTCGAAGGCAATCTGGGAAAAAGAAATAAAATTTTGCTGCTTTCATCCTTGTGTTTCATAGTAGGTATATCATGCTTGTTGCAAATATTGATGAGCTTACTTACAGTTCTTAATATCATTTAAGTTTGGAGCAGTATATTCAATTCTGGCAAAGGTGTCATTTAACTATAAATGCAATTTAATCTAGAGAAGAGTCAGTCCAGTTGGAGCTCTATCCTAAGTACACTTCTCTTCAAATAAAATTTATTCATTTATAAAACATAGCAAATCAAAATTGAAACATTATTTATTGATTACTAGTTAACTATTGAAATTCATTGTGCACGATGTTAATGATATTATTTAGTAGATCATTAATTTGAATTCAAAATTATGAATTACGATTATTTGTTATCTCACTATTTTCATTAGTAATACACAGGGTTTGTTTATTTAAATCAAATGATTTTTTAAAAAAAAAATCATTGATTTAAACCAACTGATTTTTTTTATAAATATATTAATTTTATAAGTTAAAAAACAGTGTTTTAAATTATTGATACTTTTATAATTTTCTTTTCTTAGTTTTAAAATTTATTTTAAATAAATTGCTACATTAATTAATTTTAGTTAATGAAATTACTTTCTTTCTTGGTGTGTGTTAAATTCCAACAAATTTGAAATTACATTTTTAAAAATCTTTTGATTCTTGAGATTGAAAGTACAGATTATAGTAAACATTTAATGCTGTCTTAATATAGACTTGCATAGCTGTAGAAAGTAATTAATAAACATGATTTTTTTTCAAAAAAAAAAAAGGCAAATAATGTTAATTAAAATTCTACCTTTTGATTGAAAAAGCATGTCATTAAAATCTACATTATATTTTATTGGTGGAAAATGTAAATGAAAAAGAAATTACCCTAATATACAAAAATTAGAAGGAAAAAAAAAAAAAAGGCTGATGAATTTAGATACTTTTTTTCTGACATAGTGTCATTCTTCCCTTTCAAACTCTTTTAAAGTCTATTTGAAGCAGTAGAGTAATTAACTGGTTTTTTTTTTTTTTTTTTCTCATAATATATTTACATTATCTTTGACATTATCAGATTTTCTATAAAGAAATTTTGTGAGAAAAATAATTCCAATGAGTACATAGATTAAAAAAAATTTTTTTTTAGCTTAACTTATCTATTTTGATATAGGATTAAAAATGAATATTCTGATATAAAAATATATAGATTAAATATTTATTTATTTCTTAATGAATGACTACATTTATTTTGTCATTTTAAAAATCAAGAGAAAAAAATCACAATTTTAAATTAAAATTATGGTTTGTTAATTGAAACTTTGTTTTAATAGTTAAAGTATAGGAGTCTGTCCAAGCCAAATTTACTACCGTTTAGCAGCACCTTCACAAATTCAACTTTAGGAAAAACGATAGAATAATTTCACAAAATACTTTTTCTTGAAATTTTATTTTTGTGTCTCGTAAGAAACGATAAATCCATATCTTTGTGTTCACTTTTTAATATAATTTTCACAAATGATGTCTAAATTTTCACAAAATAGGTACCTCTCAGAAAAACCTAGACAGACCCCTGAAGTATTCTCTAAATTCTCTATTTCATCTAGTCTTTAAATTTCAATCATGCATTTATCTCAAAATGTTTGCTATGTATTATAATGAAAAATTATTTTACTAAGTTAGAGCTTCTAAAATATTGTTATAATATAGTTTTGATATTAATTTAATTTTGATTAAACATTTATAGAGTTTTTTTAATCATGATTTAAAGTTTTTGCAGTGAATTTGAATAAAAAAAAATCTGATTTTTTAAAAAAAAAAATCACGAACCCTGGTAATACACAATGAAAAACTCACCACTCATGCTCTAAGGAAAAATGTTTTTCAATGGTGCATTAGAGTTCAAACAGAGCTTTTTCAAATAAACAACTAAAAATCAATAATAAAAAAGAAAAGTAATGTTAAATTAATGGGGTAATGCCTTTTCATTCAATTCATGAATCACAAGGATAAGTATAGGCATAGTGTTTACTGGTTGCAACCCAAGGATAGTCAAGGGGTAAATAAGAAAAGAAAAAATAAGTAAAATAAAAAAGCTGAAGTCCCTAATTCAAAAAAAAAAAATTGAAGTTCCAAAACTCAAAAAATACTTCTATATAAGTACAAACAAGAGGGCATGAGGCATCAAAGAAAACAGCGTGACAAAGAACCATAGCACAGACTATACATGTAAATAAAAAAAAATTATACCATAGTTTTATTAACTCTTCAACGCATGTTATTAAAACTGCACGTTACAAATTCATTTATAAAATGTTATAAGTAGAAACACTTTCAAAGTCAAATTAACATAATATATAAACACTTAAACATCAAATTAAACTTCATTGAAGAATTATTTTCTATGTTACAATTACAATGCTTAATAATTAAGTACAAAGGTTAGGAAAGATGCATAGGAAGATAAGACTTCACATGGCATAACTATTATTTTAATTAAAATACAAATTTCCTTTTCCGTACAACAGAACGTAAGAAAATTATATAAATATTGCAGCTAAGCT
The DNA here is from genome assembly GCA_949128135.1 of Parasteatoda lunata. Taxonomy (NCBI): domain Eukaryota; kingdom Metazoa; phylum Arthropoda; class Arachnida; order Araneae; family Theridiidae; genus Parasteatoda; species Parasteatoda lunata. The sequence goes on from OX421980.1 coordinate 83,442,537, forward strand.
TTTAAAAAAGAGAATATTTGATAATTTAAAAGTATTAAGACCACCCGTTAACATACTCTTAATATCAAAAAGATATAATTTTATTTAAAAACAAATAATAAACATGGCAAAGAAAACATAAATTTTTATTGTTATATTTTTAAATATTTAAAAATTCGAAATCATTTTAGTCTAATTTCATTTTTTAGGCACAAATCTCCTCTTAGGTAGTGGTTGCTTACAAAATAAATGTAAACACAATTAATCAATGAATCAATTGTGGCAACACACCAAGCACGCAAACAAAATCGTGCATGCACAAAATTATTTGAATTTTTATTTTAATTCACAATAAAAGCGATAACTTTCCAAATTCTTGCAACCATGAGGGATCTTCAACAGCCAATCACAATGTGGAAAGCCTATTGATCCAGCGTTATCATCTCCTTGTTGCCATTCAGTAGTAGAAACTCTGGTTTAAAACTAGTTACCAATTCCTATGAAGATAGAGACCCTATCTTTTGGAGATAGACCAGTATTCCCCATAGATCTCGAGAGAGCAGCTTCATTTTTTTTGGAGCTGCGTGCTTGATGTTTTTCCCCCTGTGTGCTCCAAGTTCGTAATACTTCTTCGAGTTTTTATTCTTTTTCAACTTCATAAATTTAACAGATTGCAAATCATCTATTTCGTAAATTTCACTGCAATAATCTCAAGTATGCTAATTACATAAATTAAATTTTTTACTCCCTGGAGCACACAGGGAGGACTCAACAATCCACGTGTTGGATTTTATATTGGAGACATGATTGTCATGAAGAACTTGCATGTATCTCATTTTTCCTAACAAATAAATAGAAGGACAAAATCATTCTTTCAGAAAAGTCTGTGATTTATTTATTTGTCAATGGTGTTCTTAAAAAAGGATGTCTTCAGAGAGCAGTAAGTAGAAGTGATCCTGTCTGCTGTTCAATGCAAATATTTCAGTTTGCTGACCAGTATAGAGAGCCGGGTTTATTGTTCTAGACAACTTTAGTGATTCATGCTACATGCCGATCATCATTCTTCTCTCTCCTCTTTGGATTCCCCATCATGGCAACCCCAACCAACATAGTAAATGCGTATTTTGTTTCGCTCATAGTTGAAATAAAAGAAATCTTAGAAGAATTTTTTTTGTCCCGCTTGGGACTGATTGTTAAGACACGGTTCCCAGAAGACCACCGAAGTCAAGCATCACTGGCTGCGGTCAGTGTGCAGGTGGGTGACGACTTGGATCAGTCTGCGTAGGAACCGAGGGTGTGCTGTATTTTTCCTCGTTAAACTGTTTTACCGTACAGTGCTCGACTTCGCGTTCAGGTCGTCGGGCTACCGAAGCGGGGGTGCCCTCCTCTCTGCAGAGGTTAAAAATTGTGATGACATGTCTTCGGATCCTCATCAGGAATGATTCCCAGACTGTCGCCAATAGCCCATTGTACAGCTCTAGTGCGATGTAAATGAACTATAACAACAACAACAAAATTTTTACAAATAACTATCCTCGGATAAATAAGTTTAGTCAATGTGCGCAAAAAAAATCGCTTATATTGTGACAGAATGGTACTGAAATACGCAGAAAATAATAATTTTCTAATGCTATCCCGTCTAAACAGCTTATTTTCCAAATTACGGCAACTTGTCTTACTTAGTGATTCATAAACCCATATTTCGTCGAATAATATTTCCTCAGAGAAAGTACGATTTTTGTGTCTGACTTTCCATAAAATCAATCCCCGGAAATATTAACACTGCATGTAGGTACATGAAATCTGATTATCAAATCGAAAGTTATTCAGCTGTTCCTCTTTTTTATTTATTACATCATACACCTTACAAGTTCACGATAAAATATCTTTTCCTCATTAGTTTTATTTCTTTCTGAAAATCTTTGATCCCTTATCATTTTCTTTACTACAAAATCATATCTTAATCATCTCTTGGCAGATTTTTAATTCTATCATCAAATTTCTCTCTGTATTTCTAGATATTTATCCAGGAATAATAGTTTCTTCAATTTCAGTTCGTTTTTTCTTTTAGCAGTCAATAAAATAGCGCGTCTATCTGAATAAAGATTTCTTTCACATTAACTGATTTATTTAAAAGTATTAAAATATAAAAATGTTTCATAAGCTTTGGATTGCCCTAATATTGTTTTCAGGAGTTACAGAAGTCGTTTAAAATATAACTTTGAGCAGTTTCTTGGAATCATGCAAAAATTTAAATGGCTTTTTAAATTGGCATAATCTTAAGGTGATGTACCAAATGCGTTTGATTCGACTTTCTCACTGTCCGCGTTAGTGGAATTAAATGAAATGTTAGATAAAATGTCATCGAACTGCTCTGACTCATTAACTCAAGTTTTTTTTTTCTTCTTTTGATCTGAGAGAAGCAAAAAGTTGAGCTGTACTTAGTAAGTTAGCCGCTTCAGTAGCCCGACGACCTGCACGCAAAGTCGAGCACTTTATGGTAGAACAGTTTAACGAGACCCAATACCGCACATCCTCGGTCCCTACGCAGACTAATCCAAGTGGTCACCCACCCACACACTGACCGCAGCCAGTGATGCTTGACTTCGGTGATCTGCTGGGAACCGTATCTTAACGATTAGTTCACTGCGGGACTAGAATATTATAGTCACTTGCTCATATATACATTAATTTTAAATTTATTTCCCGATAATTTCTAATATTAGCTTTAACATGGAAATACACATTCATATTAGTTACAAATAACAATATTTTATCTGACAGTAATTAACTATGCCCAGAATTATAGAATAGATAGCTGCATCATTATCTGATGTAACAAACAACACACCATTACCACAATCAGGGCTCAGCGCAGGTCATTGTTATAAGTGAATCGATTCACTTATATCTAACTATATTTACTAGTAGTGTGCGAAAGAAAATATTATTAAAATAAAAAATAACAACAAACATCTTTATCTTTAAAATTTTCTAAAAAACCGATTCGAATGTTTTTAAATACGTGCAACTGATTCGTTCAGAAATTTTCATCACAAGACTATGAAACTTTTTTTTTTTTTGTTAAGTAGTAGTTAATTTACGTAGTAGCATTTTTAAAAATAATTGTTAGTTAAAATAATCTGAAAGAAAAATTGCAAATATGACTTTTCATTTCTATTTTTTTTTATTTTATTTATTTTTTTTTTATTTATTTTTTTTTTCTTATACATTTTACATTACATTCTTATACATTAACTTATACATTTTACAAAATTAACAAAATTAATCGTTAGTTTCTAAAAAAAACACTTTTTTCTACTCTTTTATAATATTTTTTTATGATATTTTTTAAAATATTTTTTATAATATTTTTTATAATAAATAGCAATTAGGAGGTCTTGTATATAGAGGCAGAATTTCGGAAGATCTGTGAGAAAAACTGGAATGGAAAGGGTTGATTTTGTATTTACTTACACCGTATCGATTGAAGATGTCCTTAGCCCAGTTTTTCAAGTTTCAACTATGCATGTCTAAACGTTAGTTCTTTGAATCCACAAACTTTTAAAAACTACATTTATTTTAAAATGTCACGTAATTTATGCATTTTATCCCAAAAATGGTTATTTTGTTTCCCGTTTGTTACCTTGGTGTTCCTCAGTTTAAAGATTCCCCAAAAAGATTCCTTTCATCCACCGATAACCTAAAATCCAGAATGTGTTCTAGATTATAGTTAAATGTTTCACAAATAGAATTAGTTTTAATTATAATGCATTATTTTATTTACAGGAAAAAAGGCAGTAAAAGCAATCAGCTCTATTTCTTGAAAAGAGAACTCTTTAGTCAACATTCAAAATACTATTAATGTGTTGTGACATGTTTTGAGCTCACTAATGTTTAAAATTTGTTTTGTAATTTTTTTTAAAAATTTGTTTTGTAAAATGAACATTACTTTCAAAATAAAAAAATACCATCTTGCTAATTTGTTTAACTTCCACAAAAAAGAAAAAGGTAAAAATGCACAAATAGTCTAAAAAAGGAACGACTTTTCAGCAACTAACAAAATAACAGAAAATTATAGCCTCTAATTCGCTTTAATTTCTTGTAAAGAATAATAGAAAATGCATTATTAAACACAAAATGCATGTTGAAATCCGATTTCACATACATTCGAATGCAAAGTATCCCTAAACTTAACTCAGTGGCGCGACAGCCCATAGAGGGCCAAGGCCTACTGTGCCCATCTCAGTTTTCTTGATCTCGTGATCTTTCTTCCTTCGGCTCTGGGGTGCAGAAGCAGATGTCTCGGTTAGGTGGTCAACCGAACGCGAAACCCCCAGTGTTTAGTCCCCAAGCATGCTTGGTACTCATTTATCGACCCACTGAAGGGATGAAAGGCTGAGCAAAGTATCCCTAGCAAATTTAAAATTAAGTTCCATGATTTTGGAAATTGCCTTTTTACCCATAGGGGAAATGGGACTTGGTTTGGATTTATGGCCTCCTCACTTTTCAACTACAATAATCAAGAGAAATAGTAAGCAGTGCGCAGACGACCGCTGCTATTTGATAATTTTTTTAGAATTCTTTTTCACTTTTAATTTTGTTATGCATTCAGTTGGTGAGTTTATTTTTGAGATATAGGACAAGAGAGATCCATTAAATACTTCTTCAGTTGTGAATAAAAGAGAATTTCATCATTTGAACGATATTTTTGTTTTTATTGTTTTAATTAAGAATCAGAAATTCTAACCTACAGTTCAAGCTGGATCGTTTTCAATACTAATTCGGGTGAATATCACAAATAAAGAGGGTCCAAACTGATTGACACGGTACCAAAAGTAGAGTTGAAGCAAAAAAAAAAAAAAAAAAAAAAAAAAAAAAAAAAAAAAAAAAAAAAAACGATGCCAAAGCCTAAACTTACCAAGGCTGAAAAAGCCAAAGAACGTAGACGGGCATACTTAAGCGTTACGCACAAGCGGAAAAACGAAATAATTCCGCTCGCAAACGCAAGCATGAAGCCCGTCCTTCATAAAAGAATCAAAGTGGTTGAGAGAATTGGACCCTACCGAAGAATGAATGGTGACTCTTATAATCCCTTACATGTAAATACGAGAACTGGGTGTTGATCACCAGTTAGGGATAAAAGGATCCATTGTCAACGTACAGATGGAGTAGAGCAGAACTCTCGACCTGTGGCAACACTACGCATGTTTTCACCCTTGGCATACAAAAACTAGCCAAGCTTTCGATTGTTTCATAGCATAAGAGAGCCATAAACGAAGGAAGTACGTTAGTTTCTGTCTTGATTTTCAAATAGATTACAAAGTCTTAGGTTTGGAAACTTAAGGAAAGCGTTGTGAAAATTGAGAATTTTTTTTTTTTTTTTTTTCTTTGCAGATGAATATGAAAAATTTTAAGAAAGGGTAAAATATCATAGTACATTCTTATAAAAACTTTTTTTTTTCCAATGCCCACCTGCGTTAACATTTTTCGTCAATTCAGGCATCTACAGAGCGAATTTGTTGGCCTCTCTTTCAGGGGCACCATAATAGGTGGGCCAACGTTGCTCCCATAGTTAGGACAGATAGTACATAGAAGGAAAGAACATTCATGCCTTGCCCGGGGTTCGAACCCAGAACCTTTCTGATGCAAGGGCAGTTCCCTGACCCCAACACAGGCCGGTCGGCTCTTATACAAACTATAGAGAGGAAGAGAGGAAAGGGAGAAGGGTCAAGACATGGAACCGGTCTTTTCCCCAGATGGCGTATTCGAGCGTTGCGATCGAAAAAATGAGAGCCCAGTGAGGGCATCAAAATATTTAAATGAAGAGAGCAAACTGTTTATCAAAAAGTAATGAATCACTAAAAGGGGATTAAGAACATCAAAACTAATTGGATTGTGGGATAAAAGTTGAAAGTGTTTTCTAATAATATTGCGAATGTGAATGTGAATGTAGTTAATTTACGTCGCACTAGAGCTGCACAATGGGCTATTGGCGACGGTCTGGGAAACATCCCTGAGGATGATCCGAAGACATGCCATCACAATTTTGATCCTCTGCAGAGGGGATGGCACCCCTGCTTCGGTAGCCCAACGACCTGCACGCGAAGTCGAGCACTTTACGGTAGAACAGTTTAACGAGGACCAATACCGCACACCCTCGGTCCCTACGCAGACTGATCCAAGTGGTCACCCACCCGCACACTGACCGCAGCCAGTGATGCTTGACTTCGCTAATAATATTGCTTTTCAAATCCAGATGATTTCTCTACTCAATCAAACGGATTTAAATCTTGTGAACTGCTAATGATTAATCAGATTCTGATAACTTTTGTCTTTATTCTAGCATAATCTGTACTTTTTATGTTATTTCGACAAAGTTTCTAAAGATAAATATAAATTAAAACAGTAACTATAGAACATGTTTTATATTGGCGATCGAAATGGGCTGCAGGTGGCGTAGAGCAGAACTCTCTACCTATGGCAACACTTCACATGCTTTCCCTATTAGCGTGTGGAAAGTCATAGAGGAAGGAAGTACGTTAGTTTCTCTCTTGATTTTCATATAGACTAAAATCTTTTAAGTTGAAAAATTATATGAAACTGAAAACTAAATTAAACGTAGCTCTAAAGAAAAGTATCACGGAAATTTAAAAAAATATTTTTATTAAATAAAATAGAAAAATATCGTAGTACATTTCTATACAACTGAAAAGAGGAGGAGAGGGAAGGGAGAAGGGCTAAAAGCATGAAACCGGTCTCTCCCTAGATGGCGTATTCGAGTGTTGCAATCGCCAATCATGAAACTTTAAAAATAGTTACATATATAAACAAGAGAGGCAAAAACATATTTTTCAAATTCTTAATTTATATTAAATGAAATTTTAAGTTAAGTTTTTTTTAATTTTTTTAACCCAAATTTGTGAGTTAGTTTTATTTATATTACGTGGAAGACAGTCTACGGTCTTGTGCAAGTCATTAGGTACATCTGCAGCCCATTGCGACAATTATAACACAAATTGGAGAGTTTTTTGCGAGTAAATTTTTTTCTCTAGAGATTTATTTATTTAGATTTATTTCTCTTCTCTAGTAAATTTATTCTTGAGAATTGTTTATATACAGTAAGAACGTTCATTTAGGAATGGTGTTATTTTTCTGAAAATGCACTAGCTAAGCTGTAAGCGTATGACAAATGAAAGTTTTTTTTTCTTCTTCCGAACACTATGTTTTTTTTACTCTAGATTTGAAAGTTTATCGGGTAAATATTGAGATATGCGGCTCTTCAGTCTCGATTTTTGATATAGTATTGTTGTAACCTGTTAAAGTATTTTTCAAGATGGCTCAATATTTTCGGTTTTTAATTATGGGACCGCCCGGTTCCGGAAAAGGAACAATTTCTTCTCGTATTGTACGCGACTTTAACTTGTCATATGTATCAAGTGGTGATGTTCTACGTTCTCATATACTACATAAAACTAGTAAAAATATTTTAACTTTTGTTTTTTTTTATAGTTATTTATATGTTTGTTTCCTCAAATTTCTTGGTACAAGTGTAATACATGATTTTAAAAGCAATGTTTCATTAAGGGGAGAGTTATAAATTCTCATGGGGGGATTATCATTAATACGGCAAGTTGGCGACGAGTTCCGTTTGCTCGCTATGGAAGGAAAAATTCCATTTGACTTAGTATTTCGAAGTAATATGTACCTGTATAAGAAAATAAATTTACAAAAACAGTGTTGAAACGTAATTTGTTAATACTGATTTAAGAATAGTTGTTCTCTCTTAGTTTTCGATCATCTAAAAAGAAAAAAATTTCATATGAAAAATAAATTTCAACAAATGAAATATCAAAAACTATTTAATTTTCAACCTCTTTTTCTATATTAATTTTCTTATCAGTTGATGACAGTGTAAATGTTTGAAAGAGAATTAACGTGGTTAATAGATTCTCCTGACAAATAAGAAAAAAGAATCACAACAATTGATTACAAAAAATCTGATATTAATGCATTTTTACCTACTCTTGCAATTAGTAGCTATGTTTTATATAAGTTCTTCAGTTTTTTTAATAATATGTTAATTTGATTTATGTCAGTCTGAGAATATTGTTGCATTTCATTTTAAAGTTTGTAAAAGATTTAGTACGTCAATATTATTTTATAGAATGTTTAATTTATTTTTATTTAAACAAATCTAGAATTTTGTTAATGATACAGACTAGGCCCTTTTGTATGATCCCCCATTACTCAATCCTGCGTTTATAGCTGCCTTTTCACAAAATATTTGCTTTTCCATAAATGTAATCTTATTTTAAAGCCTATTAACATGCCTAAACTGTTTACTCAAAAAAAAAAAAAAAAAACAGGTGTTAAGCAGGGGCAAATAGGTGTCCCTAGTATGCATTCATAACTTTGCTATCTAAAAGGTTTAAAAAATTTATTTATCATATTTTACTTGTTTGAAAACTATATTCACTCTTTTTGTGAAGTTTAAGGTTATTTATTTTGATTGTAAACCACATAGAATTCTTATTCTTCTTGATGCATGTTATTTACCAAACATGGCTGCTTGTCCCCAACATAATAATACATGTTTTGAAAGAAATTGAAAATTTTAGAGAATAATGTCAAAGTTATAAACTGTTAAAATATTTGAGATTTCAAATAGAACTTTCTTTGGAATTATTCAAAATTGTGTTGTGATTGTAAAGGTAAAAGAACAAGTTGTTTAAATTTCACTTCATTGTTCTGATGAAGGTAAATTTCAAAATATAGAAAAGGCACTGACATCTTGCAAAAATTTAAATGTTTTCTATGTAATTAACTGACTTAAAAGAAACCGAGATATCATCAATTATTATGACAATTTCATGATCCTTTAGTATAGAACATTTCTGTCAAAATAAGTTCAATATCTACAAGTAAATATTTGCAATATTTTGTGTACTTTTAGTAATTATTAACTATTAATAGAGAAAAAAAATGCTGAATTATGCCAAATGTAACCGTGTCACTGTAAGCGAAGAAACTATTATATATGAATAAAAGAGGCCTTGTTTTTTTTTTTATTTTTATTCTGCCTGCGTCTACATGAAATAAAATATTGTTTGATTAAAAATGCTACAAATCTTTTTTGGTTCTTATTTGAGAAGATTTTGTGTGAACTTAATTTTATATATTCCTGAACATCCTGGTATTTTCTATTGTAGGTCCTATTACTCTAGGTTTTCAAAAAAGATGTTTTGTTTTTGGAGTTGAATTAAATTTTACAAAGTTAGTGTTAAAAATATAAATACTATAGAAATGTTAAATATATAAGTTCTGCTCTTACCAATGATTAGATATTTCTTTTAACTTGGAGAATAAGCTATTTCATAGGCATTCCCTTGTTCTTAATTGATTTTGTTTATTGAATTGAAGTTAAGTTTATTTCTTTCCTCCTCATGCATCATAAGCAGTACTGAGGTAAAATATTGTTAGCTGCTAACAGTTGTAGAGCTCGGATTATCTTTTTGCTGTTGGATTAACAATGGAAAATGTTGATTATCTTTTGTGTTACTGAATGTTATGCAAGAAGTTATTTGTCTAAATCTCAGATTCTCGTTCTGAAAGGCATAAATTGTTAACAAAGCTCATTATTTCTGATAGGACATATAAACTACAACTCTCTTGTTGTTTCTTGAAAATGCTACAGTCTCCTCTTATTAAAACTATAAAATTGAGAATTGTATGAAATTGTATAAATTTGTAAGCATTGATGTTCTTATGTCTTTGTTTCATTTATTATTTTATGTACTTTAACTTCTTAGTTCCATTTGCTTTTAGAGGAAGGATTAGAAGCAAAGAATTACATTGAAAAGGGGAAACTTGTGCCTGATGAGCTTGTATCAAATCTTGTGTTAGAGAAAATAAAGTTGCTATCTGATAAAAACTGGTTACTTGATGGTAATTTCAAGTTCTTTTAAAGCAAAGTTCTCTTTTATATGTTTTTATTTTACTTTCTGAATGAGAAATAAATCTATTTTTTTTCTACGGTGAAAAGTTCCTTATCCCGAATCTTTAGGTCTTCAGAAAGTCTGGAAAAAAAGTTTTTTTCCGGATAATAGGTCTTTAAGGTAAACAAACATCAGTGTTGTCAAGTACTGTGAGGTGGTGGTTTGATCGAAGCAATGGTAAAATTCAGATTTTCTTTTAGAAAATCAAGCATATTTGGTATAGTGGAACTATTACTTAATTTAATTAAGTATCAGAAAATGAAGGTAATATAATTAAAATGAATTATATTTTAAATGTCTTTCTTATCTTTCACCTTTTCTCTTTTTTTTCTTCAAATTATTACGATTGCATGATTAAAAGCAATTAGCGAGAAAGCAAAAATCCTTTTATAAAAAATAAAGACAATGGATGAAGGCTTTGATATAAATATATTTATTTGCAATAATTTCTAATCGCAAAAGCTTTCAAGTGATATGTCTGAAATTGCATGAATAAGAATTAAATGTTTTAAAATCGTGTGTATACAAATCACAATGTTTTATTTTGAAATCTCATGAATACAAATCACAATGTTTGATTTTAAAATTGCATGAATATGAGTTCCAGTGTTGGAAATTAAAATCTTCTGAATATGAATCCTGATATTGAATTTTAGAGATGAGTGAATACAAACCCTGTCATTTAATTTTTAAATTCTGGAAATACGTATCACAATGTGTAACTTTCAAAGCACATAAATCGATGTTTGATATAAAAGTCGTGTGAATATAAATAGTAATATTAGATTATAAAAATGAATGAATACAAATTGCGATGTTTGATTTTAAAATAGTGTTAAAATGAATAGTGATGACGTTGAATAACTTTTGAATTGCGTTAGTTAAAATTTTTTTTAAACTTGTGGATACTCCTGTTAATTTTAAAAAAGTATACGCAAAATTTGAGGCTTTCCGCAGGTATATATGTGCATGGCATGCAATTATGTGATCTACATCGAGATGGAAGTTTATTTGGTTTTAATCGCTAGTCAATATTCCTATGAAACTATGGGTGGGACTTAATGAAATATGAGGGCTTGTTTGGTAATTTGCAGTAGTATGGTAAAATATCTATGTATAAAAATAAATAAAAGTAAGCAGATGATAATTTGAGATTTCTCTGTCATAAATAAAGATACGTTTTTCTTCTTTTTTTTTTTTTTTTCCCTTTCTTTTTTTTTTTTTAAAGAATCAGCAGAGCAGATAATCAGATAAAAATGACATTGAAAAATAAACTTCAACAAATTTCAGAAGTGAATTGATCCTATTTAATAAAAAATATACTCTAAAGGATAGGAGAAAATTGAGTTAATCTTTTAATGAAAACCTCTGTAATTAAAAGCTAACAAATCCTGCATGCCATTTTTTTTTAAACACTAGTAATATTCATCCTCATTAATATTTATAGTTTGTTCTTCTCCCTAAGTTTTTCTTTAGCTGCTCTTGTCTTTTCAACAGCTCTTTTAATGTGGTAATTTATACAGAATAAATGTTTAGCTATTGTAGAAGCAGCAAGAAAAAATAAAAATATTGTATTTTTTTAACAACACTTTTTTTTAAAAAAAAGATCAGAAAAGAGTTTTGTTAATTTTGATTGTTTAAAAGTGTCAGTAAAATAAGCCCTTCTAGTAAATAGACATCCTTATATGGGACTTAGTACTGTATATTCTTTTGTATTGTATTTCTTTTGATATGCTCACAATCACTTTCTAAAGCCATTTTGGAAAAAATTTAATTGCTTTGAAAAATAATGATAATTTTATGTAACATTGTATAACTCTCACTTTAATGAACTTTAAAGAAAATGTCTTTTCAAATTTATCTTTTGAAACTTTTAAGTCTTTTTAAAACACTTTTGTTCTTGTAAATTTGTTTTGTCCCTTTTCTTCAAATTGTTTATCTTTTACTTGATAGATTTACTGTTGTGAAAATTTAATTTCAGGATTCCCCCGCACAGTAGCACAAGCTGACATGCTATCTGCTATATGTGATATAAAAAGGGCAATTAGTCTAAATGTTCCTGATGAAATTATTGTTTCCAGGCTTAAGGGACGTTGGTTACATTTACCAAGTGGTAGAATATATAATCTTGAATACAATCCTCCTAAAGTTCCAGTAAGACTTCTTTAATGTTATTTATATGTATTTTAGTGATAGACGTATGTAGTTCATATATGTTGCTAACTAAGTAATTCACTTAAACATTTTTCAAAATACTTTTGAGTAATATTAAAATTACAGTTAACATTAAAGTAAACTGAACTCACAAATTTGGATAGGTGCTTCTTTTTTAAGTTTTGTTCTATGGTTTACAAATATTAAGAGATAATAGTTGTGTTATTACAAAGGGTCTTTTCTTTTAATATAGCAGTTATCAATGCTGACAGTATAGCAGTTTTCATGCCTTGGACGATACTGAAAACAGCGCTCTTAACTCAATTTGGGAAAAGAAATCTGAATTTAAAAAAAAATACTAACTAATTTTTCCTCTTGAATTGTCTTGCTTCTTGTCATAGTCATAATGCTGTATAAATGTTTTTAAAGTTTTTTTTTTTTTTTTTAAATTTTGATATTTCTGTTAGAAAATTATAAAACCTATATCAGCCCTAAATGTTGATTTAAGAAACATGAAGAAGACAAATAACTATTAACAATTTCAAGGTTAAAAATGAAAACCATTCGTTAAATTAAAGAGAATAAAAGAGAACTCTAGTATTCAAGAATTAATATCTATTACATGTAATATTTTTGACGATATATATTCATTTAGCATAGAATTAAAATGCATTTTATCGTGCATTAGTAGACGCAGATAAGTTCTTCAAAATGAATTGTTTTTGCCGTGTTTATTGTGACATTGTAGACCTAAAGCTTTTAATTTTTTTAAAAGAACATTCACCACTTGCTACAGCTAGTGGGATTGCTAACAAAATTCTTACACTTATCCAAAAGTTTGGAAAAATATCTTTTAAGTTTTTTTGTAAATGAATATTATGAGATCAGTTGGAAGGTTGTCAATTCAATGGCTGTTGATTGAACGATTCAATAAACAAAAACAAACAACTTTAATTTGAGTTATAATGATGAGATGTTTTCTCATCATCACATGGTTACATACTGTTCTTCCTGGTTTATTGAGAGCATGCGCCTTCCACCAAAGTTACAGATGGCGCTGCTCCATGGAGACAAATTATCTTATTATTTCTTTCTTATAATTGTACACATTTAAATAATATTTTAAAGATAGTTTCCCTTCAATAAATAAAATTTTGTTGAAAATTATTAAAACCATGAAAAAATTTTGTTGTCAACTGCTGTAACATTTATAGGTTTATAAACATATTTATGCATTTATTAACGCATTCTCCAATTGGACCATTCCCTAAAATACCTATCAATGATTCGTCAATAAACAAATTCACTGTTATTTATTGCTAATTCATTGTTAATACGCCTTTGATTAATCCACCTGTAATGAAATGCTTAGGAAATTAATACTGTAATATAAACTAAAAATATCTGCTTTCAAAATACAGTTGCAAAAGAATGGATCGTGGCGTAGTAATAGAAAAATATTTAACTATTATTGATATCATGCAATTTTTGGAAAGATTAGATATTCTCTATCCAAACTAAACTAAACTCAGTGGCGCGACAGCCCATAGAGGGCCAAGGACTACTGTGCCCATCTGATTTTTCTTGACCTAGGGGTGCAGGGGCAGATGTTCCGGTCAGGCAGTCAGCCGAACGTGGAACCCTCAGTGTTTAGTTCCCAAGCATGTACTCATTTATCGACCCACTGAAGAGATGAAAGGCTGAGTCAACCTTGCCTGACCCGAGGATTGAACCCAGGACCTGTGGCATGGGAGCGTGAAGCGCTAGCACTCCACCACCGGGTGTCCAGTGTCTCTATCCAGACTAATACAGGTTTATAAAATTATAAAGATAAACTAATAACTAAAAACCTCTGTTCAACATAAATTACAACAATAAAACATTTAGATTAATCAAATGAAATAAGAACTCATCGATCCAGTTATTAGCGAAAATATTTGTAGAGAAAAGAAATCTTAAGTCTCCCAGAAAATTATTTAATAACTATTTTAAATACATGACAAAGAAAAAATTGTGTAAATTATTTTAACAGGGTTCCCACAGGTCAGGGAGAACAGGGAAAACCTGGAATTGTCAGGGAATTTTATTTTAACTCCAAAAATCAGGGGAAGTTGCAATTTTCTTACAAAAACCTGAAAAATTCCTTCATTATTCCTGGAAAAAACCAGTCTTAAAATTGTCAGTAACAATACTCAGTTATTGAGGTTTGAATTAAATAATTCTAACATCTATTACAATTATTTATTGTAAAAATTTTACATTTTAGACATACTGAAATGCTTCCTGCCTCATATAATGATATTTATTTTACACAAAAAATCTAATACTTGGCATTACAAATAAAAGAATCCAAATTTTCTGATGTAAAATTTCGTAGTATAGATAAAATATGGTATGGATTTTTCATTGAAATTTACCTGGAAAAGTCAGGGAATTTTTTTTCTGAAATTGAGTGGGAACCCTGTTTTAAGAATGAATTGCTATTTCTCTTTGTTAACATAAATTTACTAAGATCTTGAAAATTATTGAATCTTTTCTAATTATCTCAAAAATTAACCTTTCTATCTTGCTTCTAAATCAAACCTTCACGAAATCTGCTGAAATTTGGATGCAAAACTTAAATTAAAGTTACATTTTGAGACATAGTAGTATTTTCGATATACTTAATAATTATTTCAACAAATTCACATTATATTAGGAAAGCATTTGACACACAGGTTATGCACAGTGTGTAAGGGAAAAAAAGGAAGCACTTTGAATAACTTTTGATTTAACATACCTAAATTTTAATAGTTTGAGGGAGTGGCTTTAAATTTGCTTATTAGTGCAGACGGTATTTTAAGTTAAAAATCGGACACAATAACGTACTGAATAACATATTTTTTTTCGATGAATTATGATTATGATTCCTGAGCCCCAAAGTATTAGGGGTAGCTGCAATCTGGGATATATGGCTTTAACCGTCTTGTCAAGAGCGCGGTCGAAAGTTTGGATCCCTTAATCTTAATTTTACTTATTGCAAATTTCGCCATAGTTTTAGAACTTAAGTGAATTTAAAAAATGCGCACATAATTGTAAAAACATCAAAGCAAAAAAAAAAATTTTTTATACTTATTTATTATTTTTTTTGTACTTATTTATTATTTTTTTATTGTTTCATTTAATAATAATCAAAAATAATTTTTAATACATATTTATTATTATTTCACTTAATAATAGTCAAAAATAATTTTGAATTGTGAGGTATAAAAATGTTTACATAATTTTAGAGAATGAAATTTTGTATGGCAAAAAAAAAAAAAAAAAAAAAAAAAAATCGAAATTTGAAAGAAATCTATTAGATAGTTAATTTTAAATCGAATTTAAATATCTGACTTTTTAAAATTTTGATTTCTCAAGAAATGTTTCAGAAATTAAAAAGAAAAAAACAAATGACTGAACAGCGTAAAATAATGAGTGACACATCGAGGCATAATGTTAAAAAAATCTGTCATCAGCAATGTTTTTTTTCTTCTTTTCTTTTATCTTTGATTAAAAAGTCAGAGTGCATAGCCTTTTTAAAAAGTGCTTAAAGGTGCTTATTTTCCTTTTTTAAAAGCCCTTAAAGGTACATTTTTTATTGGGTGTTTTTAAAAAGTGCTTAATTTTCCCTTTTTCAAAATGAGATTTTTCCTTTACTATGTTGTTTTTCACTTTGAATTATGCATAAAGACACAGTTCACATTGTTTTATTCAACATTTTCAAAATTAATTCAACCCCAATCTAATTTGGCACATTGCCAGTCTGTATCCTATGAAAACGCCATTCGTTTGACATGATTAAAAATTTCATAATTATTTGACAATTGTCGAAAACAACGCCAAAAGTTGTTTTTTTTTTTTTTTTTTTTTTTTTTTTTTTTTTTTTGTTATGGTGGTTAAAGCAAAATAAAACTGTCAATTGTCAAAAACTTTCCAACCCTGCTTAAATATGATATTTTTTTAAAGTGCTTAAAAGTTGCTTATTTTTTGTTACATTTGGTTACACACCCTGAAAGTAAATCAAAGACCAAAAAAAAAAAAAATGTTCTGATTGCTCATCCAAATTCAGAAATGATGCTTCATTTAAAAATAATTCTGCTCACTATACACACAATTTTGAAAACACTAAATTAAAAGGAATGGATCTAGGACTAAATGAAAAGAGACCTAAGTACATATGGTTATTCTTTAAGGTTATTCCTCCCCCTTTTTGTGCCTTGCATTAATTCTTTGGGAATATTGGTGTGAGGCTTAAATAAAACTTTTACACAGAGAACTTTTGACTATAAGGAAAGTTAATTCTAAGAATATGTAATGAAAAAACAAAACCTATAAATATACTTTTCAAACAAACAATATTTGAAAAAGGAGGAAATCAATAATTTAACGAACATAAAAATCTATATTAATCCCTTCATAATATACTTCATCATATTATCCCTAAAATTCCTTCCTCCAACTCTGGCAGTTATTTTAACCGTTATAAATTTATTTCCTAATATTTAAGTATTTCTATAAAACAAGTGTTATTGCTCTTTTCTACTATAATCATTTAAATAAATTTTTCTAAAGTAGCAATACAGATTTAAAAATAATTTATTTTGCTAAATTAATTCAAAAAATTATCAAAAAAAAAAAAAAAAACAATAATAAAATAAAATTCAGTACAACCTGGGTATTCTGAATCTCTCATGGAAAAATAATGAGAATGAAAGAGCATTTGACTGAAAATAAAAATAGATTGAAAAATAAAAAAAAAGTATATGTTTATTCTCAAGTGCTGATTAAATTAATTTAGAATTTGTTTTGATTAGGGTTAGTAAGATCAATAATGAATAAAATTCTTTTTTGAGTTAATCTAAATGATTACAAAATTTCATTAAAAAAAATGCGAACACAACCATAGGTAGCTTTGATTTGAACTAATGGTATAGACAAATAATAGCAAAGATTTTAATTATTTAATTCAGTCTTTCTTTAAATATTTTTTCTTTTAAAAGAAGGAAATTTAGTGTATGTTCTAAATTTCTTTATACAATCTTCTTCCTTTTTTTTTTTTTTTTAAGACAAACTGTATTGTAAAGTTAAACTTTATTTAATGGGAGATTTTTGACAAGTTGCATACAGAAGTTTTTTAGGCTGGTGTTACTATTTTTTATTGGATGTTAGTATTTCTTATTCAATTTTTTTTTTTTTTAAGATAAAGTTGAGAATTCTTCATAACCAATTTCTATGAAATATATTTGTGTTGGATCAAAGGGAAAAAATTTTGCCTCTAGTCTAACTTTTTGACCCCTTCTGCACATTATATTCCACAAATTATCTCATAGCATTCAGGTCTAAGAGAAATACTAATGTTATAAACTACAGCTTAGGGAGGAAAAAAAATCAAATATCTTATTTTATTGTTGTTTTCTAATTATAGTATGCTACTATAATTTATTGTATGTGTTCAATAGTTGGTCTCTATATCATTATATTTTTAACGTCAAAGTAATTTAATATTTACTTTTTAACACGATATTAAAGTTTTTAGAAATGTAAAAAATAGAATCATGAGTCTAAATAATTCAGTTTCTTTAATGATTTCAATTTTAAATGAATTGGAAGACTAAGTTTGGACTGCAAATAATTATTTTATTTATTTATCATAGAAGTTAATTAAACATACATTTTATTTAAAACAATGTCATAGCATAAATGTTTATTTTGAAGAAAAATATTTTTAGTTATCCTTTAGCTATGTAATACATTTATCTAAATGACCCCATATTTTTTTAATAAAAAAAGTACACTCACAGTCCCTTTCATTGTAGAAAAGGCTGTCTTGGCTTCTACGAGCACTTTTTACCTATGAATAGAATATTTTCATAACTGTGTCATTTTTGCCAGAGTAATGTATTTGAAAAAGAAACTTTTCATAAAAAGCAAAGTTATTGTGAGTGTTGTTTAAAATGCTTCTTTGTTAAAGGGGAAAGATGATATAACTGGTGAAAGTTTAGTTCAAAGGGATGATGATAAACCAGATGTTGTGCTGGCTCGACTTTCTAACTACCGAAAGGAAAATTCACCTGTACTAGAATATTACAGGTACCATATTTTTAGATAAATATAAATTTCATTATATAAAACTTACTGGAAGACATTTTATGACTTTTAAGAAATAATGTAGGCAATGACAACATAAGTAATGTAAACAGTTTCCCCGTCATGTTATCATTAAAAACACAATTTTTTTTTTTTTTTTGTAAATGTTTTATTTGGTTTCTTGCACATTGTGAAAATGCGTGAAGAAAAAAAAACTTTCAATATGAAGCAGATGATTTTATATACATTATGTTAGTGATAAATGGACAAAATCAATAAATTATATTTTTGAATCTAACTTAAAGGAGTAAAATTTATTTTTACAAATCTTTTCACTTTTATTACATTCTCTCTATAAATATCACTTATATTCTTTGACATTTGTTTTAGTGATTTGTTTTTTAAAATCCTCAAAAATGTCTTTTTCTCTTTTATTGGTTAATATGTTTTTCGGTTTTTACGAAATGATTTCTGCTACTCTTTGACTTTATTTTAACATTCATAGGTATCTGCAATCTGGAAAATATGATTATTATACAATAAACACTATAACTTGACAAAGCATTAACTGCTATAATATGACTAAGTTAAGTAGTATGACATATTTTGTCACTCTCATATCTGTGGAACTATGTTAGCAAAGCAGAAATGTAATTTGCAAAATTATAAATCTTCTCGATTGAAAAACAATTCTATTCAAAAAAAGAATTTTTATAACTAATTTTTATTATTTAAATCAGGGTTCGTGATTTTTTTTATTATTTAAACCGGATTTTTTTTTTATTCAAATACACTGTGAGAACTTTGATTTATGACTAAAAAGGCTCTTAACTACCTAAAACAATTTTTCATTATAATACATAGCTTTGAATGCATAGCAACAAGTTTGAAACAAATGCATGATTGAAATTTAAAGACTAGATGAAATAGAGAATTTAAAGTATACTTTAACTATTAAAACAAAGTTTCAATTATCAAACCATAATTTTAATTTAAAATTGTGATTTCTTTTTTTTTCTCTTGAATTTTAAAATGACAATATAAATGTAACAGATTGTAATTCATCAAAACATAAATATTTAATCTATATATCTTTATATTAAAATATTCATTTTTAATCCTATATCAAAATAGATAAGTTAAGCTTTAAAAAATTTTTTTTTTAAAAAATCCATGTACTCATTGAGATTTTTTTTTCACAAAATCTCTTTATAGAAAATCTGATAATGTCAAGTTTACTGTGAATATATTATGAGAAAAAAAATACTTAAATGTTTACTTTAATCTGTACTTTCAATCTCAAGAATCAAAAGATTTTTAAAAATGTAATTTCAAATGTGTTGGAATTTAACACATACCAAGAAAGAAAGTAATTTTGTTAGCTAAAATTAATTAATGCAGCAATGATAAAGTGACCACATTTTCATTGAGGCAAAGCGGGACAATTGGGATGAAATGATAATTACAATTTAGTTATATATATTTCATTGTATACATTCATATACTTGTACAAAAATGTATTTATTATTAATTATTGGTAACTATAAAAATATTTGTAAAAAAAATAATAATTTGAACATCATGATTTTTAATTAAATTAAATTTTTTATTCCACCCGTTGGTGTTCCCACCTTATCGTGGTGGCGTGGTTTGTGTGTGTTGTCGATCCCGAGAGCTATGCCGGAGGTAGCTTAGCTACTGGCAGGGTCACCCAAGCCGGACAGGTCGGAGGGGAGACACCAGACAAAGAGGAACACCCTGGTCCTCCAGGTTGGGGGTTGGGCGTGGGGCCAACAACCCCACCCTGTAAAAAACTCCATGTTACGAAATTTCAAGTAGAAAATAAACCCGGGCTGACTTTAAGGAAACGGACTGGAAACGGTTTGAGGCATATGAGAATTGGATCGTGGAATGTTCGATCATTGTATAGAAATAAGGGGTTGCAAATGCTGATTGAACAAGTTGACAGCTATAGAATCGATTTGTTGGCTGTGCAAGAAATTCGATGGACAGGAGAGGGAATAATTGAAAAGAAAAATCATACAGTTGTCTATAGCTGTGATAGAGAAAAACACATGTTTGGTACTGGTTTCATATTGAGTAAGAGAATAGGACCACTTCTGATTGATTTTGATTGCAGGACACCTAGACTATGCAGAATAAGGATAAAGGGCATTTTCTTTAACTACAGTTTTATCAACTTTCATGCTCCTACAGAGGACAAGGATGGCGCGGAAAAGGAGCTTTTCTACGAAGAGCTACATAGATTATATAATTCATGTCCTAAAAATGACGTTAAAATCTTTCTAGGGGATGCAAATGCAAAAATTGGAGTGGAAAAGGAGTTCAGGCCAGTGATTGGAGGGTATAGTCTTCATGATATTTCAAATGACAACGGAAAAAGACTTATAGATTTTGCTACAGATCATAATATGGTCATACCAAGTACAATGTTCCAACATAAAAGAATTCATAAAATGACTTGGAAATCTCCTAATGGAAATACTTACAACCAGATTGACCATATTTTAATTGATTCAAGACACAAATCGGATATACTGGACTTAAGATCTTATCGTGGGGCAAACATAGATTCCGATCATTTTCTAGTTCTGGCAGAGGTTAGAGCCAGAATATCAAATATTCGTAAAGCTCGCGGAGAACGTCTGAAAAAATATGATGGTGAACAGCTAAAAAAAGAGACTACAAGAAAAAAGTTCCAGGAACAAATTGAATGGAGGCTTGAAGTGACTGATGATTCTTCAGAAAGGGATGATGTTAACAGAGAATGGAATGTTATTAAGAGAGCTCTTATCGAAACAGGAGACCAGGTTGTGGAAAAGATCGAGAGAACCGGAAGAAAGGACTGGTTTGATAATGATTGTTTTATGGCAACTTATAAAAAGAATGAGGCTTATAAAAGAATGATAAGTTCAAGGCATGCAAGAAATGCTGAAAATGCTTATAAAGAAGCAAGAAGAGAAGAGAAGAAGATCCATAAAGAAAAAAAGAGATTATTTTTCGAAGATCTTTTTGAAAATGTTGAACATTTAAGGGGATCAAGGGAAAGCAGAGCTTTCTTTCGAGAAATAAACTTGGGTCGCAAGGAATTCAAGCCAAGAACAAACTCTTGCAGAAGCAGGGAAGGAACGATCTTAAGCGATAGAGAAGAGGTGCTGAACAGATGGAATGAACACTTTGACCATCTGTTGAATGGTGATGAGGAAGAAGACGAGATAGCAATAGATAATTTACAGATGCATAACCAAGAAATGGTTACACCTCCAACGTTGGAAGAGGTCATCATGGGAATTGACAAATTAAAAAACAATAAAGCTCCTGGCCCTGACACCATACCATCTGAATTAATAAAAGGTGGGGGGATGGAGGTTGCGAAAGAAATATATGATCTAATACTAATTATATGGGAACGGGAAGTAATCCCAGAGGATTGGAAAATTAGTTTGACTTGTGTAATTCATAAAAAAGGAGATGTTCTTGAATGCTCAAACTATCGAGGAATTAACTTACTTTGCACGAGCTATAAGGTATTCTCAAATATTTTATTCAATAGACTTACTATGTTTTCAGAGGGAATAATAGGAGAGTATCAAAGTGGTTTTAGAAGGGGAAGATCAACTACTGAGCAAATTTTTACCATTCAGCAGATATTGGAGAAAACGAGAGAATTTGGAATTGATTTGCACAACCTGTTCATTGACTTTAAAACCGCCTATGATAGTATTAACAGAAAAGCTCTGATCATGGCAATGAGAGAGTTTAAAATACCAGAAAAATTGGTGAGATTGATTAACCTAACACTAAGTGAAACTAAAATCATGGTAAAAATACAGAATTGTTTATCAGAGCCATTAGAAATAAAAAATGGTGTGCGACAGGGAGATTCTCTAGCCTGTCTCCTCTTTAACCTAGCACTAGAAAAGGTAATAAGAGATTCAAAAATCAATAACAGAGGAACTATATTTAATAAGTCAATACAATTGTTGGCTTTTGCTGACGATATAGGAATTATTGCTCGAACACCAAGAGCACTTGAAGAGGCCTTTATTTCTTTAGAGAAAGAGGCCCTGAAGATGGGTCTGAAAATAAATGAAAATAAAACTAAATATATGCCTTGTACTAAAACAGCCCACAGGAGTACCCATCTAAAAATTGGGGGACATTCATTCGAGGTAGTGGACAGCTTCACGTATTTAGGCTCTGAAATAAATAACAGGAACGATGTAACTGCAGAAATACGAAAGAGAATCACAGCAGCAAATAGGTGCTTTTATGGATTAAGAAAGTTTTTAAGATCAAATGTAATCAAGAGAAAAACAAAGCTTTTATTATTTAAAGGCCTCATTAGGTAAGTTTTAACATATGCTTGTGAAACATGGACATTGACTCGTGCAGATGAAGAAATGCTGAGCATATTTGAGAGAAAGATATTACGGTGCATTTTTGGAGGAATTAATAAAAACGGTCAGTGGTTAAGAAGATCAAATTTAGAACTCTATCGATCATATAATGAACCAGACATCATAAGATTCATTAAGGTCCAAAAGATAAAATGGGCAGGCCACTTAGTAAGAATGGAAGAAGACCGTATTGTGAAAAAGATTTTTGATGCCCGGCCGACAGGAACACGTAGAAGGGGCAGGCCAAATCTCAGATGGCTAGATACCCTGGAGAAAGATTTATCTATATTAAAAATAAAGAATTGGAAGTCCATTGCCAAAGGAAGGACAGCTTGGAAAAAACTACTGGAGAAGGCCAAGGCCCATCCTGGGCTGTCGAGCCAATGAGGAAGGAAGGAAATTTTTTATTAAAAAAAAATTATGATTTTCTTTCACAGTTATATTTTTGATCAACAGATTCGGATCATTTATTAAAATGTCATGAAATATTTCACATGAATTGGTCAAATTATATTTTACACTTAATATAGATTTTAAAGTTTTAATGTTCAACTGCGTTTTTTCAGTTGTCCATATTTTATTGATACTAGAAAAAACATGTTCTGTTGCTGCATTTGTTCCTGGAAGGGAGAGTGCAAATTCTAAAATTTTCAAAATATTTTGATAAGGAATATTCTGTTTAAAATGAAGGAATAACTCTGTCCATTTTTTGTCTGTTTCCACATTTGCAGACAACCAACATTTAATTTTTTCATCTGTAACATATCTTTTTACCAATGACAACTCATCAAAAAAATCATTTTCACAAATATTATTTTTCGGAAAATGGTTACTAATATATTCAAAAGATTTTTCCCCATATTCCCATAAAATCTCCTTTTTTAATGTCACCCAATGAAAATTTTTAATATCTTCGAATTGAACTGTCCATTCTGCAAGATATTCCAAGCAGTTATTATAAAAGTTTTTGACATGTTTCAGAAAATCAGGTCCTTTAATAGCACCTTGTTCTTCCAACCTAGTGATGTCTTTTCAAATAACTAAAGGAATGTAATCGTTATTAATTCTTTCTCATAATTTTTTTTTTTAAATTATTGATTTCATTTGACACTTCCGTAATTGAAATTTTGTCCCCTTCAATAATTTTCACAGCATTGTGAAATAATGTAGCTTGGTGTGGATGAACTGAAGCCAAATTTGTGATGTGTCATTTTCAAAATAGAGCTGCAATATTCTTGGACATTTTCTACAGCTGGTAAAAGAGCTAGCCATCGTGTTTTGCTGTAACCAAGAATTCTTTTATATTCGATTTCTGCACTTTCACAAAAATCTTTCAAACTTTCAACATGCACAGTATATATATAAAAATACGAATAAATTTTTGCAATAATATTTTCAACATCAACTGGAAGTAAGTCAGATGCTGTTTGAATAGTATTATGTAGAATGTGCGCTGCACAACCTGCTCCAATAATTTTTTACCTCAAATGTTCGTTAAGTTTCGTAAAAAACGTTATTGATGCCTCTTCTAGCTTTTCCACCAAAATTTGCGTTAGTGTTATCCGCACAATAGGCAATAATTTTATTGTTCAAATTATTCTTTTTTAAAATAGTACTTATTGAATCACAAATTATTTGTGAAGTTTCACCCAGCAATGAAGCAAAATCTAATATTCTAATTTTAATTCCTGTTTCTGGATCAAAAAATCTAACAATTGTGGGAAATAATTTTAAATCTTTGTGGTTAGAAGCATCAGAATATATGGATATAAATGCGCATTTTTCTAATTTTTTCTGCAATTGTGAAAACGAATATGGTGAAAAAACATTACAACAATTCTTTCTGCAATTGTGAAAACGAATATGGTGAAAAAACATTACGAATAATTGCTTTGGTTTTTGTCCTTGCACATGCAAACTTTTTGTCGTATAATTTTTTATCATTTGTGACGTACAATCCATTGATCTGAAACTTTGATTATGGTTTATGGTGTGGAAAGCAAATAGCCCTTCCGCTAATGCTAGATGTTTTTCCGTGTTGCCAAAGCTAGCACTGCGAAAAAACTGTTCAATTTTTGACGAGGAAACAGCATTATTCAAAACTCTTTGGTGCCTCTTTGTCGCTAGATGTTTAGTAATATTGTTTTTTCGACAATGTGAGACCGAAAATTCAGCATTGCATTTATCACACCGTACCATATAGTCTATTTTAGTATTTTTAATAAATGGAAATTCTCTGCTTAGCTCTTCATTAGATTTGCATTCTCTTTTTTTACTCATCTCTTATTCTGTGGGTAAATACTAGAAGTAAATAAAAAATTTACTACTCAGGCTAAAAAAGAGTATTAAATTTTACCTTATTGACCATTACGTTGAGGCGACTATTGCTCTACCTTCGTCAATCAAATTGTTCCCGCCAAGTAACATTATTTTTCTCTTTTTAACTCTGGTTGCCAATAGTAACGACGCGCATGCACACTGCTCAAAACATTGAAGAACTGAATGTTAATAATCAGCCGATTTTTAGAATTTAATGTAGATGTTGAGCTTTAAATTGTACATCATGTAAACACTTTTCTTTTCTTATATTAAATACTTTAAATATACTAGATTTGACGTTTGATTTAGAATTGCTTTGATTACTTCTTAATAGAATTTTAGAATTAGATTTTATGGATGAACCACCATTTGCACAAATAATGAGTCAAACCGAACATCAAATTGAAAACAACAAACCGCACTGTCTGCACTTATTCTTTATATTCACCATAATACTTAATAAATAATAGGTAATATATTTTTACAGTACATTTAAAATAAGAAATGCAGATATTTTCTAAAAAGCGTGACATTTTTAAAAATCGGCGGGACTGTCCCGCCAAAAATGGGGACATGTGGTCACTTTAAGCAATGATTAATTTTAAAACTACAACAATTTATTTAAAATACATTTTAAAACTAAGAAAAGAAATAATTAAAGTATCAATAATTTAAGACGCTGTTTTTTAACTTTTGAAATCAATATATATATATAAAAAATCAGTTGATTTAAATCAATGATTTTTTTAAAAGAATCATTTGATTTAAATCTTGATTTAAATCAACAAACTCTGATTTAAATTAATATTTAAATATCTTTTTGTTAAAATTTAAGGTGTTAAAATTTTTGCTGAATTTTAGATTATGTAATTTACATAAGAAACATTGGTCTTACAAATTTTGCAAAGGTGTGGAAAACCGCATAATTATTGAAAATATTGATCATTATGCCTAATCAGTCTGATCTAAGTTCATACTACTCTTTTTCTCATTCTTCATGATATAATCACAAACTATGAGTTTGTGTCATTTTTCTGGTAAAGTAACGTACCTCGTTGCAAATTAATTAACTTTCTGTCATAGTGAAAGACTGTTATGACTAAATTTTTTCTTGCCTGATGGTCAAAATACTAAAGTAGACTGAAAAAGCAGGCTATAGTGCAGGAAAAAAGAAGGCTATAGTGCAGAAAGATGTTTTATGTAAGAGGAGAATAATTTATATAAAATTGTTAAAATTTGTTGATATCTTCCTGTCGTGCATCACTCAGTATATATAAAAGCTGATAAAATCAAAAACAAATTTCCAGAATTTTTATATACTACTTTAAATTGTACAGTTGATATGCTATTGTTTGTTATGCTTAATTTATGATTTGATAGGGAAATAAAATATTGTTAGTTCAATTCATACAGATTGTTAGATGAATTTAATGTAATTATCACAATTATCTAATTAGCAAATTATCTAAATTTTTCCAAATTATTCGTCAGTTATTGTGTGGCTAAAAGCAGCCCCATCAGATAACCTCCAGATCTGGTGTAAAATTATAAGAAATGCGTTTAGTTTTATATTCACTGTACCAGGATTTCTGTGGTCATGAAAAAATTCAAATATGTTAGAAGTTTTCTCGTGACACTTATGGCATTAATTTTTAAATTACATAATTTGAAAGTTTAAATATTTGTCTATTTTTACACTTCTAAACTATTTAAATTATTTATAACTAATAATTTGGAATGGTGATTTTTTTTCTCTTGCCAACCTTTTTTTGACCTAATACTATTGGCACCGCTTTTGTCACATGCCAAAAATGTAATCATGCATCGTGACCCTAATAAATTCGAAGTTAATTTGTCTTGCTGTTATTGTTTAACACAAAACGTGCATATCATAAATAGCTGCAGATCTATAACAAATGTTAGCCCCCAGATAACTATTCTGTTACGTGCATGCACCGATGTTAAAATAGATATCAAATATTGCAACCGTACAAAATTCGAAGTTCACTTGTATTACTGTCTATTTTAAGCAACAGAGCCAGGTATGACGAGCAATGGTGCTTAACCTTAAAAAAATGCCACTAACTATTAAATTAAAATTTAACTTATTTCACAGACATTTATTAACACAAAATTATAGTTCATAAATGAAAAATACTGCAGATCTATATCAAATCATTACCTCTAGACAACAGTTTTATAAACATTTGCACACATTTCCAGTAAATGTAATGATTCACGCTCTCTCTCTCTTTTTTTAAACATTCCATATATAAGACAATTCACAAATCAATATTAAAATATAGGCAACAATTTTATTATCAACAATTGTTACCAGTTTGTTAATTTTAACAAAAAAAAACAGAATATCCCTTAGAAAATAAGTGTATAAAAACCCACCTAAAAGTGAAAGATTATTCCACTTTCCCATCTTTAAATCTTTTAATTGATGACATCATCGATAACAGTCCAAGAATATCCAATATGCAAACACACACAAAATTTACCAAAAATTGATACTTTAAGGAAAATTAGATATAAAAAACAATTAAAAAAAATCATGCAATGCCCCCTTTCCTCATAAAAGTCTAAATACATTAAAATACCCTTAATTGTAACAAAAGCATAAAATATATACACTTTAACCCACAACCAACTAACATGCTAACTCAAATTAAAATGTAACTTTGACTAAAAACCCAATTGCACCCACCAAATTATCCATTCTGCAGAAGAAAAAAAACTTCACAAAATTCAATCTTAAAACCAAAATGCAATAAATAAATTTCCATAGAAAATGTTATGTATAAAAACAAAACACCAATAAATCATTCAACTTGTCATTACTCTTTCTTATCTTCCCATCCAAATAGAAGACAGTCATAATCATCATTACAATGTCAAATATCCGCTTCCTATACATTCTCCCATAATTCCATTAAAATCTCTGTGATAATTACATTATAACTCAAGCCAGACTATTATCAGCTTGGTGAGAGAAAAAATCTGCAAACATTGGGTGCAGATGCCTAACAAACCAATTCTGATGTTTTTTTTCCTGTTGAATAATCTTGAGATAAGCAAATTCTAAAGTTATATGAAAAAAACATATAATTTAGTAATAAAAATATGCAAAATGGCAGAAAACTTTTTAATTAAAATAAACATTAAGGGGTCAGACTTCCAACCAATCTATTGACTAAGCCATTGAGACCATATTTTTAGATTGCAGCTATAACTCAAATTATTAAGGTTAAAAATCCAAATCCGTTGAAGAAACTGTGTTTATTCAGAGAAACAATATTTTTTCCATTTGATTTTGTAACTTAAAATATTATCCAGAACCTGGATAATTTTTTTGTGTGCACGGTACTTGACTTCTTTTATGCTCATAGAACTTATTGGTAGTAGATTGCTTAAGCCTGTTTGATAAAATATTTCTTTTTTTCATTTTGATCCAGGAAAAAAATGCTTATAAAAGAATTTACTGGCAAAGAATCGAATGAAATATGGCCCCGAATCAAGTTATATCTTGCTGAAGAAATGTATTATCTATAGTTTATTAAATTTTTCAAGTCTTGTAAATGCTATTTAAGTATTAATAAGATCTATTTATTTTTACATGCACTGTTATGAAATTAACTTTTTTTTAAGCATTATAATTTTGAATATCTATGTGCATTGGTTTAGTAATTGGTAAGCCTTGATACACCACAAAATTAATGCTTTAATTGGTTTAACAGTATTATTTTATAGTGATCTATTTTTATTTTACTCTAATTTGATTCAATTCATTCTATTTTATTCCTATTCCATGACATTATAAAACTTCTAATTTATGTTTTAACCTTACAATACAAGTATTAATGTTAGTAATTTAAAAGTTTGCATTTGGTTGATTATGTGATAAAGAATCATTATGCTTACGTTACTTGACATTTTTACATTACAGTATGTACACACACTACTGTTTTATACTTCTTTTTTAATCTTTGTTTACTGCTCAAATAATGTATTATGAATACCATGACAGTATAACCTGCAATATGTATATTATTTTAAAAAGGAACAAATGTTTATATTTATGGTAAGCTTTATGATGTTTGTAGAATTATACTAAGATTACATGACTCTGAGAGTAATTTTTTTTATTCATTTGGTATTAGATAAGTATTTTAAATTATCATTTTTAAAAACACTTGTGAGATTCATTGTAGGGTTGATACAATTGAGCATTGTACTTATATTATTTATATACATATAGTTGAGAGTGTTATACAAATGTGCTACTAAATATTTATTCATACAATTAATGAACAAATAATTACTTTTATATTTACCTATCATTTAAGATTATTATTTTGTGGTTCAGAAAACATTTTTCTTCCAAGAATCCACATTGGTTTTTTGCCTTTATAAGACTTAGTTAAGTTATGTTTCATAGTCAAATTAAGTTGTGTTTCTAGATACAATATAGAAATACAACATAGAAACAAATTAAATATACCATATTATAATGCTTATAAACGTACTTATATGGTTTATGTACTTATGTCTTTATAATTATTTATGATAAAAAATCACATGTATTAATTAATTTATTCAACATTGTCTTTTGTTATATACAATCAGTTTTATTTATTTTTGTTTATTTATAGAACATTTAAATATCATTTGCTTGTTTTATAGTCAGAACTTCCGTTTTTCCCACATTCCATATCAAAATGATTGTGCCAGCAAATTTTTTTTTATTAATTGTAATTTATTTTGTTTTTTTAAGATTACAGAAGTTGCTTTCTGTAAATCAACAAAATTTTAGTATTATTAAAATGTAGTTAAACAATATGGTAGAAAAATACTTTTTGTTTAAATTTAACAATCGTTTATAATTATGAAGAGACCTTTGCATTTCAAATAAAAAATTGTCGCATTTTTAGTTCAATGTGACTTTTAGCTCTGTCATTCTTGACAGCTTTTTAATTTGGTGAGCGGCATGAAACCCCTATTCTGGCTTTCTTAACCTGATTTAATTTAACATAACTATATTTTATTTGAGCATATATAGCGAGGGTTATGAAGTTTTGGTTTGGTCCTAACTTTAAATATCAACACTAAGCAGTCTACTCAATTAAAATAGGAATACTAACCTTTTCTCTATAAAAATTAAGATACAAATATTGTTTTACTCTCGGTATATCTTTCATAGTCTGCTACAACATATTTTTCTTCCTTGCTTAAATACATGCTTGTTTAATAAAAATATATTTTTGGAGTTTGAGTTTTTACAGAGCATAGTATTTTAAAATAAACATTTCTAACATCTGTGTTTTCTGTTCTGGGAATACAAAATTTTCGACATTAGCTGTGTGATTGTAACACGACGCATAATATTCTTTAGAACTTTTCTGCATCTTACATCATTCTGATTTTTATCTCTTGGTCAGAGAATAGGTCTGTAAACGCCTTTATTTTATAATTTCTTTGCAATAAAAGTATGTGAGCATGATTTTTGACTACACACTGCAATTAAATAACTTTTATATTGTAAACTTTAATGTAAGCAAGCCGTTAATGGCATATTTTTATGACAAACAAATATTTTTAAGTCCATAAGATGTTGCATGTGATCAAATTTTGTCTTATGGATGAAAGTTCAAAAGCATAATAGTGATATATTTAGTTGTATTATCTTGTTTCTAAATTTTATATCTGTATTAAACTGCTAATAAACTATTTTTATATTCAAATATCTTTGTCTAATATCTTAAATATTGTAATAATATTACTAGAATTCTGCTTAGTTATCTAAGATTAGGAAAAGTAAGAAAAGCAAAAATAATGCCGAGTCAAGATGGCAATGATGATACTAGTTTGTAGTATCAAATTGTTGATTTTTAACTCCAGCATTGTTTTACAAGTTTCCTACAATGTTCTTATTTCAGTTTATAACTCACCTGTTTTTAAAATGAAGGTAATTTAGAGTTTTAATGTATGAAGCAAAAATTGAAAATCTATGGGACAAAAATTTTATATATTTTTTATAATTCTCTGTCCAAAATAATAGACATGTATTTAATATTTTTCTAAAAATAAGTTTTTTTTTAGGGGGAGAAGAGATTTTTTTTAATATTTCAAAAATATGTAAATATAAATATAACCAGCTTCTTATTAATGACCAAATCTAATTTAACATTGTCTGTTAAGATAGTTCATTTATTGATTTTAGAATATTTTTTTAAGTTGTCGTTGTCCCCAGGGTATTCCATTTCTTTAGAAACCTTTTGACCTGTGGAGCCTATTTAGAATCCTAGTTAACTTATTTTTTATGGAGCTGACAGGAATGAACAACTGAGTTGATTACAACCAGCTATCCAGGCTGGAGGTTGAACTTGACAATTTTACAGTTAGCCACATTGATTACTACAGCTAAGTGGCTATACATATTTTCAGAAAACTAACTACCATAAATAAATTTACTTCACTGTTTAATAATAATATTAATACTATTAAATGAAAAAGAATGGATTTATGCAAAAATAATTGGCCTTATATAAAATATTGTGATATAAAATAAATATTTATGTAAGCCTGTAGATAAGTTTATATTCTTAAAAACACAACAGCTTAGACAAAGTTGTCCCAGTCAGCTTTCACCTCCTCTGTCTTTCCATTGCCACTGTTCTACAATTTCTGACACCTAACATGCCAAGATCTTTTTCTATATTGTTTAGCCACTTGCAAGCTAGGCAACCTCTTTTCCTGAATAATTAATATAAAATAATGCAAGGTGAGACACCCAAATCAAAAGACAATATTTGTGATATCTGAAATAAGAGCATAATAGCAGTACCTCAATTCAGTTGTAAAACAAAGGAGCTTGCCACCGATTGCATTTAATTGATTAATCAGTTTGTATGCCATCACAGTGAATGTAAAGTTGTACAGTAGTGCTAGAATGTGAGCATAATGTGGATATTATTAAAATAATAGCTGTTAGTGGTCAGCCTGTTCTAGGATAAACAGCTGTAAACAAATGGTTTAAAATCTTTGTGGGGACATACATCAATGAGATGCTTTGTGGGGACATGAGATGCAAATACCATGGTCAGTAATAAAACTATTGCTAAATTGATGAAATAGTTCGATGTAATCAAAGAGTTATGCTTCATAATTTCTGTGCTGAACTCTATTTGAAAAAAGGGAGAGTGTAATTAATAACTTTATGCAAAAAAAAAAATCGTCATCCACCTGTAGCGAGACTTTAAATGCTCTCATGCAAATTGGTTATACTAAATGTGCTTTCCACTCCTGTTTTAACCTTGAGTGGGTGGCGCTGCTATCCTTACTGTATACATGTCTATTTTTTCATTTAGGCAACCCTTATAACAACACTGTTTGATTCAAAGGCAAAATCATTGAAAATTTAGTTTGGTCAATTATAACAAACTCACCAATTAAAAAGCACTGAAATATTTTTATTTGAAAATATACAAATACATCTAATTTTAAATAAATTATTTACAATAATATATAGTCTTCATCACAAGATGAATTGTGTACATTTGAAAAGTTTGAACGCGAATAAGCATTAAAAGAATCTACTTCTTCAACATCTGCTCGCCTTCCCTCAACTAATGCAAATACAGGATAGTCCAAGTTTCTTTTTAAAGGAGCTGTTATCTAAAAAATTAATTCACCATGAAACATTAATAATTTACAATAACACAATCTAATATTAAATGGTCTGGAGTGAATGAAAAATTCCATTAATTAATATCACACTACAAACATTTGTCTATACTAGTTGGGAACTACTTATGTGATTCCTTACAGATTGATTTTCAATCTTAGATCCTTAATCCTTTTTAATACGCCAGCTTTTATACTTTATTTCAAGTACATATTAGGCTAAGCCTGATGCACGCAGTCGCTACTGCTTGCACTATTTCTTCAGATTTCATGGGTTCCTCTTTTTATCTATTTAACCCACAGTTGGATTTCCAATAAAGTTAAGATATTGGAGTAGATAAATATTTGTTCATATAAAAATGAAAATTTTACAATTTAATCACTCTAAAACTATTTAGAAATTTAAACTACCATTTCATCTCAAAACAAGAGTATGTGGTTGCAAAAAAGTATAGTTTTAGTTGAATAAAATTACATAACTTCCTTTTTATATTAGAATGTTCCTAAATCCTTTCTGTAAATTTGTGTGTTATTTTATCTTTTTTCTTTATCTAAATTTTTTGCATTTTTTGAAAGACACGTGTTCAGGAAAAACTTTCTGAAATGGCAATGGTAGTAACATTTTTTAATATAGAGATTTATTCTACTTATTTATTTTCTTATACATAAGTTTGAGTCATTTCTGTTTTTAATGTAACTGTTAATTTTTTATTTTATTTTCAAGTTCTTAACAGTAATCAATAGTGTTAAAATATGGCAAGAACTGCCCTTATAAAAACTGTTTCAAGAAAAAAGAACAATTGACAACTCAATATAATATTATTTTAAAACTAATGTTAAAACGTGACATGGTTATATCATCAGAGTACAAAAATGACAAATATTTATTCATAATTAATAAATGATAAACAAATTATGTTTAAACCATGCTATACCTTCAAAAAAAAATCAAGAAATTAACAAAATATTTGATAATGCATGCATATTAAACATATGGTGTGAGCAATGATTTTCATTAAACTAGGTGCATATATTCAGCAAACTGATAAGTCCCAATAATATCTTGACGAATGTGAATACCAC
Organism: Parasteatoda lunata; assembly: GCA_949128135.1. Classification (NCBI taxonomy): domain Eukaryota; kingdom Metazoa; phylum Arthropoda; class Arachnida; order Araneae; family Theridiidae; genus Parasteatoda; species Parasteatoda lunata. The sequence continues at coordinate 83,476,288 of OX421980.1, forward strand.
ATGTTTAAAGTCAAGAATAAATAAATAGAGAAAAAAATAAGTTTTACTAAGGTCGTGAAACTTAAAATTTATTAATTTGCACACATTATACCAATTTTTGTACGACATTACAACATATTATTTTGATTACTAATGATGCAAATTTATATTTTATTAATTTTTGAACGATAGTTTATGACAAGCCGTAATAAGAAAAAATTCAAGGGGAGAAAATTAGAGGGTTTGGTCACTCTATTAAAAACAAATGAGAGATATTTCATATTTTATTTGGCTTAACATTGAAAGAAAAATTGTTTAAATGATTTCTTTAAAGTTTTTGTTATTCAATGGTTAATTTTTTATCAGTAATAGTATTTTATTTCAAAAGTTCAAAAATGTAGTTACACTTAATCCTACTACAACTTAAATCTAAATCAAATATATCTAAACCTTCTAATAGAGTCATCTAGTAAACTAAAAACAAGTGACTGCTGGAACAAGAAATTATAAGAAAATGTTTAGAAGCTCTGTGGTTAGATAGTTTCACTTTCAAATTAAAATTTTTTTTTAATATTAAAACTTTTTTCATACAAAGATCATTATTTCGAATTAATTTGATATAAATTTTTTTAAATAATAGACTCTAATTTTTCTGCAAAAAAATAACATTAATAAAATTTAAAGGGGGAAAAAAAAACTTATGTATCTGATAAGTCTTTTCTCATCACATACGCTTTTTTTCGAGTCATAATTGCATTAAAAAAAAGGATTTTAAAAATCGAAAAAACAGGTGGTAATAACAGCTGGATAAAAAAAAAGAGATGGGCGCCAAAATTTACAAAGAAATCATGAAAATGGGAAGTGTTAAAAAATGATTACTTCAAGCCGCGATTTGAGAATCCTGTGCTAAAATAAATAACATTGTATTAAAAGTATTTGGAACTTTTAAAATCATCTGAAATGCAAAAATCAGTTGCAATAAATGCCAAAAAACAGATGGAATAAAAAGTGCCACAATAAAAAGTAATTACTCAAATGTGCAGTTTGAATTTCACATTGTTGCAATTGTATAATCTGAAATATATTGGTAATTTTAAAAACTGTGTAATAGCAAAAACTGCAGAAAAATGATCAACACATCCCATAGATTTACGATATAGAATCTAGCATGAAAAAAAGGACAACTCAAATCAAGATTCGAATTTCTTGTGTCACAACACATAAAAATATATCAGGTTTTAAAATTTAAGTAAAAATTCGTAGCAATAATTGTAAAAAAGGAAGAAAAAAAGATCGAAACACCTTTTTGGATTTTTGATGAAATTGGTATGAATCAAGCACATAAAAAAATAATCGCACGAATGAACGATTCAAGTTGCATGTATCGTAATAATATCCTATAAAAAATATAGAGATTTTAAAAACTATGTGAAACTGCCGAAAAAACTATTGAAATACCACATAGATTTACAAGAAAATCAGTACCAAATCAAGCACATTGAAAAGTGATTAAAACAAAATGGAGCAATTCTAAATGTCCAAGTCAAAAATTTGGTATTTTACTTGCTTGATTGGATTTTATTTCAGTCAAATATATAAAGGGAGAAAGAAACATATTGCATTACTTTATTATTTCTTTCATAATAAATCGAAATTAATGACAAAATCTCCACTTACAGATGATGCCATATTGTCCTACTTTATTAAAAATTTACAACCTTATCACATCTTATTTCATTAAAATATAAGCTAAATAAAAATGAAAACACACCTTTTGGAATGCATGCATAATTTGAAATAAGTTCAATCATTTTGAAATAAGTCAAAACATACTTTGAAGATATAAATGTATTTAGAATCAATATAAATATCAACATACTTAATGGATTCTGCACCTATAGTTAGTCTTATAAAAAACAGTTATTATATGTAAGTAATCACATTTGCAATAAATAAAAAAAATTAAAGACACATACTTCTGGAAACTTTTCGACAAAATATTGATATTCTTCTTCTCTTTTGAAATAAAAGCCAATAGCGCAACTTGGATCCATCTCAGCAAAAGAGATCATTCTAATTGATGATGAATGAAATGACTGAAATAGAAGAATCTGAATCTGACACTTCAATTGTATAGGGTGTAAAATAAAAATAAAAAACATTACACTATCAATAACTTTTACCTAATGATCAGATATTTCTGCACTAATAATTAGATATTTATGTAAAACTTTGAACTTTAAGGATAAAATATTTATATCTGATAATATTGGATCATATCTTAATAGTCAATAATAAAAATTTGTCCAAAAAAACAAAACAAATAATGCTTATTCAAAGAATATGTTTTTGTATCTGATATATAAAGTTAAATTATCTTTTGCCCCAACCAATAAGTGCATTTTAAGTGGATGCCTCAAATAATAAAGATTATATGAATATCCATTAATTTGATCAAAAATTTATCAAGATGCATTTCCTTGCTATACGTTTCCTTCTTCTAATTGTGTTTATGTGTGAGATTTCAGTTTAGGAAAAATATTCTATTACTTAGATTTTTATAAATTTGGTAATTAAGTGTTTGATATCCAATTTTAAATAATATCGTTTTAAATTTTACATTACCTGTAAATTTTAAAAAAATTAATTCAAAACTTTTCATTACAATAAAAATCTCAATATTTAAATAATCAAATCAATAATTCAAATTTAACAAACAAGAAAAAAAAAAACCTTTTCATTAAAATCTTCTTTTTCCATATCTACAGCAGGTTGACATGCATGTGGATCCAGATGAATTAATTTGTCATCTACATGGAGAAAAAAAAAGAAAGAATACATCTGAATCTTAAAATCTCAATAAAACATACAACTCATCTTTCCCAGCTCTTTATTTATGTTGCTATTCTTCGTTGATTGAATGTAGAGAGAACAGAGAATAGGTATACTGTGCCAGGCAAAATTAATGTTACATATTTAAGGTAACAGAATAAAATGCAGTTGTAAAACTAGTTTGATAGTGTATTAAAAACAGATTAAGAATAGAGTTTGACGGTATAAGAGTCATAATTGGCTATATTGCTCTATATTTAAACATTATGCAATGTACTCAAAATAGCAATATCACAGTGCTATAAACTATGTTTGATAAATTGAAGTTATGATTAGGGATCAGGACAGAGCGATGCATCAGCAAATATCAATGTTAAGTAATCATTGGTGATCTGACGTCTGATTTGATTTTTTCCAAAGCATTGCAAATTACGATTGCACCGTGATGTGTATGATGTTTCCTGATGCATCATAGACATTGATATCTATGCGCACAATGAAGAGCATTGTTCCTGAAAGTGCATTGATGGTTTCAAGCGCATGTCGAGTAATTTTCCAGATCAGACATCAATGACCTCAATCTCGCGCAAAGAGCAATTTACTCTGATCTTAGAACAGTGATTGCTGTGGTGATTATCATTATCTTTCCCCATGTTTCTTCCATTGTGACTCATTAAGCAGAGATAATGCTTTGCTAACACAAGGAATCTCTTAGTTTTTGAAACATGCTTTCTTTTATTTGTGCAAATTCTCTGATGTTGATTTTTTTAAACAATCAATCCAGTTATTTATCATTTTTAACTGCTATTTTTCATACATTTTAGTCTTTAATTATTGAGAAATAATAACCATAGTTAAGAAATAAAAAAAATGCAATGTTTATTAAAAAAAACAATTGGAACTTACAACAAGCAAATTTTTAATTATCTTTTTTTTCATTCAATGATTTGTTTGACTTTTCAATAGATTCTTTTTTTAAAAGATAAATATTGATAGCAATGTACTAAATTTACAAGTGGGTAAGAGATGACTTAGAAGGTACACGTGCCTTTTGGTGACAGCTGTTCGTAAGTTTTCAATCATTCTCAATCCATCAGCAAAGTTTTTATTTTTCTGTTTACAATTATCAATCAAATTATCAATCTCAATTATCAATCAAAAAGTTAAAGAATCCAAAATTATGCAATACCAAATGTAAAACATTAATTTAACAAAACATCGTAACGTATCAAAGTGTCGCGATGCTAGAGTGATGATACATTGCAATGCCAAAGTCTTAACGTTGCCCAAACCTACTGGCACATATTTGAAATTGGAACATGAATTAAATTTACTGTAAAATTAGGCAGCTTTTGTAGTAGTAGTTACATTAAAATAAAAGTAGATAGGTAGCTTTGACATTTTCACAAATACATTTTTTTTAAAGTTTAAGTTAAGTCAAAATAGCTGGCTAATTAAATTTTCTTTATTGCTCTTAACTATTAGAATATTAATCTCACTCTCTCCCTCTCAAATACAAACATACACACACATATATATATTTGAGATAGGTTATTATCGTTTGATTTTTTTATATAAAAATCATCCCACAAAGTTTATTATCCATAGTGTAAGAGTATTAAAATATTTTCAAATGAAACTGAAATGAAACATATTTGAAATATGCAAACATGATATGACTTTCTGCAAAAAGTAAAAAGCTTCCAAACTGCATTATAAATAATGTGTTAAAACTTGAAATTACAATTTACATCTAAGTATTCCGCTTAATAAATTCAATTCTTATATACTACAGGATCAAAGGTTTTAGATCAGAGATTCTCACTTCAGCAGCATAGCTGCTTTGAAATTGAAAATTCTACATGGAACATTTAATTTTATCCAAGAGGTATACACTGTAAAACAAATTGAATGGCAAGGTAGTATTAACGATCTAAAGTCAATCAGATATTTCAGTCTACAGGATATTAGATTTCATAGTTTAAAGATTCTTAATTTTGGACTATCACCCACTGCAAACAGCAAAAGCAGACTTGAAAAAAAATTAAAATGAATTTAAAGCATTTATTACAAATTCACAATTTGTCATATTTTTTTATTTTGATTATATTATATTTGTTAAAAAATTTGCTGGGTCAAATTTAATGAGAAGGACAATATTATTCTGGTGTGAAAAGCAATTATATTTGTCTGACATTTGGACAACGTCCAGTGTAGCCCATTCTCTACAGTGAATGTTTGGATAAAGAAAACCAGAGTTTTAGAAACCTGAAAAATCCTTAAAAATGGCAATAAATGAATTTAAAAAAATAACAAAAATGCCTTAAAAATAACAAAAAACTCCTTTAAAATAAAAATATTATTCTTGTAAATGAACAAGAATTTTAATCTGAAACATCATTTATTTCTAAAGTTTTATATAACATACAATAATGAAGAGGCACTATAAGTTTTGAACATTTTTTAAATTTCTCAAGAAATACTTAAAAGATTATTTTGTAACTTTAGAGGTAAATTCTTTAGAGCCTTTTTCTTTTTTGCAACTTGAGAGGCAATTTCTTTGAATTAGTTCCTACTATAATTTATACTTAGCAATAAAGTTTTAGGCTTTTATAGGTTTCAGGGACTGACAATAAATTACGAAAGAAAACAAGTATTTTCGTACACCCTATACCAGAAAATAAATCAATAAACTTGTAACCTGCAGATTACTTTGGTTGTTACTCGAAATAGCTGCATAAAATTTTATAAACCCAACTTAAATATTTATGGAGATATGAACATTTTTATAAAAAATAATTTTTTTTTGTTTTATTTTTTTTCCTATAACTTTCAAAATATTTAATAAAATTAAACAAAATTTTTAAAGTACAATTAAAAATTAATTATAAAATTATTGTTTTAAAATAAAAGTTTGTTAAAAACTGTGCAAGATATGTCAATTTCAAGTAGTCCTTTTTACAGTGCATGTTTAATAAATTTGTAGTAAATTGTATTTTGAAACTAATGAAAAAAGTCTGATTTGAATGTCTTTAAAATTTTCAAGAAATTATCTAAGTAGTTTTTGTACTTGATAAGGGGTTATCCAGAAATTTTATTATAAGACAAAATTTAATAACAAATGATAATACTTTACAGTAAGTGTTCGGACACCAAACTATGATGGTAAAAGGAAAGAAAATGGGCAAAATAATTTTTTTTTTTATGGAGGATGATCTCCCACAATGCTGGTGCTATTATTAATAAAACTTGTTTAATAGAACAAAATGAAATTTGTATACCCCTTTATCATTTTGAAATTTCTTTTAAAAAGTACAAAAATTACATAGAAAATTGCTTGAAACTCTTCAAATTTTTAAGATATTCAAATCAGACTTTTTCCATTAGTTGATACTTATGATTCACTAAAAAATTATAAAAAAAAGATTTTTGTAATTGTTTTTGCGCATGTGCAGTATAAAATAACTACTTTAAATAGTCATATCTTGCACAATTTTTAGGGTGACCTGGGGTAATTCACGATTACTCAGTTTCTGGGGAAAATAATGATCACCTAAGGTTTATTTAAAAAACTTTTTTTTTTTTAAATTTGAGACATGGACAAGAATGCTTGTACACTTTACTAAAGTATAACTACATTTACTTAATAATTGCTTTTTGTTTTATCTAACAAAATAAGTATCTTTTAAACTGCTTTCTGTATTTTCCATTTCAAAGATTGGTTTCAAAATGTGCACATTTCTGCAAAGATCTCCCTCCTTCTCTTAATAATAAATATTTTGAGGTACTTTCTTTTTCTTTGATATAAAAATAGTGTAAGCTTTTGTTTAATTGTTTCACATCTACTGTAAACATTATAATTGATTATAGGAAACACTATCAAATGTTGCACCCTACAGATGGGGTAATTATTGATCGCTGGAGTAATTCCTGATCATTGTCATTTCTTCTTATAAATAGTATAAAAAATAGCCAATAAATAGCTAATTGTCTTTTCTTAAATAACAGTTCATATTTATTAAGTGGGACAACTATAAAAAATTTTTTTAACTGTAATAACAAAATTTGTTTTTAACTGTATACAAGACAAATGTGTTCTGATTTGCACCATTTCAGGTTTGTCTTACCTTGATTCTATCTTAATTTTATGCGTGTACATTGTGAGAATAATTTTTAAGTTTATAAATTAGCCTAATATAAATATCATGAGAAATTATAAGCCTAAAAAGGATACTAAGCTTTTAGAAAGCAAAATTAGTGAATTTCTTTTAATGCTTGAAAATGAAAATTCCAGTGTGAGAGCTGTTGCCTTACTGTTGACATGCCTTACTTAACTTACTCTCACTTAATAAAATTAAAAAATCCAGCAAAAGTAACCCATGTGAGAACTCTTTCTTATATTCCAGCAGAACATGAGAATGAGTTGACTGCTTGCCTAAAATGTATGGCACGATGCAAAGATTTTTGGAAAATTTAAAGTGTCAATCTTTATTCTTGTTTTTAAATAAATAGTTTTATTAGCTGCTTAAACATATCTTTTTGGTTTATTTGTTTGATCTTGATGTCGTATTTGTTAATTACCATGGTATAATTATTTTAAACAGCCTCTTTACTATAAAAACTGGTGATCAGTAATTACCCCAGATGTGATCAGGAATTACCCCAGAAATGATCAAGAGAAGGGGTAATTCCTGATCACTAAAAATTTAAAATCTTTTTAATTCTAATTAGATTTTCAAACAAAAGAAGGTAGCATAGGACTCATCTCATATAGCCTCAAACTTCCAGTAAATATTAAAATTCTATCTTGAATAGTTTTTTCACAAAATAGATGTTTGCATTTTTTGATCAGGAATTTCCCCAGGTCACCCTAACACGACTTTTTTCCAAGTTTTGAAACTATAACTTAGTAATTGTTTTTTAATTGCTCAAAAAACTTTGTTTGATTTTATGGAACATTTCATTTTTAAAGTTAGTGCAAGCAAAAAAAAAAAAAAAAAATTAAGACAAAAAAAAGTAGTTTTTTTTTATAAAAATGTCTATATTTCCATAAATATTTAAACTAGGTTTATGAAACTTATGTTTATTTTTTAAAAAAATTAAACCAAAGAAATCGGTATAAGTTACAAGCTTATTGCTTGATTTTCTGGCATAGGGTGATAAAAAATACTTGCTTTCTTTCGTAATTTATTGTCGGTCCCAATAAAGTGGAAAGTCACATATCCGGAATCGGTGGGACTTTTGGAAGTCCGGGCATTAGATTTTTACGTATAATTGACCCCCAAGGTAAACAAAGCTTAAAACAATCTGAATCTAATAAGCAAAAAATAAATAAACATTATTTTTTGGGCAATAATGTTATAGTATTAGAATATCTAATCAATAAAAAACAAAATATTAGAAAAAAATAATTATTGCTTAAAATATAGAAAACGAAAAAAAAAAATTTACAGTTATGAAAATATTAATTGCTCTCTCTCCACCATTTTGAACTAAAATACTTCAAGCAAGAAGGGGAAATTCTGGTCATTAATTAAAGTGGGTAGGTAGAGAAGAAAATTCATTTCTTCCTTATTTGTCATTCAAGTTGAGGGCGGGGCAGTGACAAATTCTTATTTTCTCTCCCATCATTGGCTATCAATCAAGCATAAAGGCATGGCATGCTGATTGGGTTCTCTTTATTTTTTCTTGTGTGACTGAAAGTGACTCCCCCTCCATGTTAATGTTTGTTGTGTTTACCTTTTTCCACAGTATTTCTTCTTTCTCTGACACTCTAATAAAAGGGTTCCAGGAAATGCCTCTTTTACTAGCCAGCTGCATAGGAAAGGGGGGGGGGGAGGCACTCTTTTGAAAACAAATCTCCCCCCATTCCTGAGGAGGAGCAGTACTTAGGGTCACTCAATGGTCTTGGGAGGTCTTTTCTTCCCCTTTCTGTTGATTTATGGGTTCAATGCATGAATCACTAGAAGCTAGAAAAGGAAAAAACCTGTCCAGACTTTTATTTATTTATTTTTTTTTTAAGAGAGGGGAAGATGAAGAGATGTTTGTTTATTTTGATTGTTAAAAAGGGTCCTGGAAATCGACCCTTCCTGGAAAGGGAGGTTGCACTGTATATACAATTTACGATTATTAATAAGAGTTATTTATTGAAATATATTTGTTTAAACGTAAAATATACTATATTTTTTATTATATTGCAACTTTTTTACTACTATAATACATAAATATAAGAATTACAACTTTAAAAAAAAAAGCTAAGTACATCTAAACAAAAAACAATATCTCATTAAAATAAACATATAAAAGGAGAAAGGAAAAAATGTAACTTAGGGAAATTTATTTGCTATTTTTACCCCATAAGAATTGTTCTATTATAAGTATAGATGTAGTTGAAATAAAATGTTGACTGAATAAAGTTGAACCTTTTCCTCTTCCCTTTTATCAGATTTTTAAATATTTTATTTATCTTTCTTAACAAATGTTTGAAAATGGTGCATCAATAAACAAAAAAATTACTCTAATTAGCAATTTTAATATGATAATTTATTTCTTTACAGTTATCTGCTTTCAGATATTTTTTAAAATTTATTCATTTAGTTTTAATTTTAATTTAATTTTTTTAATTTTCAAAAATTTCATAACAGACAAAGATGTAAAGCTAAATTACTTTCCTAAAAATACTGATTGTAGTTGAAAAAGTCAGTTTAAATTTTAGATTATGCCCTCTGTGTAACATTCATTCTGATTGGAAGACAACTTTGTATTTAACATATTTCAAAACATACTACTAAATAAAAAAAAATCCATTATCATAGATCAGATTATAAAAATTACACTAAGGAATTCCCTCCTCTGACAATTGAGTCTGGTTGCAAAGGATGAGTGATGAAATAAAAACATCAATACAAATTCTATAAAATATTTATAATTGCATCTTAAAATGACTTTTTTTCATTAAAAGCATCAAACACTTAAAACTTATTTTTAAATATAATATTGTAAATATCATTCAGACAGATAAAACACATAATTTTAGTTAAAAAAAAATATAAATATATTATAGAGAATTGTTACCTTGCCAGCCAATGAAGTAAAGTGCATGTTTAGGCCGGCCTCCAATAATCCCAATACATTGTTCGTAAGTCAATAGATTTTTTAGACAAGGTATATAAAATGGATTTATTTTATCATTTCCTAATCGTACTGAAACAAATAAAATCAAGCTCTTCCAGTATCCTTGAGCTGTATTAAAACTAGGTGGACCAAATTCGGAGTATGATGGGCATGCATCATCAAATTCTTTACAATCTTTCACAGATTTAGAATCCAAATTATTTGTTTCAGTTAAAATCATATTGACCTCTGAAACATTTTGCATTTCGGAGGTCTGAGGAAGAATTTTGCTAGTTGCCAAAACTTCATTTTCTTCTGCTGTACCGTTTTGAAGTTTGCATTTAGATGGTTTTCGACACAAGTCTTCAATATCTTGTTTAAAAACTGAAAAAAAGAGAGATACAGAAACTATTAAATCATTTTCACTAAAACAGTTCTTTTTATTGCTTTGTTTAGTATGCTTTTTATAAATATTAATTAGTTTAACAAGTTATTCGTGAGGTTAACTATGAATGATAGAGCATTGTATTAAGTTAAAATTCGTTGTTATAAAAGTGCAAGATAGGTCCCAATTTTGCAATTATGAATCATTGAACAATCAATAGAATAAAATTAACTTAATTATTATCTGTTATCATAAAAGGAGGATAATGCCTGCCACCTCCACGTGGTGCCCCCTAGATACTCCTCACTGGGTAACTAAAAGGCAGGCAAACACTATGATGAGCGAAAGTAAAGCTTTTGATACGGCATCATCCGTCTCGCCGGTTAACAAGGGATGTGTTCAGGAATTAGGCAGAGGTTCCTGTTCGAAAAGTTTTTTACAGTCTCCAGTAGCATATGGTAGGCCCAGTGCTAATACCACTGCTTTGCAGTCTACTTTGAAAGCTGGTGAGGCGTCCAAAGGCGCAGGCCCTTCCTCTGTAGGAGTCTCTAGTCCCCAGAGGCACTCGGAAGACAGTGTGTCTCGTGCCACTGGATTGTCCAAGAGCCTGAAACAGAAGTTAAGGAAAATGAGGGCCATGGCGCAGCTAAGAGACCTACGTCTTCTGGTGCAACTCCCTCACCCAATGCACCAACCCAAAAAATAAAGAAGTCCAGGGAGGATGTTGTTCCTGGGAGGAAAGCCCAATCCAGCGGAGTGGTTCCCCCTAGTGGGGATAGCCGAGCTGGAGAGGGGGATCCAACTGGGGGCCTCCAACCTGGAGTCTCTTTTGCCTGTGCTACCAAGTCAACCAAGATCGCTATAGTCCTGGAGGACTTTCCTCCGGACAAGCTTTCTTTGGTAGACTCTAATAACATCCTTAAGGAGATCTTAGAGCAGACTGACGCCATTCCTGGTGGCGAAAGACTGCCTGAAATCTATAGTAATCACCTTCAAAGAGGAGCGTTGGTATTGCAGTGCAACGAGTTCACTGTAGGGTGATTAAAACCAGGGTTCATGATTGTTTTGATTTTTAAAAAAAAAAAAAAAAAAAAAAAAATCTGATTAACAAATTGTGTTTATAAATTATAAATGTAGTCATTCATAAAAACATAAATAAATATTTAATATATATATTTTTATATTAAAATATTCATTTTTAATTCTATATCAAAATAGATAAGGTAAGATAAAAAAAAAAACAATTAAAAAATCTATGTACTCATAGGAATTTTTTTCCACAAAATTTCTTTATAGAAAATCAGATAATGTCAGATAATGAAAAACATATTATGAGAAAAAATACCAGTTAATAACCCTACTGCTTCAAATAGACTTTCAAAGAGTTTGAAAGGGAAGAATGACTATATCAGGAAAAATATATCTGAATTCATCAGAATTTTTTTATTTTTTTCTATTTTAGGCATATTAGGGTAATTTCTTTTTAATATAACCCCAAGCTTCAGAAATATACATGTTCCACCAATAAAATATTATGTAAATTTTAATTCCACGCTTTTTCATTCAGGTAGAATTTTAATTAACATTATTAGCATAATTTTTTGAAAAAAATTCATGTTTATTAATTACTTTCTACAGCTATGCAAGTCTATATTAAGACAGCATTAAATGTTTACTTTAATCTGTACTTTCAGTCTCAAGAATCAAAAGATTTTTAAAAATGTAATTTCAGATGTGTTGGAATTTAACACACATCAAGAAAGAAAGTCATTTGGTTAACAAAAATTAATTAATTAATTTTCGTTAACTAAAATTAATTAAAATAAATTTTAAAACTAAGAAAATAATAAAAGTATCAATAATTTAACACACTGTTTTTTAAATTTTAAAATCAATATATAGGATAAAAAAATTAGTTGATTTAAATCAATGATTTTTTTAAAAAAATCATTTGATTTAAATCATGATTTAAATCGTGATTTAAATCAAGCTGATTTAAATCAACAAACCCTGATTAAAACCCACTTCAACAAAGCCTTGGGCAACCTCATGCTCAAAGTCATTAGTGCTGACGAGCTACCCAAGCCCATGAAGGTAGCCTTTAAGACCAAAGAGCAATTCTCTGATCAGGGCACCTTTCTGATGGTGTCTTCTTGGTTTGAAGTCTATGGGGTGGAGGGTTCTGCGAAGTGCTGCGGAGCCGGGCACCTCTAGATGGATCTTTGAGGTGGAGCCTGAAGACGCGGAAGCTATTGTAAGAGCAAATTTCTGTGCACTAACTGGAGTGGATTGTGGTGTCTTCAAGATTATCCACGATCCTACCAGGAAAAAAGCAGTTGAGGCTTCAACAACACCGAATGTCCTCTCTGTTGAACCTGATGACCAGGAGGAAATGAATCAGGAGGATGAACTTTTGAAAGCTAATTCCCCTGATTCCAAGGTAAGTTCACTTGGGGCTCTTGATTTTTCAGAGCTAGGGTTGGACTCCGAATCAGTCGTAACCTTACGACCTGACTCATCAGCTTCTATGCTTGGTGTTGACGAAGCATTAGAACTGTTAAAAGAAGATATGTCTTCTAATGACAACCAGGGTAGGTAGGTGCCATTCTGGTTTCACCCATACTACTAACCAATTGCGACGACAATTAAGGTTGGACAAATTAATCTCCATCATAGCATTGCTGCCTCTTGCCTTATGGCTAAAAGGTAAAATGATGGAGAACTTGATATTGCTCTTATACAAGAGCCTTGGACCCGAAAGGGTAAAATAATGGGTCTCAATGTTAAAGGTTTTAATATTTTTTATGATACCCGTTGTGACCTTCCCAGGACCTGCATAGTGGCTAGGTCTAATCTAAATGCCCTCAATCTTGTTAATTTTCTTAACAGGGATTTAGTTGCTATAAAGCTCAAATTCTATGACAATGAGACAATCTCTGACTTTGTCATAGTTTCAGCCTATCTCCCGTATGAGGAGAAGGACCCATTAGCTGATATTACTAGGGCTTTAATTGGCCACTGTAATTCAAGCTGTAGATTCATCTTTGGCTGTGATGCAAATGCTCACCACACAGTGTGGTGAAGCAGTAATTGTAACCAGCAGGGGGATGTACTTATGGAACATATCCTCTATTTTAATTTGAATGTCCTTAATAAAGGTAATGAACCTACCTTTGTTACTTGTAACAGAAGGGAAGTCATTGACCTCACTTTATGTAACTCTATTTCCGTAGATTACATTACTGATTGGAAGGTATCTGGAGTAATTACTGCTTCAGATCACGAACTAATTACTTTTTCTATTAAAGGCCTCCCAGGACTGAAGGTCATAAGGAGGAACCCCAGAACAGCTGATTGGGGTTCCTTTAGAGCAGCTCTGGAGAGGAGGATAGGGAGCTACTCTGGTAAGTACAATAATGTTAATGATGTGGAGTGGACTGTTGACCAAGTGTAAGGTGACCATTCGTACTGATTTTACCAGTACAGTACTGGTTTTCAGGGCATAAGTCCTGGTTAGTCATTAAACAAAACCAGTACACGAAAAGTACTGGTTTTAGATTAGAAAACATTGAAACAAAAAAAGTAATAAAATAAAAATAATAAAATTAGAACTGCAACCCTGATAATTCCATGTGATATCGTCAGGTGTCGCATGAGCAGGACCAAGTAAACATAAGAGTTGCTGTTTGATCGCTAACGTTTGCCACTTCAACGGTTTCTTCGCTGAATGGGCGATTACGTTTGAATCGACAGAGAGATCGCTTTCATAGAAAAACGAAAACGATATTCGGTTTTTGATACCTTAAAATTAGATAAGAAAATGCCAAATTAAAATATTTACATGAAAATACGTTTCTAATTGTTTCAGTAAACACATAATTTTATTTTGAGAATAGTTTTAATATATTTTTTTTTTAAAATTATGTTAGTTTTAATATATTTTGCATAAATATCTATGCAAAACATAACTTTTATAATTCCATCGTAAAAGTCGTATACAATTGGAAGAATATGTTAAAAAAATACTCTTTATTTTCTTAATTACAATTTTGTTTTTAATTTATTAAAAGTTAAATATTTAAAATAGTTTTATGTTTCACCGATTGATTTAAAAAGATATTTGAAGGAGCTACATTTATTTGTGTTTTTAAACTGTTATCTTTATTTTTCTAAGGGAAGTATTACGAAAATAATTACACTAAAAGAAACTTGGAACTTTTTTATATGTCTCACAAAATCTTTTGTTAAGAAAAATATACCTACTTAACCTATAAAAAAAACCAGTTCGTAAACCTCGAATTCAATAGGTTTTTGAAAATAGAATGAAGCATCAAAATTATTTAATTTTACGTAACATTTGAATTTCTGTAATTAATTAACAACTGTACCTAAAAAAAATAATTATATTAAACTACGCAGAAGTTTTACGAGATTTAGTCCTCTTCGCTGAATGTAATATACTATCCCTTTTATATTCTTTAATAATTCTGAAAACAGAAGCGGTGCTAACTCCCGATGCTGAAGCCGCATGGTCAGCCACATCAATGATTGGAACATCTGGTTTTGAATGCACTTCTGTTTTATAAATGTTCAATGTTATTTCCTTCTCAGCTTTACTTATGTGAGATTTCTTCTGACGTTTTTTAGGATGACTTAAATCCATCACATTATTTTCCATATTGCTCATGAAACACCTTCAAAAAGACACCACGGCGAAACAAACAACCCTCTAAGAAATAGTAAAAATTTTCGCTTGACTGATAGGCGCTAGTTGTCATTATTCCTGCGTCAAGCAGACAACGGTATTGCGCCAAATAGCACGCCGCTTTGTTTACTTTCACTATCAGTTCTCGTTGAACAGACTATACCTTATTATTATCATGGCGGCAAAACGACGAAAGTGCGTATTTAATGATGATTTAAAATTAAAATATACATTTATTAAAGAAAGTAATAATATTGATCCTAGTGAAGTATATTGTGAAAAATGTAGAAGTACTTTTTCTATTGCAAATAGTGGAAAAAGCGACATTGAAAACCACATAAAAACAGTTAAACACAAACGAGCAGTGTCAACAGCAATTGCAAGTTCGAGTATGACATCATATTTTAAGAAAAAAGAATTTGAAACTGCCGAGAAGAAAATAGCTGCAGCTGAAGGTTTGTGGGCATATCATACAGTTATGCATAATCAATCTTTTCGATCAATGGACTGTACCTGTAAACTTATTAAGGCATGTTTCGATGCTAAATTCACATGCTCTAGGACCAAATGCGAAGCTATAATCACCGATGTACTTGTCCTTATGCAAATCAAATATAGGCTGAAGCTTGAGAAACGTAAGTTTTATATCAGTGTATTCAGATGCCTCAAATCACAAAAAAATTAAACTTATTCCTTTACTTGCCAGATATTTTTCATACAAGAATGGAATACAGGTAAAAATTATTGAAGTAAAGGATTTGCCAGGAGAAACGTCTGACATAGTAGCCGAATATATTGTAGAGGTCTTAAAAAAACATAATTTAGAAAGCAAGATATTAGGGTTTTGTGCCGACAACACCAACACTAACTTTGGAGGCAGGCGAAGAGCCGGGAAAAATAATATTTTTACCAAGCTAATAGCTACTTTGGATGGACGGGAGCTTGTGGGAATTGGTTGCTCAGCGCATATTTTAAACAATTCTATACAAACCGCGGCGGACTGCCTTCCAATTGATATACAAACTTTAATTAACAAGATTTACTCTTACTTTTACATTTATACTGTGCACGTCAGTTAATTAAAAGAATTTTGTAATTTTGTAGACATAGAATATAAAAACCTTTTGGGTTACAGTGCTACGCGGTGGTTAGCGTTACAACCAGCTATTGAGCGCGTGTTGGAAATATTTCCTGCATTAAAATCGTATTTTGCGTCTAATGAATAAACTCCGACAATTATTAAAAATTATTTTGAGAATCCTGAAACCAAATCTTGGCTTTTCTTTCTCCATAATGTGTCGTCAATGTTTCATAACACGGTTTTAAAGGTAGAAGGACAGGATATTTCTATGTTGGAAGCAAATATCATTTATAAGGACCTTAAAACCAAAATTGCTGACAGGATAGCAAGTGTGTTTCTGCCTCTGCAAGTTCGACAAAATTTAAAAAGGCTAGAAGAAGACGGCTTAGTTAAATCGAATATTTTCAAAGAAAAAGTGGTGGAATTTTACAGCACATATTTTCAGTATCTGGAAGAATGGGAAGGCCATTTTGAGGGAATCGAGAAGTTTAATTGGATTACATTAAACATGAAACCTACGCATCAAATGGTTCAAGTATGCAGTGACTATTTAATTCAACATTATCCGGAAATAAATTTAATTGAAGGTGAGCTCTTTGATGAAATCTGTTTCATTCAGCGCTACACCACAGATGAGAAACTTGGACATTGGAAACAAAATTGTGTTTCGGTATCAGATAGGTGGATTGAAATTTTTAAAGCCTTTAAAGAAAATGATGTGTCCAATAATATTGGCAAATTGGTAGAGTATTGCCTCTGTATGCCAGGAACTAATGCACCGACCGAACGGGTTTTTTCTTCATTAAACAACATCTGGACTAGCGAGAAAACCCAATCGAAAGTGGAAACTTTGAAATCCTTGTTGATTGTCAAAAATAATTTAAATGCAACCTGTATGGAATTATATGAAAATATACAGGAAAACAAAAATTTGTTAAAAGCAATTCATTCCTCAGAAAAATATAAAAAAACAAACTAAATTAAATAACTCCTTATGTTTTATTATGTTATTATATTAGGTATGGCTTATCATGTTATGTTATGTTTATTATGTTTTATTTTTATATTGTAAAATCATATTTTAGTTTTCACATTTCTTGTGTTTAAATAAACGCAAAATTTTTTGATATCTAAAAGTTATTTATTTACTTAGGTATACAGGTTGGCCGTCAGGTGAATTTTTGATAAAAATTTCTAAAATTTGGGCGTGGTTGGTCAAAATTCATGTTGTCCTGGTTTCAGGTTTTAAAAAAATGGTCACCTTAACCAAGTGCAACAGATCATACTGAACTCGTATCATATTTCATGTAATATTACGTCCACTAGCTTCTCGAGGCGAGTTCCTTGGTGGTCTTCTGAGCTTAGTAAACTATGTAAGAAATGTAGGAAGCTATTTAACAGCGCAAAGAAATCTGGAGAATGGCAGTCCTACAGAAACGCTCTAACTGCCTATAATAAGGCTATCAGAGCATCTAAACGTCGCTCTTGGCAGACTTTCTGCGATGGTATAAACACTACTTCTGCCACTGCAAAAATTCTTACTAAAAACTTTAATTGCAATTTAAATGCCATCCGTCTTACCGGATGCCATCTGGAAGATACAGTGAATCAGGGGAAGAGGCTCTTGGAGAACTACTTGAAGCACACTTCCCCGGATTTCATCCTGTGGAGAATGAACATCTACATATTATTCCCACAACTACTTGTAGTAAGAATGACTGGGAGGCCACCAAGATTGTGGTCTCCTATGAGAAGGTTGTATGGGCCATAAAGTCGTTTAAGCCCTACAAGTCCCCAGGCATGGATGATATCATACCAATGATGCTTATTCAGGGGGTGAACATACTAGTCCCTATTCTATGTAGGATTTTTCAATCCTGTATAGCATTTGGGTATATACCTCACTCTTGGAGGAAAACCAGGGTAATTTTCATACCAAAACCAGGTAAGGAAAATTACTTTGAGGCTAAATCATTTAGACCAATTAGCCTTACTTCCTGCCTGTTGAAAGCGATCGAAAAGCTAATTGACAGATACTTCAGAGACACTGTGCTCATAGAAAGGCCACTGTCCTCCACACAGCATGCCTATCAACCAGGCAAGTCTACAGACACCACTCTTTACGAGCTCTCCTACCTGCTTGAGAAATCTATCACAGACAAGGAGATGGCTCTTGCGGTATTCATTGGTATTGAAGGTGCATTTGATAAAGTCTCTCTTGAGACTATCATCAATGCACTTAGGAACAGAGGCATAAACCCAATAATTACCAGGTGGATAGCGAATTTGCTATCCTCTAGGTATGTTTGTTCCTCTCTATTGGGTGCAAGCATGAAAGTGCATGCAACTGCAGGGTGCCCCAAGGGAGGGGTTTTGTCCCGTATCCTATGGTGTATGGTAATGGACTCCTTGTTCGGTTTAACTGTTCCTGTATCGGGTACGCTGATGACGGTGTTATTGTTGTCAGAGGCAAACATGGTAAAACAGTCTCTGATATCATGAATAATGCACTTCTAGAAGTTGCTAGATGGTGCTCTGAATCAAGCTTATCTGTCAATCCATCCAAGATAAGCTATGTAGCCTTCACACGAAAAAGGGATCTTGATCTAGGTAATGTATACTACCTGGACCATAAATTGGAACTCACAGAGAAAGTCAAGTTTCTCAGGGTTTATTTTGACTCAAAACTAAATAGGGGTTATCATCTTGAATACTGTACCAACAGGGCCAGAAAGATTTTCTGGTCTTGCAGAAATGCTATTGGTAGAACCTGGGGATTATCCCCCAAAATAGTTTACTGGATATACTCAATGATCATTAGTCCTATCATCACTTATGGCGCAATCGTCTGGTGGTCAAGGACTAAATTGAGCTCTGCAAGGTCTAATCTTAATAGACTACAAAGAATGGTCTGTGTAGCCCTGTCAGGCTGTCTTAAGACCACACCAACAGCTGCTATAGCGAGCTTACTTGGGCTTCTTCCATTGAACTTACGCATTGAAGTTGAAGCTCAGACAGGCATAAAGCGTCTTATGCACCTTGGCCTATGGAAAGAGTATTCCAAACACTTGTCATGGGGACACCTTGTTTCACAAGTGATGGATATACCCTCTTTTATTATACCTAGTGACTATATGTCACTAAGATATGCTTTTCACAAGCCTTTCAAGATCCATTTTCCTACTAGAGATGAATGGTTTAATTCTCCACGGTGGCTTAAAGGCAAATGCCAAATATGGTACTCTGATGGTTCAAAGATTGGTGCCAAAACAGGATCAGGAATTTATTGCTCCAATGACGGTACCAAACTTCACTTTCCCCTGAGAAACTATGCTACCGTTTTTCAGGCTGAGGTCTATGCCATTATCTTGTGCTGCAAGATATGCTTAGACAAGGGATATCAAAATACGACTATCTGCATCTGTTTTGACAGTCAGGCTGCTCTCCTATCACTGTCAAGGTGTAAATTCACCTCTTTGTTAGTGTGGGAATGCTTCTCGCTCATAACAAGGTATCTCTGCATTGGGTACCTGGACATATGGGTATTGGTGGAAATGAGCTAGCTGATGAAGCAGCATGGGCTGGCTCTAATGCAATTTTCTGGGGCCCTGAACTTGCACTGGGAATTTCTCCCATCTCATTTAGGGCATCCATTTTCAAGCTCTATGGCAAGATTGCCCACGAGCAATGGTGCGATGCTGGCGGTCAGAGACAAGCTAAGGAGCTGAATCGTGACTGTCCTAGTGTACGTCAAAAGGAACTTTTAAAGCTTAATAGAAACAGTTTAAGGAAGATCATAGGACTTCTCACTGGTCACTGCATCCTCAGGAGACACCTACACATAATGGGAATAGAACCCAATTCTTTTTGTCGGGGTTGTCATCTTGAAGAAGAGACATCACGACACATACTCTGTGATTGTGATGTCTATTCTGCTCAAAGATTTGAGAATTTAGGGCAGCATTGCGTCAAAACCTGGGAACTGCAAGATGTTTCTGTAAGAAGCTTGCTGAATTTTATTTCAGTCATAGGGCTTTCTTGCTAATCACGATTTAGGGTTTGGGTACAATAGACCTCTGGTCGATGTGCCCTGCTCGTTAGAGCTGCCCAACCTCTAAGTCATCATAAATCCTAATAAATAAGTCAACTCCCTACTTTTGATCATGAGATAGAAAATTTATGGTATTGGGTGCATTAGTTGATCGTCAAACAAATCCAAACATGGACATTTCTAAAATTAAAAAAATTATATAGTCTACAAAATTACCTCAAGTTAAAAATATTTCATTACAGAAATACTTATAAAAACAGGAAATTTCCACACTGCTCTTATAGACAAGATGCGTCAAATGATACTAGATGAGATGAAAAATGTGGAATTTTGAATTCATTGGATGGGGGTGAAGATTTTTAATGGGACACAGGAAATGAAGATGATGTAGAATCCATTGCATAGTGGGATTCGTATATGACAACACAACTGATGTTCTCGAGTCCAACGCAGATGATGTTCTTAAAGACTCTGATTCTAATGATTCTGAATTCTAATAACTCGAATAACGCATCTTTTTTAAAATTCAATTTCTTGGGAACTATTCGACCAATTTGCTGAAATTTTGCACTTCAAATATTGTATTTTGCCATATTGTAAAAAATTGTATACTTTTAGGACGATTAATATATAAAATAATAAATGTTTACGGAAAGTTACTTTTTTAATGGAATTATCATTTAATAAACGAATTTTATAATTATGTGCAAATATTTTTCAATTTGCTTAAAATGTTTCCAAGATATGGAGAAATATGCGAAAAATAAAATTAACAATAAGGGGCCCTAACTTTGGATTGCTCTCCTGGCTAAGCTATATTTCCCAGATTGGTACGTTCTATGTTTTAAGGGTCAGTAATCCGAATTTGTTGAAAAAAAGGTATGTTTTTAAGAGAAAGTACCTTTTTATGTCTGATTTTGTAAGCTAAAATATCTTTTGTACTAATTAGTTAGCATATTTGATGTCAACCCCTCGAAGCAATAAGATTAAGTCCCAGACTATAAGGATCTGATAATTA
Organism: Parasteatoda lunata; assembly: GCA_949128135.1. Lineage (NCBI taxonomy): Eukaryota > Metazoa > Arthropoda > Arachnida > Araneae > Theridiidae > Parasteatoda > Parasteatoda lunata. The sequence goes on from OX421980.1 coordinate 83,497,452, forward strand.
GATCAAAAGATATAAGTTATTCAGAATGGTCTGTTTTTTTTTTATTTACTTTTTTTCAGGCATCATGTACATCTATGTTTTGTGATTTTGAAGCGGAAATGAGGTTCGAACAATTGCGATAAAGGGGTAAAAGATCAAAATAAGTTGGAAACAATTATACTTAGCACATTTTAGGACGATCATAATCAAAGCAATTAGAAAATATGCTATTTATATCTATAGCAAATATTCTTCTTCTGAAATTAAGTTTTATATAATGTAAGATGGAAAATTAAAACTCTTTTCCTTTCTAAATTACAGAAATTATATATTTGACATATTTAAGAATCATTAAATATTAATAATATAAATAATAATACATATTAATTATAAATTTTAATTCAGCACACACTAGTATGGTTTCTAAATTTTATTTATATATTTATTAAAAACTTTGTTAATTAAGTGATTATTTTAAGAATAATACGTTTATTTTTAAAATTATTTTTCAAAATGAAGCAAACCTTCAAAGTTTCTCCACACACACAGCCAACTATTGTTATAAACAAATTTTGTACAGATACAAATGGTAGTACTTTTAAAATTTAGTGATAAAATTCCTAACTAAACGGTTTTAGTATTCCAGCATTTACAGCAAAGAAATAAAAAATTGTTTCCATAGAGTTAGCATAACAGTACCTAATATAATTTAAAAACCTGCTGTAGGCTATACTCACTTCTTTTAAATTTTTTTATGAAAGAAAAATACTTCATTTTTGTTTTACTGGTAATTTTTCTATTCATAAAATAGCAATTTGAAAATTATAAAAAAAGAGGAATTAATATTATATTATTAGTTAACTTACCAATTCCATCTAAAGCAACATGCATACAAACATCTTTAAGTTGTGGATAATATTTTTGACATAAATGAAGAGCATCTCTAAAAATCAGAAAAACAATTAAGTGTGATTAATTATGTCACCAATTATGTGTGACTCATAAAATTTATTAGTTAAAAAAAGAAAATAATAATAATTTTGGAAATTTATGCATCTCCTACATACATATACATACATACACATATATATAAAATAATAAAGATACAAAAGAATTAAAGAAAAGAGATATTAACAAAGAAAATTAGGAAAAACCTCCCTAAACTCATTAGGGGCATGGCTCACTATACTTAGCTAAAAAATTTAGAAGCTGTAAGAAGTATAGTAGAAGTTATAAATTATTTAAGTAGCATTACAAATTTTAACTAAAGGAAAAAGCTCACCTAAGGACTTGAGCTGCATGTGTTGGTCCATACCAGTCTCCTGCCTTTCTACCATAGTTTTCTCCCATTGAGACTAAATGATGCAAAGAAAATGGACTAGTATCCGAGACTGAATCTCCAAACCAGCGCAATATCATCTTATAGACTTGTTTAGTTTCTTCTGGTTGATCTGAAGCTATTCTCCAATCTATGTGTATTAAATATGAACATTTTCAAGAAATTCAATCAATAATTTATGATTATACAGTCTGGCCAAAAAAGTATTTATATGTGGGTGGAACTTTTCACCTTTACATACTCCACATTTTTGTTAAATAATAAACTAGTTTTATGAAAGCAAATAAATATATTCTTCAAATATGTTCTAAAACTATTTTTTGCTCTAAGGGTGTTTTCGGAAGTTCTTTATCCAAAGAAAATAAAAAGAGCCACAACTTATTTAAAATAAAAAAGCCACAATAAAAAAAAAATGTAGATCAAACATGCTTTTAAACATGCTTTTCTCAAAACTGTGGTTTTTCATCATGACATTTTGCACCACAACTAGAATAGAAACCATGTGTTAACAATGTACAAAACTTAATAACTGTTACAAACTTACATCAGTTATAAAGTAGTAAATTATTTACTAAAAATTGTTTTTTTACATGATGACACAGCCTTAAAATATGAGCTTTTGTCTTTTGAACCTAAGCCACTTTTGTTTCTGACTTTTTTTGTCATAAATGATTTTTTTAAAAAAAGAAACTTACTTTTTAAAGTGGTAATTTTAATCAATTAAAAATTATTATTTATTCTTAATTCATTTTTTATTGTGTATTAAAATTATTGTTCCTTCATAGCTCACTTAAATAGTGTTAATTAAAGAGGACTATGTTCACTAGACTCTTGTTGTAGAGAATTCAGACTTTTAGAAAGAGACAAAAACTTTACAATTATACATAGTATAATATATTTTAAAGCAAAAATACAAAGTTTTATAAGGTGCATGACCACGGTTTGATTTAGGGAATCATTAAAAATTATAAGCATACCTCGATGAAGAAAGTGACATATTAAAGCTTGCGCCATCATCATTTGGCCACATCTTAACATACAACCCCATCCAGAATCTGACACAAATTCAGTTCCAGGAATTGCTGGAAAATTTATACGATAAGTAAGCCAGATTTTACTCAAAAGATCAAGTTTCAATTGCTTTGAGACATCTGGTGAAAACTGAGTACCATCTAAAATACAAATTAAAAGCCAAGTTCAGAACAAAGTAATATCTAAGTTAAAAAAAATAATGTTATAGTTAATGTATAAAAAAGTGTTGATAACAATTCATTATTACATAACAGCTTTTGAATGTTAATTAGTTTTATAAAGCGAATATGTTTTCTGTAGTGATGACATAACTCATTTTTAATTTTGAAAGTTAAAAATTTCCTCTTCAGATCTTGTTGCTACTTTGCTTAACAGTCTAGGAGAGCTAATTTATTTCAATAAAACTCTAAAAAACAAGTGCATAGAAAAATTTAAAAAATATTTCCTGAAAGTTATGATGAATGAAGCAATAATCCTTAAATCTTAAAAAATATTTATGAATTATGATGAATTATTAGCCTTCTTTGAGCAATATTCCCCATGAAACTTTAGTTATTCATGTAAAAAGGTTGTAGATATTTTTGTTAAAATTCAAGATTTCAATTTTTTTTTTTTTTTTTTTTTTTTTTTTTACAAAACTATTAAACAATGTTTTAGTTTATTTTTGCAAGAAAAAAATTTAAGTTTTGAGAGGTTAAAACTCAAGATCTTCTGGAATTTTAGGAAAAACACACCAATTTAAATATGTTAAAAACTTTCATATTGCATTGCACACAAAAATTGCCCTTTGTGAAATGGGTGAACTCCTGCACTGACTATTATTTTGTGTTCCACTAACTATTAAGACATAAATACTTACAATAGACTTTTGCCTCAAAGGTCATTCAAAAATCTTCATAAAAAAGCTTTGACTATCAAAACTGACTTGTGTCAACAGTGAACCACAAAGATATATATTTCAAGGAATTCATACAAAAAATCAAGATACAGTAGAACTACATTCGGCGTGGCATTAAAGTAGCAAGAAAATTAATTGTGATTAAGGCCCAATATAAATATCTAAAGTTAATGTCCAACTCCAAAATGAGCTGAAGTCTTTATCTAAAATTCACTGAGGGAAAGAGGGGACAAAATTTACTATTTAGACAAGCAATATGTTTACTATGTAATTTTTTTCAACGAATTGAGTGAAATCACATCCAAGTTGATTGAACTAATAGTTAAGATGTTATATAAGTTTTATATAGAAACCGGAGAAAATTCTGACATCTGACTGTCATCATTTCTGACATGTATGCATCTGACACTGCTAACCAAATAAGTATCCAAATGTATTTTTGAAGCAATTGATATGAACACTTCATTTCATTAACAGTTAAAAAGATATTAAAGTTTTAGTGCATAAAATATTCGGTCATGTGCTTTTTTAACTCTGACCTTTTAATGCGTCTTTATTACAAGTAAAGTTTTAGATATTATGAATTATTTATGATGAATCATTTCAGACTGGATTCTGGCCAATTAAACAAATATCTTTTAAAATATTTTGAAGAATTTTTTTAATATTTTTATGAAATATTTTTACAACAAACTGCCATCTTCTTAATCATAAAAAAGCAAATGATCAAAATTTCGTATAGCGCTCAGCACTGATAGTTTTTGTCATAAATTTATTATTTACTGTAATCTGATGTTCAAAAATTCATTAAAAAAGTTATTACAGCATTGATTTCTCAAAATAGAAAAGTATTTTGCATAAGTACTAAATATTTAGTATGTATTACATAAGAGTCAGTTGAATTGAAAATTAGCTCTGCTTAACACTATTCAGGGTTCTATTCAAATAGATGAACAAAATTCCCTTTCAGACACATTTAAAAAATACTAAATCAACTCACAAAAGAAACTAATACATATATATAAGCATTCTGAATTAAATAGTAATTAAAATATTATTTACTCAATTAAATAAAATAATATTTCTAAAAGTAAAATATGCAAAATATGACAACTGGATAGGATTGTTCTCTTAGTGACAATATTTTTTAATAAATAAATAAATATATATATACACAATGCATATTGATTAAAATATAATAGCAAATTTGTTAAAAAGAAGGCAAGTAAAATAAGATCTGACCCTTTGATAAAGGAAAAATCAAAACACAAACATTACAGAAAGAAAAACGCTAAAAATTTATTAGAAATGTATGTCTTTAATAAATAAGAGAGCTTAGAGCAAAAATATTCAGAAACTTTTAATTAAAATAATACAATTAATGTTAAAATTAATAGGGATTAAAGTGTTTTGAAATCATCAATTTTAATATAGATTCAGCATCTTTGTCACCAATAAAACCACCATTAGTACTACCTATTTGATGTTGAAAGGTTATTTTTGAGTAATAAAAAAAAAATTTTTAAATTTAAAGAATCAGCATCAGGGACAATCACCATACCGCTTAGGTTAAATTGATATCATTAGCATCACAATTGAGAGTAAACTTTTGAAGAAAAAGTCTTTAAAAATTCTTTACATTTGGCTTGACTGCTTAAGTGCGAAGTATAAAAAAATTCTTAGAAACTTTAGGATTGAAAAATAAACGAAGAAAGATTTATATAAAAGATATTATTGTATATGAATTGTTATCATTATTATGTACCTTTTATTGACTGCTTAAAAAAAATTCCCTAAAGGTTTAAAAGTTTTTAATTGGTTTTTCTACAAAACATTATGTCAGTAGACAGGGTCAAAACCAAAAATATAAAATCATAAGACATTATTTAAGAAAAAACAGTAGTTTAAAGAAATTAGTTAAATAGGAACTTGGGGTACAGCTGTCCAAAACATAACACCTTTCCATCAATGAATTACTTTCCAGAAATGAAAAAATCCTCTTTGACCATATTTCATAATAGTGTAAAATACTCTAAATGCAATGTCATAAAGTTATAAAAAAAAACATTAAGTAGAATTATAGATTTTTGCATAATTAATTACTGTTGCCCGGAAATGTCTTACCTATTTACATAAATTTTTTATCCTATTACATTTTACCACACTTATTTACATTTTTTAAACCTTACAGTTGAATTTTATGAATGTGTGAATTTACCAGTAAAAGCTTTTCAGAAAATAAAATAAAAACATAAACAACCATTTATAATGTCATATCTTTGTACGATGAAGCAAAAACTTTTTTATGGGCCTAGCAGATTTCTTTTATATTTGTGATTTTTATATATTTTGAAAAAATATAATTAAAAAGCTTTACATTTATCATATTTTTTTTTTCAGAAAATTTTTAGATATCAGCAATTCTAAGTCATATAAGATCATAACATAATGCATATTGATTTTCGTTGAGTTCGATATATTCTGAATTTACAACAAATATATCGATAAATAAAAAATAAGAAAATTTTTTTATCTTCAACAAAAGTCTAGTTTCAATGTGATTGCAAAAATGGTATTAACACGTCCTTTTCCTTACATATGAAGCACAGAGAAAACGTTTTTGGTAAAAACCATAATTCCAGTTAATAAAACCAAAATATATCGAGTTTAAACCATTCATTTTGCAATTTTCCTGTTCATATAGTAAAGGTTAACCAGAAATTCTGGTTTTCAAATTAATAGTTCTTATTTAACACATTTACTTAAAAAAATACAAAACTGGAAAGTAAATTTAAATGAAAAAATGGTTTTTATGCCATGGTCTCAGACAGTTGGTCTCAGGCAATTTTTTCATAGTTCTATATCTTAATTAAAAATAGTTCTTTACTTCAAGTGAAGAAACTGACAGTTTCATAAACCTGTTTATCAGATTTGAGCAATGCTGGGGTCCCACAAAATTTAAATAAATATTATGGGGTCTTCCACTTCAAAAAATTTAAGTACTGTATTTTCCGGTTTATAATCCGCGGATTACCTGTCAAAAAAAGGTTTTTTTACAAGGTGCAGGATATAGGTCGATGCGGAGTATCTGCCGAAACGTTTTCACCACAAGCCAATCTCAAAATTTATCTTACATTCTCGTTCGAGACGAAACAGGGAAGGGATGCCCACATGATTTGAGCTAAGAGAAGGTAGCAACACAATTGCCTGCTTCCCATTATAAAAGATCCGAGAAAAGGGGGATTTCTGTAAAAACGTTATAACAAAGCAAAGTCTAAAATACTTAGGGATAACTTTCTTAATCTACGCCGATTAAATACATTTAACTAAAATTATCAAAATAATCTTTTAACTCATGTAGAGATAAAATAAATCGCGAAAATGAAAAACGTTTATAAAAAGAAATAAAAAATTATCTAAAATTAAGGAGAAATAAATTCTACAAATTGGCAAAAATGAAAAATAATAACCATTTTTTAAATAAACCATTAAAGAATAAAAATAAACTTAACTATTTTGAATTTAATAAAAGAAAAAATGATATAAATGATCATGACGGATTATTTAAGGAATTTGTAATCAAATCTCTTAATAACATCTTCTAAAAGTTTAAATGATTAATTTCATTTGAAATAAAAATAGCAATTAAAAAAAGAAAAAAAACGTAAACTTGCATTAACATTTTGAAAAGCATCATCCTTCAAGAAAAAAAAAAAAATTCAAGTCAAATAACAATTGTCGATTAAATAGATGACTTCCTTTTAGAAATGTTTCATTCACGATCAAAATAATCTTAATATCCCTATATCCCTTATCTTTATCTCTAAGAATAAAAATAAAAGCTACTAAAGTTTTCAATAAAAAGAAAGAATAATCTTTTATTTTCTTTGTAAATGCTTTTTTGGCAAAACAATATTTAAACTATAGCTGCCTTCAAAAATCAGCTTGATTTTAAAAAAAAAAATCTGAAAGGAGAAAATTATGCAATTCCTGTGAAAGAAAACAAAACACATGTATTAAAACCACTTCGACTCCGCCCCTTAAATAACTTACGCCTAGTGAGGAGATCAGGATTGAGAATAATAAAGATCTCATATTTCATACTTTTCTGTCCGCTTACCCCTCCCCCACTTGAATCCCCCTTTCTTTTATCACTTTTGACCTCATACTAAAGAAATCAGGTTTTTCAACTTCGTCTACATTCCTTTACACGTACAGTGAAAGAATTTATGTGCTTCGCTTGAAAAAAGGAAACTTTCCTTAGTTCAAGGCTGAATCTATATGCCCCGCCTTTTTCGGCGCTGAAAGTGTAATGCTAGAAAGCAACATTGCGCATGCGCCAGTAGAAACTTCTCCGCCCCCCCAAAATGAGTTTTGGATATTTCTCACCTTACCTCTTTCAGAATCAGCTAGGGTGATTTGTTTAGGATTTTCGATTGAGTTGTGAAAAATAGCGAGTAAGAAGCGTGTGAGTGATACTGCAGAATTTAAATTGAAAGTTATAGATAAAGCAGAGAAAGATGGTAATCGTGCTGCGGGCAGATTTTTTGCGATGGACGAATCGTACATCCGGCTTTGGAGAAAGAATAAAGAAAAATTTCAAGCTTCGAATAAAAAAAGACGGAGCGAGAGAAGAGGAAAACCCTCATGGCCAGATTTGGAAAAGTACTTGGTCCAATGGATTTTAGAACAGAGAGATAGGGGACTTCCCGTGTCAACCATAAAAATACGCCTGCATGCTAGAGTGTTAGCGGAAGAGAAAAATATTGAAAATTTTACTGGTGGGCCATCCCGTTGCTACCGCTTCATGCGGCAGCACAACCTACGTGTGCGAGCTTGCACAACCGTCGGGCAAAGGGAAGTGGGAAACTGGGAAGAAAAAGGGTCGGGCAAAGGGAAGGGAACCGAAAACTGGTAAGAAAAAGTTCTGCTTTTTCTTGAATTCACCAGAAAACTTATTAAAGATAATAAGTTCACAGCTGGGGAGATCATAAATATGGACGAAACTCCAATGAGTTTTGATTGCCCACCAAGCCGTACCGTAGAACAATGTTGAAAGAATTTGGTTGCCATAGCAACTACAGGGCATGAACGGACTTCTTTCACTGTGGTGTTAGCTTGTTCGGGAGCTGGCGAAAAGCTGCCTCCTCTAATCATTTTTAAGAGAAAAACTATGCCAAAAGAAGATTTTCCGAAAGGAATCTTTGTCAAAGTCAATGAAAAAGGGTGGATAAAGTCATGACTTCGTGGTTGTCATCCATTTGGCGAAAAAGAAAGGGGGCCTTCTTTAAACCAAGTGCTCTCTTGGTGATGGATTCCATGCTCACATAAGTAACCAAAAATCATTGCAAAGAATTCTACGCTTGTCTATCCATCATACCAGGTGGTTTGACTAAAAAACTTCAGCCCCTGGATGTGGGAATATACAAATCATTCAAGTTAAAAGTCAGAAAATATTGGGAAGAATGGATGGCTGCCACGTTTAGTGCCAATTAAAAAGTTTGACATGCTTCGTATAAAGAAGTGTGTGAATGGGTGTTAAAGGAGTGGAATGATGTATCCGTTGAAACTATAAATGACGATATCAGCGATACAGAGGACGATAGTGACGCGGATGGAAAGATTTTGAACGCTAATCTTTTAGAATTGTTCAATTCTGACTCTGACATGTCTGATTTTGAAGGGTTTTAAAATTATTTCTATGTTAAAATTATTTCTATTATTATTGCTTTAAAATTATTTCTTTGTTTAATAAATATTTTCTTTTTCATTTATGTTGAGTATATTTGCTATTTACCTATTAAACTGATTATTTTTGTTTTCATATATATAACGTAGTTAATTATAGTAACTAATTTTATTAATTTTGCTTTAATTTGCTCTTTTATTAATATATTTTGCAAAAGTTATGCATTGTTAATTCCCATGCAGGTTATAGGCCGCTGATCTTTTCTTCTTTCCGAAAATTAGGGGTGCGGATTATAGATCACTGCGGATAATGGGTCGGAAAATACAGTAAACCTGCTCCAAGGTACCACGATAAAATTACTAAATTTTATCACACATTATAAAACCTTTTTTTATTGTCTATTTTATTAAGATCATTACCAATGCACTTTAGTAAAAATTATCAAGCCTTTTGGTCTTCCCATAGAACCAGAAATGTAATAAATTGTATACAATACACAATAAACTCAAGTTGTATATTTTAAATCTAAACGGTTGTTTAAAATAAAAGGTAAAAAAGTGAAAATGTATTTTAATCACATTTTAGTCTTAGTTAGTTTATAACAAGCTCACTATAACGACCATTCTATCTACTATTCTGAGTTGCTGTTATAACTTACTTTTACTCTATAAATATGTACATAAATTCTATTTCTATTTTGATAAGCTTTTTATAATTTTTTATTAATATAAAAAGTATCCAAAATTAACTTTTGACAAGTTTGATTGATGAAGAACTCAAAATACAAAGATATCATAGAATTTATATGAGTACGAAGATTTTTCTCAAAAACAACACATAAACTCAATCATATCTGATGAAATATTCCAAAGGGAAGCCTATTTGCTATGGTTTCTATATTCATAATGCATATATTCATAGTAAATTTATTCATTGTTTTCTAAACTTTAGAATATTAGTATCAGAAAATAAAACAAGTATATTTTTAGTGCATTAGTACAAAACAAGTGTCAAAACCCTAGGGTAACTAGGACACAATAATTAAAAAGAAAAAAATAATAAAGAAATTTTATATAAGCATTACAATCATAAGCAATAAATAAAAATTGTTGGTTACTTACCGCTTAATTTGTTATGATAGCAACGTCCAAGAAGCCATGCTGCAGAATCAGTCTTTAGATTAACCTCTCTTTTGACTCGCCATCCTAAAAATGAATTTGATTTTGAAAAAAATTATGATATTTAAATCTTAATATGACAGTTAAGTAACAAGAGTCAAGATAAAAATATTGCATTTAACATATCAAAATTCTATTAATGGATAAATAAGATTATATTAATAATAGATAAGATGTTTATCAGTTAGCATAGTATTAATTACAAACACTTCATTATTAATAAATTTTTCTTTCACATAAAGCAGTATATCAAGTTTTGGGAATGGTTATGAAATTTGAAACTGTTTAGCAACAATCATTATATTATAAATCAATAATCCACAAATTTGAAAACATTGTGATTAGCAAATCACCTAATCATGGCCAAGTACCTAGCCCCATTTTTCAAGGCTCTATCTTTTAACTGGATAGCATTTGAAAAGGTGCCCTTCTCTCCAAACTATAACCAATGGGATAACTTTCAGCCACAATAGATTTTAACGTGCATACTTTGGTACGCATACACACCAGTTCAGTTAACTGCCAGGAACAAATTCAATACCGCCTCTTCTCTACCAGTGAAGTGAGTCACGGCTTTACTAACTGTGTGACTGGTGCAGCAAGAGAGAATAGTAATGCTCGCACTTGCTTTCTTCTGCACTATCAAATCAGAACTGAAAACTGAAATCAAACTGAATACTTTGTAAAGTTCAGGTGCAGTAGGAGTGAGGCTGAGAAATACCTCATCCATAGTACAACTGTTAATTAATTCTTTATTATAAAATATTAAATGAGAAAAACTAGATACAAAAAAGAAAACATTTTAAACAACAAAACTAATTATGATAAATAAAGTGAAACTGTAAAATCTCTTATATCTTTAACTTGAAAGGTTTGATTATTAAAAAAATCAACTCATTTTTTAAAATAAAAAACTATTACATTTTAGTTTAGATTAACTAGTCTAGTGGCATATCATGGTCCCTCACTAGATAGCTTTCCTATATTTAAATTTTCCAACACAGAAAAATAATGTTCTATATACACAAATAAACTTAAAATATTATAAAATTTTTAAGTTACCACATGGTTTAGCCAATTCAACTCAAACATGGTAACTTTAAATATTGACGATAGCATGCTTTTTTTTAATACGAATTCATAATTTCTTATATCTTAAAAAATTATTAAATTTGTGACTAGAAAATTGTGTTTCAGCACAGTAAAATGCTTTTGAAGTAGAGCCAAATAAAAGAAAGTAAATAAAATTGTGATAATCTAGTAACTTTATTAGTGTTGGTATAAATGTTTGCAAATGTTGTAATTCCCAACTAACTCATATAACAGAGTTAAATTATTTAATATGGAATAAAACATGTTGATAAATACAACAGAGAGAAAATGTTTTTAAAAAATAGAATACGTATTAGAACAATAGACTTTCAGATCAAAATCATACTGAAAAAAAGATGTGGCATAACAACATAAGTAAACAGAAGCCAATTAAAAAATGGATAATATTTCTTATTTTAGAATAAATATATAATTTTGGGTTTTCAAGAAATTAACTTTTTTTAGCTTTTAATTTATTAATTTTTAAATATTAGGCTTAGACTTTAATAATTTTGAACAATGCTATAAAAAGCACAGCTCTTGTTTTTTTTAATTCTTTGAAATTTTATTACCAAGTTTTTTTTTTTTTTTTTAATTAAAAACTAAATAAAGATAAAAACAAAATTTAACAAAAGTTTATAACAAATATAATTTTTTTTTATATTTATGAAGAAATAGTTTTACCTTAAAATAAGATAGCTTTTGTTGACTTACCGAACGAATCCCCAAAAGCTAATTAATAGAGAAAGAAACAAACTCTAAAAATACAATAATTAATTTTTTTTTAAGTTAGAAAAAAAAATTCAAAATGTTTTTGACAAAAATATTTGTAAAGCTTGGTTCTTTGAAAAACAATCACTATTAAAAATTTAATCATTAAAAATGGGAGATATTTTTCACCACTCTCATAAAAATTTCAGAAAAAAGAAGGATCTCAACTAAACAAAGTAGGGAAAAAGAAAAAAAAATTTGAATTTCATAGGATTTCTAATTTGGCTAATTTTAAAAATTAGCATTCATTTCTTGAGACTAAAATACAGTAATTAGTTTTTAAAATCAGTATATAAAAAATACTCACACTGAATGATGTATTAATATAAAAGGACCTCAAAAAAATTATGTCATATATAGAGTTAGACATAAATCACAATTTACAGATTTAGTAGCCAAAAAGTTATGTAACAACAAATAAATTATTACTTATTGATTCATGTGACAATTTTAACTAGATTAGTAGCACATTATTTTTAATTACTTATATTTACTTATTAAACTCTGTTATTATGATAAATTAGAGTTTTATTATAACAATGCATTTATATTTATTCTTCAAACATAACAATGAAAATAACAGTAAATGACAAATAAAACACTACTTAACAATGAACATAGAAACACCGACTGAAAAGTAAATAATTATTAAGCACATTTAGAAAGTAAGCACAAAATATATTATATGAGTATTTTACACTTATACATATACTAGATGATCAAACTCCTAATGAGAACCTCGGAAAAATTATAAATTACCATATTTCACATTATTCCACATAGAACGTAACTTTGTTTTCATCTGACTTGGAGAATTGCTTTCATTCTTTCTAAAAAAAGAGTTACTTTGCTTTCCTAAAGAAAAAAACTCAGAATGAGTAGCTTCATTCAAACCATCAGAGTTTCTGGGCTTGAGAAATTTATCGTTTTGAGTATTTCCAGAAAAAGCATAGTCAGAAACTGAATTTGATTTGTTTTCAAATACATCATCTGTCACGGAAGTTAGTTGTGGATTGGCTGTTAAGGGAAAATGAAATGTACTACCTTTCTTAGCTGATTTGTAATTTGATTGAATTGAATTTATTGAAGATTTTTCAGTTGGATGATTGTCACATGGCGATGGGGGAAATCGCCCATTATCTAATGAGTATGGTTTTTTAAAGGTTTTCTCATTCTCACATAATGGCGATTTACTGCTCAGGGAATCAACGTATCCATCAGGACATTCGAGCAATTGATATTCTGAACATTTAGAGGCAATATCTGTTGATTCATTGTAACAGTATTCATCACACAGAATATCTTCGGCTTGATTCGAATGAAATGGAACACTTTTAGTGTCAGTCAAAGGTGGAATTTGTTGTCTGGAAGACCTTAAAGTCGTCATTGAATAATAAAGATATTATTTTTAAAACACTCATTTAATAGAAATTGAACATGCCCATGACCCATACTTCTTCACACATGACATTACAATATTTACCATTAAAATTCGTCTGTTATGTTGACATGTTGAGAAATCTCTGAGATGATAAAGGTGAAATATTAAGGTACTCGGTATACGCTTCAACTTTACTCTCCAGAGTCCAGAATATTTTTTCTTCTGGCTGGTCTTCCTTGGAGCGCTCACGTGCTCTATTCTACCAATTAAATCAAAATCTCACTGCGTCAATTTCATCGCTGATCATCATACATTTACATTTGTGAACAATTTTGTGGCAGAAGACAAAAATAAAACAGATAGAATTTATTTTCGATTTCAAAATTTTCACAGTTAATTTTAAAAAAATTTCTATGCTTATATTGATAAAAACTGGATAACAATATTAGAATCCTTATGAAAAAATCGAGGTATAAACGAGGTATATTTTAAAGGTATAAAAAAAGGTTGTTATTTAAATACGTCGTTAAGATTGAAAAGGGTGCAAATGAATATCTCAAAATCAACCTCAAATATACCTTAAATATACCTCCAGAGGTATATATGTTTCAACCTGAGGTGTTTAATTTTACATCTGTGGAGAGGTAGATATTTACTACTTTAAAGTGTTTCATTTTCAACCTTAGGTTATTACTTATCAGTCTGAAGTATATTTTTTTTACACTTGTGGAAGTATTTACTCAACAACCTAAGGTGTGTCATTGACACTTCAGGTTATTATAAATCAACCTCAGGTGTATTTTGTTCTACTTCAGGTAATTATTTTTCAACCTCAGGTATCTAATTTTATGCTTGTAGAGGTATATATTTATCAACTTGTGGTGTGTCGTTTTACACTTCAGGTCGTTATAAATCACCCTCAGGTGTATTTTGTTCTAACCCAGGTAATTATTTTTCAACCTCAAGTATCTAATTTTATGCTTGTCTAGGCATATATTTTTCAACCTAAGGTGTGCCATTGCTAAGGTGACCATTCGTACTGATTTTAGCAGTACAGTACTGGTTTTCAGGGCATAAGTCCTGGTTAGTCATTAAACAAAACCAGTACACGAAAAGTACTGGTTTTAGATTAGAAAACATTGAAACAAAAAAAGTAATAAAATAAAAATAATGAAATTAGAACTGCAACCCTGATAATTCCATGTGATATCGTCAGGTGTCGCATGAGCAGGACCAAGTAAACATAAGGGTTGCTGTTTGATCGCTAACGTTTGCCACTTCAACGGTTTCTTCGCTGAATGGGCGATTTCGTTTGAATCGACAGAGAGATCGCTTTCATAGAAAAACGAAAACGATATTCGGTTTTTGATACCTTAAAATTAGATAAGAAAATGCCAAATTAAAATATTTACATGAAAATACGTTTCTAATTGTTTCAGTAAACACATAATTTTATTTTGAGAATAGTTTTAATATATATATTTTTTTAAAATTATTTAAGTTTTAATATATTTTGCATAAATATCTATGCAAAACATAACTTTTATAATTCCATCGTAAAAGTCGTATAGAATTGGAAGAATATGTTAAAAAAAATACTCTTTATTTTCTTAATTACAATTTTGTTTTTAATTTATTAAAAGTTAAATATTTAAAATAGTTTTATGTTTCACCGATTGATTTAAAAAGATATTTGAAGGAGCTACATTTATTTGTGTTTTTAAACTGTTATCTTTATTTTTCTAAGGGAAGTATTACGAAAATAATTACACTAAAAGAAACTTGGAACTTTTTTATATGTCTCACAAAATCTTTTGTTAAGAAAAATATACCCACTTAACCTATAAAAAAAAAAAAAACCAGTTCGTAAACCTCGAATTCAATAGGTTTTTGAAAATAGAATGAAGCATCAAAATTATTTAATTTACGTAACATTTGAATTTCTGTAATTAATTAAGAAATGTACCGAAAAAAAATAATTATATTAAACCACGCAGAAGTTTTACGAGATTTAGTCCTCTTCGCTGAATGTAATATACTATCCCTTTTATATTCTTTAATAATTCTGAAAACAAAAGTGGTGCTAACTCCCGATGCTGAAGCCGCATGGTCAGCCACATCAATGATTGGAACATCTGGTTTTGAATGCACTTCTGTTTTATAAATGTTCAATGTTATTTCCTTCTCAGCTTTACTTATGTGAGATTTCTTCTGACGTTTTTTAGGAGGACTTAAATCCATCACATTATTTTCCATATTGCTCATGAAACACCTGCAAAAAGACACCACGGCGAAACAAACAACCCTCTAAGAAATAGTAAAAGTTTTCGCTTGACTGATAGGCGCTAGTAGTCATTATTCCTGCGCCAAGCAGACAACGGTATTGCGCCAAATAGCACGCCGCTTTGTTTACTTTCACTATCAGTTCTCGTTGAACAGACTATACCTTATTATTATCATGGCGGCAAAACGACGAAAGTGCGTATTTAATGATGATTTAAAATTAAAATATACATTTATTAAAGAAAGTAATAATATTGATCCTAGTGAAGTATATTGTGAAAAATGTAGAAGTACTTTTTCTATTGCAAATAGTGGAAAAAGCGACATTGAAAACCACATAAAAACAGTTAAACACAAACGAGCAGTGTCAACAGCAATTGCAAGTTCGAGTATGACATCATATTTTAAGAAAAAAGAATTTGAAACTGCCGAGAAGAAAATAGCTGCAGCTGAAGGTTTGTGGGCATATCATACAGTTATGCATAATCAATCTTTTCGATCAATGGACTGTACCTGTAAACTTATTAAGGCATGTTTCGATGCTAAATTCACATGCTCTAGGACCAAATGCGAAGCTATAATCACCGATGTACTTGTCCTTTATGCAAATCAAATATTGGCTGAAGATTTGAGAAACGTAAGTTTTATATCAGTGTATTCAGACGCCTCAAATCACAAAAAAATTAAACTTATTCCTTTACTTGTCAGATATTTTTCATACAAGAATGGAATACAGGTAAAAATTATTGAAGTAAAGGATTTGCCAGGAGAAACGTCTGACATAGTTGCCGAATATATTGTAGAGGTCTTAAAAAAACATAATTTAGAAAGCAAGATATTAGGGTTTTGTGCCGACAACACCAACACTAACTTTGGAGGCAGGCGAAGAGCCGGGAAAAATAATATTTTTACCAAGCTAATAGCTACTTTGGACGGACGGGAGCTTGTGGGAATTGGTTGCTCAGCGCATATTTTAAACAATTCTATACAAACCGCGGCGGACTGCCTTCCAATTGATATACAAACTTTAATTACCAAGATTTACTCTTACTTTTACATATATACTGTGCGCGTCAGTGAATTAAAAGAATTTTGTAATTTTGTAGACTTAGACTATAAAAACCTTTTGGGTTACAGTGCTACGCGGTGGTTAGCGTTACGACCAGCTATTGAGCGCGTGTTGGAAATATTTCCTGCATTAAAATCGTATTTTGCGTCTAATGAAAAAACTCCGACAATTATTAAAAATTATTTTGAGAATCCTGAAACCGAATCTTGACTTTTCTTTCTCCATAATGTGTCGTCAATGTTTCATAACACGGTTTTAAAGATAGAAGGACAGGATATTTCTATGTTGGAAGCAAATATCATTTATAAGGACCTTAAAACCAAAATTGCTGACAGGATAGCAAGTGTGTTTCTGCCTCTGCAAGTTCGACAAAATTTAAAAAGGCTAGAAGAAGACGGCTTAGTTAAATCGAATATTTTCAAAGAAAAAGTGGTGGAATTTTACAGCACATATTTTCAGTATCTGGAAGAATGGGAAGGCCATTTTGAGGGAATCGAGAAGTTTAATTGGATTACATTAAACATGAAACCTACGCATCAAATGGTTCAAGTATGCAGTGACTATTTAATTCAACATTATCCGGAAATAAATTTAATTGAAGGTGAGCTCTTTGATGAAATCTGTTTCATTCAGCGCTACACCACAGATGAGAAACTTGGACATTGGAAACAAAATTGTGTTTCGGTATCAGATAGGTGGATTGAAATTTTTAAAGCCTTTAAAGAAAATGATGTGTCCAATAATATTGGCAAATTGGTAGAGTATTGCCTCTGTATGCCAGGAACTAATGCACCGACCGAACGGGTTTTTTCTTCATTAAACAACATCTGGACTAGCGAGAAAACCCAATTGAAAGTGGAAACTTTGAAATCCTTGTTGATTGTCAAAAATAATTTAAATGCAACCTGTATGGAATTCTATGAAAATATACAGGAAAACAAAAATTTGTTAAAAACAATTCATTCCTCAGAAAAATATAAAAAAACAAACTAAATTAAATAACTCCTTATGTTTTATTATGTTATTATATTAGGTATGGCTTATCATGTTATGCTATGTTTATTATGTTTTATTTTTATATTGTAAAATCATATTTTAGTTTTCACATTTCTTGTGTTTAAATAAACGCAAAATTTTTTGATATTTAAAAGTTGTTTATTTACTTAGGTATACAGGTTGGCCGTCGGGTGAATTTTTGAGAAAAATTTCTAAAATTTGGGCGTGGTTGGTCAAAATTCATGTTGTCCTGGTTTCAGGTTTTAAAAAAATGGTCACCTTAGCCATTGCTGCCATTTTCCACTTCTGGTTGTTATAAATCAACCTGAAGTGTATTTTCAACACTTGGAAAGGTTATTTTTTATTAACTTCATGTGTTCCATGTTCCATCTCAAGTTATTATTTCGTAACCTCAAGTATATATTTTTGTATTTTTAGAAGTATTAGTTTATCAACCAAAGATGCAACATTTTACACTTCAGGCTTATGTCGCTCTCCCTAAAGCTGTTTTTTTTTAGTACTTACGAAGGTGAGGTGTTATACGGACCACCTAGTTTATTAATTTTTCACCTCACAATATAAAAAATATAATATGTATAAAGATAGTATATATATTATAAGAAGAATAATGTATATCATTACATTTTATCACTAGTAGAGATCTTCATTTATCAACCTGAAGTTTTTAATATTAAACCTTCGGCTGTAATTGCTTCTTTTGTTAAGCTATAAAAGAAAGTTTCAAATGCATAATTCTTCTGTAATTTTAATATATTGAATTAAATCATCTTAAAATAACACTTACCCAAATTCTACAGTTAGTAAAAATTATTTATGGGATCTCATATTTTTAGAAGATAGTTGTCTAAGGTGCTTGAATATTTAAAGCTATAAAACTACAAATTTAAATAATTAGTCAGCTGAAATTCAAATTACTTTTATTTAAAACTAAAATTTCATTTTTTTTACAAACCAACAGATTTATTTTAAATACTGCTTCCGTCTACCTATTGAAACTTGTAATTATTGGAACCTAAAAGAAAAAAATATGAATTAGTAAGAAAGTCATATTTACAATAATAGTGGTGGGTTTTAAAATATTAAAATATTAGAAATTGCTTTTTATGGTTTAAATTAACTGGAGGAAATTAATTTTCTTTTTCAGATAAATAGTATTACTCTTCTGCCATTTCTATTCAATCCTCGTAGCTAAAAAGTATGACAGGTACCACAGCTAGAAAATAAAATACACTGAAGACAGTATTACCATTAACAACAATTACAGAAATTCAAATATATAATTCCAATCTTATTATGCAATTTTAACACTTTTTATTTTTCTATACATTTGGTATCATTATGGTACTTGTAAGTTTTATAATTAGATTTTCTTTCTTTTTTTCTTGCAAATCTTTAAACTCAATAAACCTAGTCCATATTTTTAAACTTTTTGTCAGACTTCATGAAACTAATAGCTTTTTTATGAATTTTTGACGTTGATTCTGAAAAGGACTTCCGTTATTGTCAATCACATCAGAGTTTCTTAAAAAATAGTTATTTTAATATTTTTTAATCAATGCAATCAAGAATCAACAATCGTTTAATAAATTAAAATTTTAAAGTTATGTACCAATTTTTATTCTTTTTTTACACTCAATCGAAGAGAACAAATTATAAGCTGATAAGGAGCATTTATTTTAGAGTTGTAAGTAATTTTATGAGAGGAAAATGTCTAAGAGAGAATGATTTGAAATAATACTTTTAAAATAATTTGAGTATAATATCTCCTATATTACTTATAATACCGAGCAGAATAAAACTAATAGTTGGTTTTTACAAACATTTATTTAAATATAAAAACACATCCCATAGGATGAAATTAAAAAAAAAATCATATTACTTTCAACAATAAATCTTTTTATTTGCAATTCAGCTTTAAAACTGCGTAAGAAACTATACTGACTTATTTCTAAAAAATTTAAGATTTCCGAAATTCGCTACTTTTTGAAGTAGTGAACCATAAACAGCTGCATAAAATTGCTCATAACCTTGAAAAATAAATTTCATATAAACTTGAAATCAGGTTTAATTTAATTCTGCTCAATATTCTAATAAGTAATAACAATCAGCTTAGTAAATAATTAACGTGGGTAAATTGCGAAAAAATAACATGTAGTGAAAATAGCAATTTCGTGATCAAAAATGAAAACGTGAGCTAGTGCAGTTACTAGTTTTCAAGTATCAAATATCTAGCATACTATTGTTATCAACAATTACATAAATTCTGTAGTTTATTAGAAGAGATTACTTTTTCTTTTTGGTATAAATTCAGAACTATTTTCTAGGGAAAAGCTGAGCAGTAGCTTGCTAGTCACTTCTTCTTCGCTGCTGCACACGCTCTATTTACAGCCTAGGTCATCTCAGCAATATCAGGGAACTGTGGATAAGCTCATATATATATATATATATATATATATATATACATATACATATACATATACATATACATATACATATACATATATATATATATATATATATATATATATATATATATATATATATATATATATATATATATATATATATATATAGGGGAGTGTCGGGTAGCCCACTGTCAATTTCATACGTATAAAATATTTTTTTCAAGTCAATGGGCCATCGGACATTAATTGTTATATTAAAAAAAGATTATTTTCAAAGTTTCAAGTATTTATGCAGTTGGTAACATGGTAAACAATAGTTTTGAAAATATGTTGAATGCAATAGTCAAACTTTTTAAATTTCTATTTTTTTAAGTTAAACTATTCTTTTTTTGGTTTATTCTTTTTGCATTATTTAATTAGATGATAAAACAATAGAAACATACAAAAATATTGATTATTACTCAATATTATACAGAAATATAAGCAATACTCCTTAAGTGGGCGGGGCTACCCGACTCTCCCCTATATATATATATATATATATATATATATATATATATATATATATATATATATATATATATATATATATATATATATATATATATATTACAAAAAGAAATTGCATGTTAATCAGATTTAAAATGTATTTTAAAATACATATTTTCACTCATAAACAACAATATAAACTTTGCAATAGATATCCAAGCAAACGATAAGCATACAGCTATAGTAGAATTTCAAAGCAAAATTGCTATTTTAAAAATCTTTCAATTTTCAATTATTTATTTATAAGAGAAGTTATAACTATATATCATATATGAACATTTTACTCAATTAATCAGCTTGCATACTGCTATCTTAAAGCATATACATTTAAGCAAAATAAAAGGAATAGTTATATTCGAATAAATTACAAACAATAAAATATACTGTGTGTAACCTGCTGTAACGATTCACCAGTAACGTTACCCTAAACAGCGACGAGAAATATTTCGATTGTTCTCTCTTATTGCTAAGCCTACAACAATAGCCTCTAAGAATATCCTCCAACTTAAATTATTTAAGATCAGGACGCGTCTTTAAAACAAAAATAACAAAATTTAAGTTTGAAAATTGAAGCATAATTGATTAAAAGTAATAAAACTAAATTAATAAATGTCAAGCACACTTACTGAATTTCGAATAAACTTTCGATTGTCAACACACACGCCATTTGCCGGCTCGCACGGAACTCTGGGTAGTGAGCTAGTTAATATGAAGTGTACTTCAAATAACCTTAAAACAAGCTTAGGTTTAAATAAAATGACTTCATACACCTCAATAAATACCACACTTCTCTTTAGTTGAAATAAGGTATATTTTTTATACCTCGTAAATACCTCACTATCGTTAGTAGAAAAAAGGTATATTTTTTATACCTCGTAAATACCTCACTCTTGTTAGATGAAATAATGTTGATTTTTTTATATCTCATAAATACCTCTTTTGTTACAAGTGTAAGAAAAATAACCTCGTATACCTTAAAAATCACCTTATCTGTCTGGTTGATTTGAAGTGAATTTAAAACAACCTCAAAATAAGCTTAGGTATAAATAAAATGACTTCATGTACCTCAATAAATACCTCACTCTCTTTAGTTGAAATAAGGTAAACAATTTTATACCTCAAAAATACCTCTTTTGTTACAAGTGTCAGAAAATCAACCTGGTATACCTTGAAAATCACCTCATCAGCCTGATTGATTTGAGGTTGATTTTAAACAACCTCAAAATAAGCTGAAGTATATATAAAACAACCTCGCACACCTTAATTACAACCTTTACGAGGTATAATTTTTATTGCTGTTTTCTCAGCAACCTTAAATATACCTCAAATCAACCTTGATACCTCAAAAATACCTCAAATCAACCTTAAATATATCTTAAATTTTCGTAAGGGAAAGCACTCTATTTTGCGGACATAATCGTGTGAGTCGACAACGAGATTATATCTTTTCCTTACTTCGTTTTCCGTTTTAAAAGTTCTTTTTTTTTTTTTTTTTTTTTTTTTTTTTTTGTAAATTTTTAAATATTTTTAAAAGCATTTTATTTATTAATAATTTTTTACATTCTCTTAAAAAATTTAATTTTTACCTTGTTTTCTTTGTATTTTTAAATTTTTTTATGGTTCTGTGTACTTGCATCTTTTGCGCGGTAAATAAAACTTACTTAAAGCGGTAAAAAAATATATATTATTTCTAATTTTTATTTATTTTCTTTGTTAATCTCTCTTTTCTTTAATTCTTTTTTGTCTCTTTACTGTGTTATATACAGAAACTTTACTAGGTGATAGGATGCATCTACATATAGACGCAACAATATTATTCTATTATGAACTTTCGGCAGAATAGTGACTTTAGGACAGGAGTATAGGAAATGGCGATATAGGAAATTTTATATCGTGATGCGTCGTCAGTTTTGCATCGCGATATAGCGATGTATCGCGATATAGTATTTTTGAATTTCATTTACTTGTAAGGCACAAAAAGTCGGATTTCTATCAAAACTTCATACTCAGATTGATATAAATCAATTTATGAATTTGAAGATATATATGTTTCGCTAAAGAAAGATATTAATGTTATATTTTCTAAAAATGATAGCTCAAAAAACAAAAGATTTCTTAGTTTAAAAATAAATAATAAAAAAATTAATAAAATTGAAATTTATCAATATATTTACCTAACGATACAGAAAGAAAATTTAAAAAATAAGTTCGTTAAAAATTATTTGTATGCTTAAAACAAAGTGCTAAATAAATTTAAAAATAAAAAAAAAATACGCTTTTAAAACAACACTATTTTTTATCATTATTATTTCACATAAATAATTAAGTTAAATTGAATAATTACCGAATTCTGAACGAAAAAACAAAGTAAGGTTTAATTTCTTAAAAATAAAAACAAAAGAATTATGATATTCGATTATATATTTAACTGACAATATTGAAAGAAAATTAAAAAACACGATTATACTCTTTAAACGAAGTGCTAAATAATAAAAAAAAAAATTTATAAATAAAAAAATATAAAAAAAAGTCGCAAACCTTTCTAATTTTTTTGAATAAACAAAGTTGATTGACTTATGTCCAAATCCAAAAGAGGAAAAATAAGTTTTGTTATAATTTTATTTATAAAAATAAAAACAACTAAAGATTTATAAATTTAAAAACAGTAATAAAAATCCATTAAATTATTAGTAGTTTTATCCAAAAAGTTTTTTTTAATAAATTAAAATAAGGTAAAAAATAGCCTAACAAATTTAATTACTTTGTAATTTAATTCTTTATGGGCACCTAAAATTAGATTTCCGATTGTAATAAATTCAATAATGTAAAAAATTACTTAAACGTATAATATCAAAATTAATTTTCACATTTAAAAAATTGAAAAAAAAGTTTTGTTTTAAAAAGAATTAACTAATTAATTAAGAAACACTTCTTTATATATTCTTTTCAATTATAGATTATGTTCAGAACAAGGTAACGACGGCGATCACAAAGTCAGTCCCACTGAAAATAATCTACAAGAAACGATATCAAGTCGCGACAAAGAAAAAAACTAATAAGAGGTGCGAAAACGAATATGCGAGATCACGATATATGTTCTCAAAACTGATTCTGATTCTACCGCTCATCAATCAAGGCCGTTTCAACATAACGAACGAACATCGTCTTCCACAGCGCAAGTTGGCATCGGAACGTAAAAGAGAAGATCCTTGCGTGTCTTGTATCGCTATATCGTTTTGCGTTCGTATTCTTTACTCGACGGCTTAAATCAGATTTCTGATGCATCAGAAATCTGATGCATCGCCTGAAACGAAAGTCGCTGTATCGGCCTGCCGATATATTATTTTATTTTATAACCGTCGTTGAACAGCCGACCCAATTTCATGGATTTACGACTACTAATGTTCAACTCCGTAGCCTTGTAATTTTGAACCAATCCAGAAGACAAGGAAACTCCTGGATCAGTACCCCCAGAGGTATTGATTTGTTATGGGAACATGGAGGACTTTGAGACTCGACGGATTTAACGTGCATCAGTCACCATTTACTACACGGGGAGTCTTCGGCCGGCGAGGATCGAACCCACGACCTCTTGGATATGGGCTCAGCGCCCTACCGATCAGGCTATCCCGGCCTATGGCCTGCCGATATAGGTGTTAAATCGATATGTCACGATATAGCTCAGTCCTAGACAGGAGTATAGAAAATTTTAGAAAGGGCCCCACCGCCGAAAAATTTTTGCCCCAGGGCCCCAAGGGGCAAGTTTACGGCACTGATCGACTCATATATACTCATTCGTTTTAGGGTAAAAAAAAATGCATGGAAAACAATATCTCACCTATTTGGATAGCAGTACCAGATGAGTTAATAGGTACCGGTACAAATTTGTACTTTTGGTATTTAAAACCCTTATAATTTCTAAACTCTTATTCCGATCGTCTCCGAATCGGTTTTATTCAATTCAGTGGAATCTCATTTAATTCTTGCTTTTTTTTATAGACAAAATTCAATTCTCCCCCCTCAAATCATCCTCAATTCCCTCAACAACAACAACAACAAAAAGAAGCTTACAGAGAAGAGTTTGGAAGCTTTCAGGTAAAATTTATAATAGCACAATAAAGCTTTTTGTAAGAAAAAAAAAATCCTAAAATCCTTAGATATTATTTTTGTCTGAACAAACGCCGTTTTTTGCTATAATTACTAGACTATTAAAATAGAGTGAAAAAAAATTTAAAGAAACCCCAAAGTTATGTTCAGAAATAAATTGAGAGAAAAGAAATTAAATGTGAAATTAGTCAGAGAAGAAAAATATCTGATTAAAAGTAACCCGGAATTATAGGGGAAGGAGGCTATTAAACTTCAAATTTTTCAGTGGTGTGTGAGTTTTGTAGCATATCATTAGAAATAAAATTCCCAAACAAAAATTTTAACACTTAAATTTTAAAACTATGCATTTAAACTTTTTTCAGTAGATATTACTAAAACTAATATAATGTTTTACATGTTACCCTGATCAAAAATCTTAATGGGATAAATGATCAGGAATCAGAACTTTTTTTTAGATGCTATCAATTTTCCAATGAAACTTACTGATAGTCATTGGTCTTTTACCCCATTGTTATTATCTTTTTTTATTTATTTCTTTGTGTGTTCTTGTTTTAAAAAGTGTATTAATTTCTGAACATTTTTATTCGCAGCGCAGAACCTTAAGTTTTTCAAACATATGCGTCTAGCTATGTTTGAAAAACTATGAGTATAAAACTTCACTAGTTACACCAACTTCCTTTTTCTACCTTCATCTTTTTTTGTATGACGAAAATTTGTTTAAAAAAAGCGCGCTAATTGTTGATGTTCACTAGTAAAACATTCACACTGGTGATATTTTCTTAGAATTTTGCCCGACTATTCTCAGATAATTTGCTTATTCGAGTTCCACTATCCATTTAGTTGCCAGAATAATCAAAGAATTTTTTTTAAAAATATAATTTAAATAATTTTTGCGCTGTTACATTTTTTTAATTTATGACAACCTATTTTTAGAAAAGGAAGAAAATCAACGAAGATTTATAAATACTAAAAAAAATAAGAATGAAAAAAATATCAATTTTAAATAGAAATATAATTTACCTGTAGCGTGCAGTTTACCTGCCAGTGCCATAGCACAAAAAAAAAATTTTTTTTTAACAAAAATTTATATAGGGAATTTCAAATATAACCAATATATCATTACAGACTTTAAAAATAAAAAATAAAATAAAGAAAGGATGAAAGGTAATGTAATCAAACTTTAGATTTTCGAAAATTAAAAAAAAAAAAAAAAAAAAATTTATCGACGATTGTCCCATTCAACTCAGGACAGAAAAATCTTATATAGCTCCAAGAAGGTAAATGGAATAAATGTCGGAGTTGATTTTCTATTCAATGCAATAACGAAAAAGTAACTTTAGTTTTAAATATGAATTTCAATAAAATAAAGAGTTTTTAATAGTTTTCTGTTATTAAAGTGAACAGAAGCCTGTGCATGTTCTAAACATCCATTAGAAGCCATGCTTTCTTGAAAAATTTCACTACCAAAAATGTTATCTTTGTAAATGTTTGACACAAAATAAAGATAAGCTTTATTTTATGGGTCAATCCCCCCCCCCCCTAGAAAAAATTTAGACAAAATTTACGCTTATGTTGTGCAAATTTAACAACAATTTCTTTTTAACAATGAGTTCGCCTCCTTCCTTACGGATATCATTGAAATCAATCCATTTCTAACTATGCATAATTCATTGAGCATTTTCTTTTGAATCATAGAAAAATTTAGGTCCTGAGTCCCTGAGCTATTTCTATTTCTTTTAACGAATACTTTCGATTTAATAAAAATTTTTAAACAAGTTTCTGGGCAAGATGACACACAGAATATATATATATATATATATATTATATATATATATATTTAATATAGATATATTTAATATATATATATTAAATATATATATATATTAAATATATCTATATATTAAATATATCTATATTTAATATATAGATATATTTAATATATATATATTTAATATATATATATATTTAATATATATATATATTTAATATAGAATGCCTCATACGAGTCTTTCTATATTAAATGATAAGCTTAAAACAGATGTCTCATCAATTTTACGATGCAGAAATCGTTCTGTCACAAAGAGCTATAAGAAATCAAGAGGCCAATTAAAAGATTATTTTCTGAAGTTAATGGGCAATAATTCTTAGAGAAGTACGAATCAAGATAGTTCCAAAAATTCCCCAGAGTCAGAATGGCGCCATCCTTTTAGCAAATCAAAATCTCTAAATTTTCCAATTTGAATGACGTTTCATTAAGATAAGGATATTCTTGCAACTAATTCCCTTTCAGAATCCCCGTTTAAACATCAGGAGCAGCAAAAATTCGTAACTTTTTCATATTTTCATGGCTAGATAAATCTGTGCCAAAGCCCACTAATTTAATCTATCTATGCAAAAATATAAATTAATAAAATGCCTATTTTGTTGAATCAGCATAAGTCTCTAAAATTATCTAGCTTTTAACACTTGTTACTAAATTTGTACTTGCAACTAAAATTACTAGCAATTACCCTTGTGTGAGTTTTTCCACCCTCCTGTCAATTTATTCCCATATATATGTATATATATATATATATATATATATATATATATATATATATATATATATATATATATATATATATATATATATATATATATATATATATATATAACGTCGTTGCCAAGTGGAAGGATTAAAACAGGTCTTAGGCCGGGAAGGAGGGTTCAAAATTTATTTATTAAGACAGAGCAGTTCTGAAAGTGTGCTCATGAAAAGTTGTGCTCTCGTTTGTTAGGGAAAATCTTGCAAAGTAAAATCCGAAAATGTCTCTATTTAGGGAAAAGAGGGAAATCTCAGAAATTACTATTGGTTTATGAACTAGTTTGATAGATTCCCATGAAGCTTAAAGGGAAAAAAGTCTTTATTTAAAATTATGCATAGTTGAGCCAAAAATAGATTTAGAAACAGGATGTGGCTTTTCAAAAGTATGATAAAGTGTTTCGATTTAAATAATTAATTAGGATTAAGTTTTATAGTGAAGAACTAACATAAAAAGATTAATTGTAGCTTTTTATGTTACACACACACACACACGCACGCACACACACACACACACGCACGCACGCACATATATATATATATATATATATATATTCGGATATTCTATATTTTTTATTACGAAAAAGAAAAACAGTCTAATAATTATATAAAGAAATCTGTTAGATTATCGGAATTATATTTGTACTAAAATATAAAATCCGAAAAAAAAGTAGTTTGAAATTTTTTTCCGGCGCAGTTAAAAATTTATCAATAATTCTTTTAATAAATTAAAGAAATTTAAATGATGAATAATTGTTTCTCTTGGATCAAAATAACTATAAACAAGTGTAAATTTGAAAAATTGTTTGGAAGTGAGCCATGTTTGAAAGATTTTACCTTTAATGTTTTAGTACAGAAAAAGACACCGGTGTTTCCTGCTGTATTTCATAATAAGTTATTAAAATGTTAAATATGATAATTTTTACAAATTTTGACCTAAATTAATACAAAGTAATGAAAAAAGTATATTAAAGAAAAATATGTTTATTAAAAGTTCTGCGTTAAAGGGTTAACCCCTCTCACTTTCCGTATAACTTATCTTAAAATCTTAATCTTATCTTAATATCTTAAAAAATTTCAAAACCAAAATTTTTTTCTTTCTTATTTTCATATAAATAATTTTTCATGTCAATAAAGTTATGTAAATAAATGCCCCTAAAACCAAAATTTTTAAGAGCATTTCTCATTTATATAAATTCTTTTAATAATTTTTAAGCTTTCAAAATTTAGAACATGATTCGAAGCAAATGAAAAATTTACATAAAACAACGTAAAAATAGGGAAAACAGGAATGCTTTATTTAGTAAATTTATTATAAAATTCATCCCTTTCAAATCATTTGTATAGAAAATCGGAAATAGTATGGAAAATAACAGTAAGGCAAATGGTAAAAATGAAAGATTAATATCTAAATAAACTTGACATAGGATATACAAAATTTAACTAATTTATAGTTTAATCACTTAGGAACGATGCGTCCTTAAATTTTTAATTTAGTGACTCAGAGTATATAGTTTATTTATTTATTTATTTATTTTTTGAATTAGGGATTTTATTTTGACCGCAAAAATTAAGCAACATTATTTTTATTGAACTGAAAAATAAAGGCCATTCATTTTAAGAAAATACATCCGAATGTGAAATGACCATCGAGAGTTAGAGGTATAATTATTGGAAAAGCGTGAAATTTTGTACTAAAGATGCTAAATAAAACTATTTTATTTATTTATTTTTTTTTAACTGTGTAAAATTGTTATTTTTGCTTTACATAAACTTTTCATTCGCATTGAAATGTTAAGGGTCATATTCTGAATTTAAATTGCTTAAAAATTTAAAAAAATACTATTAAACGATAAATGTCATTAAAAATTTTGGTTTTAAAGGATGGGGCACTCAGGGAGGGAGAGACTATTTTTGTTATTTAGAACAAATATGAAACTGGGGAAAAAACTCTCACGTTCCAAACTTTATTCATATGAAAATTATAAAAGAGAGACCAAAAATTGTGGTTTAAGAAAGTTTTTAAGAAAATTATGATTATTTGGTAGGTGGGGGTGAGTTCGTCATGAGTCTCAGCGGCTGGAAATAAATTGATGAGGAGGATGAGAAAACACCCATCACTGTTGTTAGAAGTCTAAATTGCGGAACTATTTAAGAAGATAAGCAAGAAATAATAACCTAAAAATTTTAAGTAGTATAGAATAGTAGTAGTATTTCAAATATCCCATCGAAAATTTTAACTCTAACAATTATGTAGCCCGCCCTAAACAATGATGTAAGGCATACCCGGTATGCCCTACATCATTGTTTTTTTTTAGGTCAAATGCACTGCCCAGTATGCATTTAACCGATACTACGATCACTGATGTTTTTCCTAATCTATCCTCAGCAGATATTTCTCACTATCATCGAAGAAATATTATAATATCAACGAATAAATTAATATAAAATCGGATATTACAAATATTTTGGACATTCACCTATGTGATTCTTGATAATCACCGGCGAAAGTAGACATTCTCTTGATTTCGGTGATTCATGGTAACATATATATGCATATATATATATATATATATATATATATATATATATATATATATATATATATATATATATATATATATATATATATATATATATATATATATATATATATATATATATAAGCATGTATTAGATAAAAACTCTGATATTTATTGCAATGAAGGTTTTAGTTAATGAAGAAACAAATCAAAATCTGACAAATCACAGTACAGGAATACAAATGTAATAGTCTTCAAGACAGGTTAGATTGCGGGTGGAAAAAAATGGTTGAAAGACAAATAATAATAAATTTGAAAAAAAAAAAAAAAAAAAACAAAAAAAAACATGAAATTTCCTAAAATAAGTTTTATTAGTTTTTGCAACTTATTATGAATATAACGTTTTGCTATTCTTATTCAAGTTTAAGAAAATTTGAAATAAAAGGGTGTTTTATTATGCTATGAAGAAAACTGTAACTTCTAATTTAATTATTTAAATACATTTTCATACTTTACTGAAAAGTAATTAAAATTTCAGCCTGAAAAAAAACTTTATTGTAGTAATTTTTAAAGTAATTTATTGTTGTAATTTCAAGCTTTTCGATCGAAAGCAACTGTCATTTATTAACTTTGGAAATTGATTACATGTTGTAGCACTTTGGTTTTCAGTTACACTAAAGTTTCTTCTAACATGCACAATATAAGCAATTGGCTATAAATGTTTCCATTAGAGCATTAATGATATGATGAAAGCCTTTTTAACAGGAACAAAAAAAAAAATATATAATGATCGAGAGACGACAAAAAAATGAAAATAGAACATTTCAAATAAAGGGACCTTAAAAGTACCATTTCAGAATACAAAAATTTATTTTGATTTAAAAAACATGAACTTGCTGATTCAAGTTACGAAATGTTTAAATTTACCTTAGAACCATTTCAAATATAAATAATTGTTTATTAACTTACTTATAAAACATTCACTATTAAAATAGTTTTCATATGCAGCCCTAATACAAAAGTATAGAATTGATGGCATAAAAGTAAAATTCGTAATTTACTTCGAAAATTTTTTCATCAGCTTAAATAATCCTGAAAAACAGTAAATAATAAAGAAAAACACATTGCAAATTGTAAAGAAATTATTTATTAAAATGACTAAATGCTGTTCAAAGAATCTAGAAAATATATGAGAAGCCAGCAAAAATAGAAAACATATAAGAAAATTTAAGAATATTACTGTGTTAAAATACCATTTCTAAACAAATACTTCAAGGGATAATTTTTCAACGAAATCTTGTAAGGCATTATAACATTTTTATTTTCTTGCAATAATAATTTTGTCTGTAATAAATAAAAAATATTTCTCCAACTTCCTCTAGCTGCTGATTTTAAAATATTCTCAATGAGAAATACTGATGCCAATCTAAAACTTTTCTGAAGGAGGTGGTTCCACTGCAGCAACTTCAGGACGTGCTATAAAGAAGACGATGAATTAGAAATTTCGAGAAAAACATAACAAATAGATAATAGGTTGTATGAAAGTGTTATAAAATGGGAGCTGTGAATTAAAATGAAGGAAAAAAAATTAAACTTGGGGGTCGCAAATATAAAATCTAGGTAAAAACAAAAATGCTATTCAAGCTAACTCAACCACTACTGAGAAAGGTGATACTAAATACATCAAATCCAGTTCCATGACCATAGGAAATAGAGGGGAGGGGAGATTATGAGAGATTATTAGAAACACCTCTAAGTATCCCCCGGCAATCACGCTGCTCACTGGTTTTAATATTCTTTATACCATTCTCTTTAGCAGTAAATATATATATATATATATATATATATATATATATATATATATATATATATATCCACATTTTAAAACATTACGCTAACAAATTTTTTCTTTCTACGGTTACAGATTACAAATTAGTATATAAGCGATAAAATAAAAACGCTATTGAAATATTGATCTTTCAAATCACGATTGAGGCAGACAGGAGTACAGAACATCAATATACCTACTTGATTGATAATTGAAAATGGGAGGTTTTTCTAATAAACGGTTTTTAACTCCTCCTTGTATCATCACTTTCAACAATGGGCTACAAATTTTAATTTTATGACGCAGCTAAGTTAACTGTTAACCGAGCTTAAAGCCAAAATGTAAATATTTTCCTTTCAATACTGCTTCATCAGTGATCTGAATATAAACAAAAACCGGTTCAGAAATATGGGAAGATGTTTTTCCATTCTAAAACATATACAAAGCAGAGCTTGTTAAGGCCTGTTTACACGGTTCAATTTTTTGTATCCGAGAAATTGGAGGGATTTCTGTGTGAGAGAAATTGGATTACGCAATAGAACCGGTTGTATGTTAATTCTTGCTTGGGAGATCATTTACTTATGAGGAATCACACAGCTCCCGCCAAAAAGTCTGAGGCTGTCTGCTGCTATGGTAACGAGTGAGATAACATTTCTAATGGGGGTGTAATGAAGGTTTAATGGGGGGTTTTAGAAAAGCAACACGCTTCTGACAGACCGGTTTTACGCATAAAAAGTGGCGCTCGCATCCTTATGTATATCATTTTCTGACATCCCCGCCGTATCTAAGCATTGCGCGTAATCAGTGTTGATCATTAAAAAGCAATTTAATTTAAATTCTAAATTTTTTTTATTTCTGAAAACCAATATATTATCTTGTATATTGCTTAAAGATGTCTACACATCACTCGCAATTCATTTGTTTGTTTATTAAAGTTTTAAAATCAGAGATCATTTAGATTACGGACAATATATACTATAGTTTCGGTTCTCAGATTTTGGGTTAATTAAAACCGAAGGAAGGGTATTTCCTTATTCAACCATAGTTACTAGTTTGAAGCGTCTATTATAACTGAAGTATAGATGCTTATATTAGCATTTTTTTATATTTAAATATATGATTTAACAGAACGAGTTCAAAACTAAAACCCTTTGAATTTTATTAATTTACTATTATCGTTTTAAAATCATTATAATTAAAAATGCTTTATATGACACATTTAAAAAAATATATAAGCCATGCAACCGTAAATTTGTTGAACTTTCCTATAAGAATTGAAAATAAAAATCGTTTTCATCAAAATAATTATTCGTAGCATTTATTATGAATTTGATTGTATAGAGCATCTATCAATTCCCGATCTTTATAAATGCCTTTGCACGAATAATTATTTGAATTATTATAATCTTAATGTCCGCAAAACACTATGTACCCTGCTAATGAATTTCCCTCAATCAAATGCTCTTCATTTTGTTTTGTTTTAACAAGGAAGGAAGATAAAATAACTCATAATTTATGTAAATATTTAAACATTGCTGCCTTTATGAATGTTTTTTTAAGAAAACAATCGTATTTTGCGTTGCGCGTAAAGGGAAACCACGAAAATATCTCATAGATTGCTTGACGCTTAAAGAGTTCCAGCTAAATGCACAGTAATTGTAATGAATTTTTTTATATAATGAATCATTTGTTTAGCATCTTTGACAGACAACCAATTATCTTTGAGAATATAACGGGATGCTCTTCATACTTTCAGTACTTTTTAACTCAGCCCAAAAATCAAAGTAACTCGCAATTTAAATATCGGCGTAAAACAATGTTTATAAAAGTAAATAAAAATAATTTATTTTAACCAGGATTAAGTTGAAATTAAAATCATCAAATTTTGCGTTATACGCAGAGGAAAATCGAGAAAATCTTTTTCAGATTGCTTGGTGTTAAAAGGATTTCAATTAAATGTTCATCATTATCTCAATGAAATTATTTTTTATAAGCAACCATTTTTTATTATTAATCAAGCCTAGCCGTTGCGGCTTAGAAGATCAGGAATCTGCCTGAGGTCAGGCTAACCGTGGGAGATTTTCGTGGTTTTCCTCACCATGTAACGCAAATGCGGGTTAGTTCCACCAAGAAGTCCTCCACCGAGGCAAATTTTTCTCAATACTCGATCCAGGACTCTCCTTTACTTACTCGTAGTACAATCATAATCATAAAAGTTATAAGAATAACTTATTTTAATAAGGATTAAATAAATTTAATCAAATTTTGCGTTACATACAAAGGAAAACCACAAAAAAGTCTTTTAGATTGCTGAACGGTAATAGGATTCTAGCTAAATGTTTATTATCGCAATGAGATTATTTTTTATAATCAATAATTTTTTTAACCATTCTTCACAGACAATCTGTCATCTTAGGGAATGTTGTGAAACACTCTTCTCATATTTTTAATTTTTAACACAACCCAGAAATCAAAATAACTTGCAATTTAAATATCAGAGTAATATCATATTTATAAAAGCTATTGTAGAAACGCATATATTATTTAAAATTAAATTAAAATTAAAACAAATAAAATTTTGCATTTCATGCAAAGGAAAATCACGAAAAATTCTTTTAGATTGCTGAACGGTAATAGCATTACAGATAAATGTTCACTATCACAATGAAATTATTTTTTTAAACATTAATTTTTTTATCATTCTTGACAGACAATTTGTCATCTTAGTGAATGTTGTGAGATACTTTTCTTATATTTTTAACTTTTAAAACGACCCAGAAATCAAAGTAACTTGCAATTTAAATATCAGAGTAAAATCACATTTATAAAAGCCTTTGTAGTAAATATATAAATAGATTATAAAAATAAATTAAAACAAATGAAATTTTGCGTTACAGGCAAAAGAAAACCACGAAAAAGTCTTTTAGATTGCTGAACGGTAGTAGGATTTCATCTGAATGTTTATTATAGCAATGAAATTATTTTTTAATAATCAGAATTTTTTTTTTATCATCCTTGATATATAGCCTATCATCTTAGTAAATGTTGTAAAATGATCTTCTTATTTTTGTATTTTTTTTATTTTTTTTTACTCTTTTGTACACAACCCAGATATCAAAGTAACTTGTAATTGAAATAGAGGAGTAAGATCATATTTTGAACTACTTTTTGAATGAAAATAACTGGAATTTCCATTACACACAAATGAAAACCAGGAAAACGTTTTACTAACAAACTAATTGAGCGCTAACAGACAATAATGAGACTATATCTCAGCAATTATCATTTTCCAATTTCTTGTTCTTTACATGAAATTTAATGTTTTGGGTAGCTAAGATTGCTTACTAAAATGTTCTTTATTTTATTTGATTTATCTATTTAATTTTATCTATTTAATTTTATTTATTTAATTTTATTTATTTATTTTTTGTAGGTACATAATTTTTTTATTTTTTTTTTTTATTTCAAGTAGTATTTGAATTTTAGAATGATATAAAGAATAAATTTTTAAGAACATATTAGTCTTTTTTTTTACTTTTAAAATTTATAAATTATATATCATTACGAAATTCGGGGAAAAAATGTGTTATAAAATTTACGAATTTCAGATTTTTCTGGCAAAGTGATAGAATGTTATTAATTAATATTAATCATTACAACTTAGAAAAATCAAATAAAAAAAGAACAAATTACAATAAAGAAACACCACAGCTGACTAGAGGGCGTGGATATAGAGTAGAACTAGTTACTATAAATCTGCTAATTCCAAAGATACTGTAAACATATAATGAGAAAAAAAAAACTTAAATGTTTACTTTAATCTGTACTTTCAATCTCAAAAACCAAAAGATTTTTAAAAATGTAATTTGAAATGTGTTGGAATCTAACACATACCAAGAATGAAAGTAATTTCGTTAGCTAAACTTAATTAATGCAGCAATTTATTTAAAATGAATTTTAAAACTTAGAAATGAAATAATAAAAGTATCAATAAATTAAAACACTCTTTTTTTAATTTTTTAAATCACTATATATATATATATATAAAATCAGTTGATTTAAATCAATGATTTTTTTAAAAAAATCATTAGATTTAAATCATGATTCAAATCGTGATTTAAATCAACAAACCCTGTTCATAAATGAAAAAAAAAATAAATAAATAAATAAATAAATAAATAAATAAAAAAAAATAAAACAAATTTAAACCAGTATAGTAAAATTGTATTTGATTATTTATTTTCTAAATATTAACCTCATATGTACAATATTTAATGAAAAAATTTTTCCCTTCAGAATGAATTAAAAAAAATAATAATAATAGACAGGTGAATATTATTAAACTGATGACAGTTGAGCATATTTGCTGTGTAGCTAATTCAACATTTATCAACACAATTATCATCAACACAATTATTTTTTTACGACAAAAGTTAAAATTGTTTTTGCTTTATTCAATCTCCTTAAAGATTCAAATTTTGTGTCTTTTGCGCCATGTGTAGCTCTGAAGTATAATTCGCTTTTCATAGGAGCTTTAATAATGTGATGGCGGAAATTTAAGATTTTTAGTTTTGTTTAATTAAAGGGATTTTTAAATATTATCTGAAATACAAATTCCATAATATAAGTGTAAGTATATGAATTGAAATAATTTCAAAAAAAGATACAAAATGTGAATAATAATTTATTTTTTTTAACATCGAAAGGTCAATTTAAACCAGTCAATATTTTAATCTCTAAGAAGCAAATATATTTCAGAAAAAAATAATTTTTATATTGAAAAAAAGTTTGAATTTTTATTTATATATATATATATATATATATATATATATATATATATATATATATATATATATATATATATATATATATATATATAACATTTAACATTTTAATTATTTATATATATATATATATGGTGACGCCCGTTCGGTCGAGTGATTGATCTTTTGAAGGAGTTGATTGATCTACCAGATTGGCTGGTTTATCCGCTTTCAAGAGACCTATTCAAAGTTTTTAATTAATATTTAGACAATTTTTTGCTTTTTCTTAGGGAGAATAAATAATAT
Source organism: Parasteatoda lunata (assembly GCA_949128135.1). Lineage (NCBI taxonomy): Eukaryota > Metazoa > Arthropoda > Arachnida > Araneae > Theridiidae > Parasteatoda > Parasteatoda lunata. Next base: position 83,534,241 of record OX421980.1, read on the forward strand.
AGGGTTAAACGAAACCGTATTTTCATCTATACTTTTATTCCACATGCGTTAATTTATTTGGAATTCATCTGCTATTTATTTATTGTAAATAATTTTTTTAATGGTGGTTAAAAACATTTTTTAATCAACCTCTTTTGTCTCATGAAAAAACTTTTGAGATTATTTCTCTGTTTCGATCAATATTTTTTTCTCAGAAAAAGAATCTTTCTTTAATCGCTATATTTAAGAGGCATTTGATTTAGATTTCTTATACGTAGTTTTTCTTTTTTTATGCGATTAATTTATTAATTGTTGTTACATACATAAAAATGGAATAAGCATTTCATAAACTGAATACATCATGTCATTTTATTCCTGTCTAAGACTTGATATATTTGTGAAAATACGGCTCTAAGGAAATCTATTAAATTTTATTACTATACCAAAGATAAATAAAGAACTAAAATTTTATGAATGATTTAACTTATTATTAAATTAACATTATTATATAATTATTAGTTTGCCGTTTGTTTTAACAAAAAGCAATTTTCAATTTCAAACTTGCATTTAACTTTTTTCATTATAATGTTTGTCGTATGACACACATGTCAAAGTCATCAATATAGCAGTTTCTTGAGGATTCTCTTTTCCTGTTTTTTCCAGGTGTACTCAAGATCTCACCTTCTCCCAAACGGGAGACTTCTCCTTTAATTTTTTTCAAAGTATACTGTGACAAACCAGTTGCGAGGGAGGTTCTTCGTAAACCTTGTTGTATTGGCAGTGTGAGGGATTTTTCCCTAGATTCCTCAGAAAAACATTCCAGGACATAGTGGGCAATTTTCCGTGCCTGAGACTTTAATGTCTCACATTTCTTAAAAATGAAAGGCATAACTAACAATAAAATCAAACAAAAATTAAAAATAAAAAAAATTAATGGAAACAAAAATTAAAACAAACAAGATAAAATTAATAACGATTAAAAGAAAAAAACAAAACTTAAAACAAACGTAAAACTAACAACAATTAAATAATTAACGATTAAAATAATCACGAAAAAAAATTCTTTTGAAAACTAAGCTGCTCTGTCAGAAAACGAGAGAATTATAGAGAGACGAGTTCCTATCACTTGGCTCTAGGACTGCCACTATATACTAGGGAAGGGGAGCAAAAATTCGCCGACTTGTGCCAAGCTAAGATCATTACATAACTCGGCACTTTTTCTCCACACCCCAATTAGAAGTGACTTACCCTCGTAACCATAGTTCCCGCCAAGACGCGAGACAGGTGTCTGGAGCTGTTCTCCTGAAAGCCGTACTATAACAACGTCTTCGAGGCTAGACGCAATCAACAGCTCCCCAGTTAGACGAAATCAAAATAGTCTTCGTCACCGCGGTGACAGCGTTAGCGTAGGCAAGTATTCTCACATATTAAATCGTTATACTGTTAAACCGCGAGCGTTGTCTTACATGACAGCTTAAATCAGATTTCTGATGCATCGGCTAAAACGAGAGTCACTCTCGGCAGCCTAAATCAGATTTCTGATGCATCGGCTAAAACGAGAGTCACTCTCGGCAGCCTAAATCAGATTTTTGATGCATCGGCTAAAACGAGAGTCACTCTCGGCAGCTTAAATCAGATTTCTGATGCATCAGCTGAAACGAGAGTCACTCTCGGCAACCTAAATCAGATTTCTGATGCATCGGCTAAAACGAGAGTCACTCTCGGCAGCCTAAATCAGATTTCTGATGCATCGGCTAAAAGGAGAGTCACTCTCGGCAGCCTAAATCAGATTTCTGATGCATCGGCTAAAACGAGAGTCACTCTCGGCAGCCTAAATCAGATTTCTGATGCATCGGCTAAAACGAGAGTCACTCTCGGCAGCCTAAATCAGATATCTGATGCATCGCCTAAAACGAAAGTCATTATATCAGATTGCCAATATATGCATTAAATCGATATTTCGCGATGCATCGATTTATAGCCCAGTCCTACCTGCACATAAAAACCTCCAAATTTTGAAACAAATTTTATCGAAATGCTAATTTTGGCCACGAAACCTTGAATGCTGGCCCACTGTGGGCTGTAAGAATTTATTCATCGAAAATTGATTGATATTTACAGAGTAAACATCTTAAAAAGCATTTGCGTTTTAATCTTGGTAAACTGGAAATCGATTTGTTTTTAGCCTATACATTATGTATTTGAGATATGAAGCATTTTTTAATGACTGAAATTTTTTATCACTACCATACAGGTTCCGTGCTCATTATAAAGTTTCCAGTAAAAAAATGAAAATCCTTGTAAAAAATGAAGTATAAAAGTATGCAGGTTAATAGGTTAATATTTAAGAGAGGAGAAAACAATCTAACGAGCCACTAACGAGGAAGGAGAGATTGAAAACATCAAAACCTGTTCGATTGCCGGATGATTACCGGTTTTTTTAGGCAAACAAAATCGTTTAAAGTTTTTCTTCCACCTATCCTTTAGTGATTCGTATGATTTCGATAGCTTTTTATTTCTTCCTCGTGCATTCGAGACCTCTATTGTGTGTATTTTTGTAAGTATTTTTTTTTAAAATGATTCTAAAAACATATATTAAGCAGAAATGTTAAAAAATGTTTAAAAAAGATTGCTAGAATGTCATTTTTTTGTAGTACTTCCTTCTCAAAATATGGTGTGCAATTCAGTTTCAAAATGAAGAAAAGTTTTAAGAAGTGAGATAAAGTAGTTTTCAAAATTTTATCAAATATACATAAAAATTCCATATTTATATATAAAATAAAAATAAATAAATGGCGTGCATTTTTGACGAAAAAAGTGGCGATCGGGAGGCGACAATTTTTAATCGTTATTTTCGACTGTTCGAAGCCGAATATTCGCCTTTCTTCGGGACACTCTGCATATAAAAAATTTACCATCAATAAATGCTAATTTAGTCGAAATTTTAAGAAATAGCGGAATTTTATCAAATAAATATGTAAAATAAATTTTTGTTTCATTTATTTTTCAAAAAAAAAAAAAAAAAAAAAAAGAGAGAGAGAGAAGAGAAAGAGGCAGGCCTTTTGAATTAATATTGATCATGTAAAATAGCATGCGTAGCTTGTATTTATTCATTGAATTATTTTAGTTTCTAATAGTCCAAATCTCCATCTCCCTATCATTAAGGATGACATCGTTTGATGATGTCAGTGCTTTCCGATTACTAAGGAACTTAACATACATTTTTACAATTGTGTTATGTCCAAATGAAAAGGATGTCATCGTAAAAAAAACTACCATTTTTTACCATCAATGAGTGTGAATAATCAATTTTTATTTCTAATCGCAATAATTGCCTCTAGAAAGGTTACAGTATGTCAACAATGTCGATAAGTAAAAATTGTGTCACTTTCAGTTTAGCTGATAAAATGAAAGCGTAGATAAGTTCTGTACAATAATTTCTGTAAATTCTGTAACAAATAAGCTAGAGAAAATAATTAACTACTTAAGGTAACTGTAGTTCACATCAAACCTTGAAAGTTTCACAAAAACATTTTAATTAATATAAACCCAAGGAAATGATTCCCAAAAGTTTCTTCCGTACATTCCAAACACGATCTTTTATACACTACTTGAAAATTTAAGAGAAATTTTTACGTCTTAAAGAAAAGTATTCTTTACATGTTAAACAGAAAATTATTCATACGTTGTTTTTTATTTTCATAATTGCAATTTGCATATTACGTTCATTTTTATGAAATTATTTTCACCATATTTTGTTCACTTCATTTTCCTTTACCTGATTATGATCGTATATAAAATGTAAAAATTTTCTTTAAATCTAATGTTTGTAAAATATCACAAACATATATTTTTTCTGATCATTTTTAACAAAATTATAAAAATTATAGTGAAAGTTTTAATACTATTTACTTATATTTTATTGCATGTCTTGCTATTACTATGACTATATCGTTCTGTCGGATTGTTTATTTTTATTTTTTATTTTTCAATTTCATTATCATTTAATTTTACAAAAGCTTTCATGATATAATTTAAACTTAACAAACTCTGAGAATCATTAATCTATTGTTAGATTTATGCTCAAAACAACTATGAAGGATAACAGATGTTGAGATTTTATTATGTAGGTACGAGCTACTTTGGGTATGTGTTGTTAGTAGATTATAAGCAATATAAATCGAAATGTGTCGAAAAAAAAGTCTGTTTATTCAAAGTGCGTTTTTGGGTTTTATTTTGTAACATAAAACATCATTTGCACAAATAAATTAGCTTATTTAAAGTCAATCCTTTGAACCATTAAGAATTCATGTTAGTACGAGAAAATTCGATCGTTAGATCACAAGTTATTCAAGTTTTCTGTTTTCTATCTGCGTACACACAGAGAGAAAAAAAGTATAGTAAGAACTACCTGAATATGGTAAAATTTATCGTGTTTCTGGCTCTCTGGGAACAAAAAGTTCTGTAATTTTTACCGAAGCGTTTTGGTAATGATTTTGGTAAAATTTACAATAAAATACGGTTCTATAATCTGTTATAAAATTTGGTAAATGTGATAAAATTTGGCAATTTTATCATGATACCTTAGCCATTAAACCATTTATTCGGCTTAATTTAATTTTTTTTGTACTTTTTACTAAATGTGTGGTAATAAGAGCTATAATTTTGAAAACCAGAATTTACGGGAAACCGTTACCATATGAACGGAAAAATTACCAAATGGATGACTTAAATACCATAAATTCTTGTTTTATTTACCAAAATTACGCTTTTTTCCCTTTTTTTCAAAAAAGTCATTACTAAACAGCATGATAATTTTAACCAGAATTGTTTTTTGTACCAGAACACATTTTTTGATGAAGTATAGTTCATATTACTTACAGTTATCTATTTTTTTACACGTTAATTGTAAGAAATACACAAGAACAAGCTTCGCTACAAACTTCATAAGGTTGAACTCATTAATAATTTTACATACAATAAATTTTACATACAAATTCTGCGAATATTTCATAGCTATAACTTGATTTTTTTGTGCAATGCAATTTTATTGTACTTAGATGACATTCTATAAAAGCTTTTTATTTTGTTTCTGTAAGCATATTGTTGTTTCTGATTTTTGATCGCCCCCCCCCCTCCTGTTTGTTTCCTTTCTTTCCTTTCCATTCGTTTTCACTCTCTCTCTTTTTTTTTTTTAAAACTTTGATTTATGATTAAAAAAACTATATAACTGTTTCATCAAAATTAAATTAATATTAAAACTATATTATAACTATATTTTAAAAGCTCTAACTTACTAAAATAACTTTTCATTATAATACATAGCTTTGAATGCATAGCAACCATTTTGAAACAAATGCATGATTGAAATTTAAAGACTAGATGAAATAGAGAATTTAAAGAATAATTAGGGGTCTGTCTAGGTTTTTCTGAGAGTTACTTATTTTGTGAAAATTTAGGCATAATTTGTGAAAATTAAAAATTATTTTAAAAAATCAACACAAAAATATGGATTTATCATTTCTTACGAGACACAAAAATAAAATTTTAAGAAAAAGTATTTTGTGATGTACCGCTAAGCGGTAGTAAATTTGGCTCGGATAGACCCCTGCTCTTTAACTATTAAAACAAAGTTTCAATTAGCAAACCAGTATCTTAATTTAAAATCGTGATTTTTTTTCTCTTGATTTTTAATATAACAAAATTAATGTAACAGATTGCGTTTATAAATGTAGTCATTCATCAGAAAATAAATAAATATTTAATCTATATATTTTTATATTAATTTTTAATCCTATATCAAAATAGATAAGTTAAGCTAAAAAAAAATAATTTTAAAAATCTATGTACTCATTGGAATTTTTTTCACAAAATTTCTTTATAGAAAATCTGATAGTGCCAAAAAATATGTAAGCATATTATAAGAAAAAAATATCAGTTACCAGTTAATAACTCTACTGCTTCAAATAGACTTTGAAAGGGAAGAATGACACTATATCAACCAGGAAAAAAATATCTGAATTCATCAGCCTTTTTTTCTTCTATTTTTTGGCATATTAGGGTAATTTCTTTTTTATATAACCTCAAGCTTTAGAAATATACATTTTCCACCAATAAAATATAATGAAGATTTTAATTCCATGCTTTTTCAATCAAAAAGTAGAACTTTAATTAACAGTATTTGCTTTTTAAAAAAAATAATAATCATGTTTCTACAGCAATGCAAGTCTATATTAAGACAGCATTAAATGTGTACTTTAATCTGTATTTTCAATCCCAAGAATCAAAAGATTTTGAAAAATGTCATTTCAAATGAGTTGAAATTTAGCACTCACCAAGAAAGAAAATAATTTCGTTAACTAAATTTAATTAATTCAGCAATTTAGTTAAAATAAATTTTAAAATTAAGAAAAGAAAATAATAAAAGTATCAATAATTTCAAACACTGTTTTTTAACTTTTTAAATCAATATATATGTAAAAAGAAAATCAGTTGATTTAAATCAATGATTTTTTTAAAAAAATCATTTGATTTAAATCATGATTTAAATCAAGCTGATTTAAATCAACAAACCCTGCTAGAAAATATTCCGCTTTTAAATCTTTTTTTATTATTTTGCTTGTGGGAGCCTGTTTAAAAGTTGTCCTTTTTTTCTCATAATGTTTTGTCTTTGTACTCATTCTCATTATAATGATTTCAAGAGATTTCTGTTAGTTAACTAAATATAATTAATCTTCCCTAGAAAGCATCAAATTTACACTTTTACTATTATTATTCCTGTTTTAAATTATTCGTTATATGATAACGTGTTCACTTTCTGTATATGATTTCATAGCTTTTATGATTATTAACTTACTAAGTCAGCCATTCATATGTATGAGATAAAATATCTTTCGGTTCAAAACTTCTCTGCTTTCTATATATCAGATAATTTATTCGTAGATAATTAATAATTAATGGGTAATTTGATAATAATAAATTCGTGGCCTTTTTATTGAGGAAAACAACACAAACACACTCAAACATAAAATAACTATTAATATTTCTAATAAAGTGGATAGGTTTTTAAAGCATCGCAATCGGTCGACAGTTGCGATTTTTTTTTTTCTTTTTTTTTTTTTTTTTTGTAAAATTCATATGCAACTAACAAAGACCTTATAGACGACAAACAAAAATGTGCTAATCTTATCATAAAGGCGAAGCAGTAGATAACTTCTTTGTTTACTCTGAAAATAGCTGATGTTAATTTTTGATTTGATATCTGATATTTGATTGACTACTTTTCACGGGGGACTCTATGATGGAATTAACCCGCATTACTTTATATTGAGAGGAAAGCCGTGAAAAATCGGTTAGGTTAGCCAGACGGCAAGGAGATTCTAACCCATTATTTGTCGACCCCTGAGGTTATTTTACGTTAGTCCTGTGGTTAGTGCGAATCGAGAGCAGAATTCGTATCGTCTAGCTCCACTGGGATTCGAACCCGGGCCACTTAATTTGGAGACTTGAGCAACCACTACTCGTATTCATATTTAAACCGATTCACCGTTGCACCCTATTTTATTTTATTTAATAGCCGTCGTTGAACAGCCGACCGAATTTTTGAGTTTACGACTACTAATGCTCAACTCCGTAGGCTTGTAATTTTGAACCCAATTCAGAAGACAAGGGAACTCCTGGATCAAGTATTGGGAAAAATTTGCTTTCGTGGAGGACTTTTTGATGGAGCTAACCCGTATTGGAGAGAAAGACCACGAAAACCTCCCACGGTTAGCCTGACGGCAAAGGGACTTTAACCCATGATCCGCCGACCACTGAGTATATTTCACGTCAACACTGTGGTTGATGCAAGCCGGATGCGTATTCGTATCGACCAGCCATCCCTGAGATTCGAACCCGGTTCACCTCTTTGGAAAGTGAACGCTCTATCCCCTAAGCCATCACTGCTCTCTGCACCCTATTTTCGAAAATTAACTAACCCTTTTGATTAACTTATAATAATTCAAAATGGTCCTCCTTCAAAAGAAGAAACTAATGTTTAAGAGCACGTCCTATTCTTTTTTTCCAGATTATGACCTGGTTAGGTCCATTTACACTGTTAGAAATTTCTAGGAAAAAATTTTTAAATAATAATTTATCTAATTGTTTTTTTATACAATATTCACCGAATAACCATAAATAAGATGGGATTCAAACTGTTATGTGTGAAAAAAACCGGTTATTAACTACTTTCACCTAATACGGTTAAACAACCAGAATTTTATCGCACCAACGCTGTCTTATAGGTCTCGCCTAAAAGTTTCTCCCCTACCTGAAGGATTGATGGAGTGGGCGGAGGAGCTCTATTGAAAAACCGCACCTGTTCCCGTAGATCATTACTCGCCAAATCTTTATGATGCCAACGACGATAAAGGGTCTCAAATGGAAAGCCGATTTACCTCGGTTTTGAGAGACATAGTTGATTAATTCTTCCTTTAGTGGCAGAGTGAAACTTGCGGAATTTTTCGGATGCGCAAAGGATTTTTAGGGATTTGAGTTAAAACATTACACGACATTTCCGAGTGTTTTTGTCATGGGTACCGTTCAAATGACGAAGGGGGGGGGGGAACTCCGATGATACCTTTTTGAAGATTATCTATACATATCGTGTGTCTTCGTGCATTTTTTATACTTAAATTTAAAGGGCATACTGCATTGCATTATCCGATTGAAAATGCTGGGAATAATCAAACTGTAGCATTTGCTTTTTTATTTATTTATTTATTTATTTTTTTTTAATAATTGTACTCAATGAAAAATTAAATTTGAACTACAATTAAAAAAATTCTTAAAGATTTCAAATATTTCTTTAATGCGATTGTTAATAACGACTTCCAATGTTTAGAAAAAAATGTTCTGATAATTGAAATTTTATTTAATTTTATTGTTTATTTAAAATTGCAGAAACACTACATAAATCTATTTCAATTCGCTAGACTGGATAAACTATTCATGAAATGGTGGTAAGTCAAGGTACAGCTCTTTCGCTTCTTTCATTCTTAGAAAATTTTCCCTCTGATAGCTAAGACTTTTCCCTCTCATGACTAAGACTTCGATCTCACTCCTGCGGAGAGGAATAATCCTTCTTCATACCAGGAAAAATAGTAACCTTGTTATAAGAAAAGCGCCAAGAGAAAATAGCTATATCATGCCAAGAGAGTATTAAGCCAAGCCCGTTCTAGGGGGGCTTTTTAACGCACCTGAAAGCAATTATCCTTATCTTGACAGCTTAAGTTTAGGCGAGGTCTACAATGAACCCGCACCAACTAGGCATAACTAATGAAGCCACTTAGTTCCTTGCAACTGTGTACATATAATAGCAGGGGATAATGTTCAGTCTATCTATCCATCTAGTGAGGGCTAATCTTTCAGTCTCGTAACCGACAGAACTGGGGTTCGAGTCCCAGCGTTGACACCACGATATTTCTCACATTCCCTTCAGCACATGAAGAGTTTCCAGGGTTCAGCACTTTTTCATTTGTATCCTGTACTCTCCAATGCCCATAACCTGATATAACTCCTATGTCCTAGTAAATTATTTTTTTTCTACGGCTTAGAAACCATGCTAATTGTAAATGATTTAAAAACCGTATAATTTAGTATTCATGGCTATATAACCATACTAATTGTAAACGGTTTCAAAACCGTAAAGGTAAAAATGTTCTTTACCGTAAACTTAACAGTTAATCTGATAAACAGAATGCTGCCCGTTATTTTATCATAATTTTTGAATGAAAATTCAAACAGTGCAGAACGCTTTCGGGTTAGTTTACGGGTGGAGAAATTTCCGGTCGTGGTGCATTTGCTTTTTTTATCATATGTGGCCGAACTAGTTCGGTTACTAACGCTGCATCAGTTTAAGAACATTCAAAGCAGTGTAGTAAACTGGGCAGTTTCAAAATCAAATGTCGTTTGGAAAGTAATACTAAAATATCATGCCTTAAAAAATTCAATTCTAGAAGTCTTAGAATTCTTACTTTGACAGTTTCCATCGTAAAACGTTACATCATCCAAAGCAAATCCTCCATCCGTGGCTTCTCCCTCAAATTCAACCTATAAATAACAAATTAATTGCAAAAATAATATTATTTTTTGAAGTCTTTAAACGAAGCATAATGTTCTTCATTGTTGTATATACGAAAGATCTGATGTAAATAGGCGTCCCTAATTTATCATTTGTTCGAAAATCTATTGGGAAAAAGAAAGAAGATTTCACTAAAAAGTTTTTTTTAAGCCTCATTGTGTGCACTAAAAATTATGGTTACATCAAACTTATGGAAACGGTTCAAAAGTAAAAAAATAGATTGTTTTTAAAGTTAAAATTAAGAGACATAAGTAAGAGATTTAACGGGCCAGTGAAAACATTTAAATGCGATTCCTCTCGCTGTATTCTTCAGACTCAGCTTCTTCTGACTACCACCTACTACTTGTTTTTCAATCAAAAACTCGTAGTCTGTGTGAGCAGCATTTCCATTCTAACGAGGAATGAAAAAAAAACATTGTTTTTTCTGTTGCCTGTAGATTCGTATATTGCTTTTCATAGTCTTGGGATGATTATTTCCAACCTACATGATTTTAGAAAATAAATACAGAGAAAGCGCAAAACCCATTATAATATATTGGTCTTGCTATGACAGTCAAACCCCATTATAGTGAACATGGTTGGTAGTGAACTCCCGGATATAGCGAACGAAATGTTCATTCCTGTGCCTTCCTATACACATATAATATTATTTTTTGTGGATATAGTGAACAGAAAGAAGAGAGGAAATTGGGTTTTTTATGAACTTTTTCTGTCTTTCACTGATTTTTTTTTCTTAATTTTTTGGTAATTTTTGAAATTTCTATATAAAACACAATACCGATTTTTAAAACCATCTATGGAGTGGAATGTAGCCTTTTTTTCTTGTTTGCTTCTTCTATCTCAGTTTTCCATCACTAAATAAAGGCCATCCCTAAATTTTTTGTACGCAAGATGACGAGTAATAAAAAATAAAAGTTAAGACATTTTTGTTACTTCATATTGTTTTTTAATCATTTTTGTATTTCTTTTTATTGGTCATTTATTTAAATAATGTGTAATAAAAGGAAACAGTTCGGAATAATTAGTTAAAATTGTTTTCAGTATACGGATATAGTGAACCGAAATTTCAGTCCCTTGAAGATTCTTTATAGTGGGGTTTGATTGCATAAAAATGGGAGCAATCATTCCCGATTCTGTTTCATGCTGTCATCTATAGTTTAATTGAATGGATTGAATTGAATGAATTAATTTGTTCAATTGAATACATTGAAATAATTGAATAAAGCCAAATCTTTTTTCTTGAGCTGCCAAAATAATCCAGAATTGAACTCAAGAGCCAGTATTTAACAAAAGGTGCTCTCCAAATTACACTATCACCGGAATGTTGCTTATTTGATCATTTATGAAGACATTGACGCATAAAACAGTCGTATTCAAAGCATTATAAAGAATTAAAATTACTCACTCTGAATGCTGTTAGTGTTGCCACAGATACTTGACCGTACATCCAGTCTGGTCGAGAAGTGTCGAACTTCTTGGTGGCCATTTTCCATATAAGAAGTCGTTGTTCTTTTTCTCCTTCAGGTGGTGCAAGTTCTACTCGCATGATACTTAAAGCTGTTGCTTCTCCACGGCCGAATGGAGCAAACCAGAAGCTCAAACAAAGGGCATCATTTTGACTTGCTGCGAAGTCTGGGCTTCTTAATACAGGATTTTGGGCGGATGCTTGATTGAAGATGTCAAAAAATACGTATCCAGCTATAATTGTTTTTAAAAAGTGATGATTGAAGAGAAAAGTACTTTAAATATAAAAAAGGATTGTTTTAAAACATTTTAAATTAATTTAATGAAAAAAAAAAATTACACTTGTTTCTGAAGTTTTTAAAACCAAGCTTATTTTGCTTTCAAATTAACCATTTTTTCAAAATTCAACATATTTTAATTTGTTTCATTAAATACAAAAACTTTTATGATTAAAATTTTACTGTCATCTTTTAATGAACTGATGTGTTTGAACTGACTGTGTGAAAATGAACTGATACGTACAATACTACGTGGCAATTGACATTGACCTAGATTCGGTACTTTTCGAGTGAAAGTGCTCTAAGTTCTGGCATTATTATATAACTACTCCGTATAATGAATTTTCTATTGTATATTCTAATCCCTGGATCTCTTTAGTACAGATTATTTATTTCAATTTCTTTTTAGCATAATTTTAACGTGTTCTATTTAATTAAATTATTAATTATTGTTTGTATTACAATTGCTGAATCCCAATTTTATAATGCAATTAAAATTTAACGAGAAAAAACGCAATTTCAAGAAGGTTATTTAAGCATATTTACTTGGAGCTCTAAAGGTATGGTCTTGCAGATTGGCTGGTCTGCTTATGATTGATGCCAAGCGCCAAGTGAGACCTTCTTGAGATGCCAAATCATGTCGACTGAACTTTGAAGTCGCTCGATGGGAGCCAAGTTCTTGCAAAGGTGGAGGTGATTCCGTATTGTTCTTCCAGTCACACATATTTCTATCAAATGAACATTCCCCTAATAAAAAAGTAAATCTAATAATTAACTAATGAATTAAATATTATACACGAAACACAATCTCACATAACTTGAAAAACTGACCATATAGGGGAGCTATTTTGTCGAATTGCTGTCATTTAAATAAACTTATAAATTGCATTAACCTTAAATCCCCTCTGAAATTGATTATATATATATATACAACTTTAAGTTTTCAATTGTTTAAGTAGGTATTTGGAAATATTTGCATGTCATGCAATTGATTTCTCGAATGACATATATAATTTTTGAAAGGGCAGGAGGAGGTTGAATATAAATTTCCTGGTATAGCTGTGACGTCAAGGATTTATAAGAACGTATTAAAAACTAATGAAATTTGGATTTTGAGTAATCATATAGTGGCAGGCACGAGGAATATTGACAGAGAGACAATAAGAAACACTTTGTAAGAAAGTTATATAATCATAAAAGTTTTCTGCAAATTGGAACTAAAAAACTTAACAAGCGAAAAAAAAAATGAAATCAGAAAAATATCCATGTCATAGAGTGAGTCATAGTAGATAACTTTCTTCGAACAGATTCTCCTACAGTATTGATCAGATAATGTGATTTATCAGAGTAAAAAATTTATTGAAGTTAAGATATTTTCATGCGGTAGAAGACGTGAAGCGGAAAAAAAACAGGACTTTCTTGAGAGAGTGATACTTGATGACCCGCAGTATAGAAAATAGAAAATAAATATGCAACTGTGTATAAGATAGATCAGGTGTGTTTTATGAGCTTACACTATAATATATTTTTGAGACCAGGCTCTTTTATTTCACTGTCCTACTTAGTATTTAAATAAAGAGCTCTTTTTTATGTAAGAGGGTTGGAACTTTAATAGTAGCAGGTATTTATTCAAGGCTGATTCAAAAGATATATATGCTACTAAATTTTACTGTTCAAAGAACAGTCACCAGCACGTGTACATCTCGTTGCCAGTGGTACTTTTTGCAGTGTCTATTCAGTTGATAATTGGAGTAGAGCGGTCTAAATTGCATTAGATTTGTTACAACACTACATTACTACGCGGCAATACTTTTTCGGACCGCCATCTAGGGCGAAGAGTCTAAAGGAGGATAAAGTATGTATGTAATTAATGTGTAGTATAAGCAAGAATTTTCGGTTCCGTTGCATGACGTAACGACAGCAGTCATGCCACCATTTAAGTTCTCCTACTCTTATTTTAATTTGGGAGTAGAATTCCATATTTACCACATAGCATTTTGCATGGAAAGTTAATTATAGTTTTCTTCACAGTAATTATAAGATAGTACATAATCTTTATAAAAAGAAACTTTATCTATCTCTAAACTAAATGGCGGTTTTATTATGTATAAAAGTAATTTACAGTAGTTCAATTTGACCCATTTTAGAATTAACAATTTTGGTACATACATGGCCATAATGAATACACAAATGAATTTAGAGCCCTTAATAAAGTTCTCTCTTATATACGAAAAATATAAACCACATAAACAAAATATAAATGTTAAAAAAATTGTTTTAAATTGTTTTACGTCATATAGACAAATGTTTAAAATTAAAATATGTTTAATTAGATTTTAACTCAATGATTAGCTTTAATACTGGCATTAATTTTACTTCAAATTGAAGCAGCCAAAATTTATTTAAGTATTTAACCAGGGTTTACATAAAATTGTAAAAAAAGAAAAAAAAATATCAGGCAATATGTTTACCTATCACAGCAGTTGCTTTCAAAGGATGTGCTGAAATGAAAGAAAATAATCATATATCAAGTTTTAGTTAAACTTCTCAAATTTAGAAATTTTTGTAAAGAATTTTTTAACAAAATGAGGCCTTACATGAGCAATCTCCATCAAAAAAGCTGATATCATCGATGGCAATCACACCAACTCTTCCATCACCCCATATTCCTTCAATAATTATCTAAATTTGATGAAAACACGAAAATAAGTCATTTTACTAATTACTAATTCGAATATTTTTAATACCTTGTTGCATATATTTTCATCGAATATATAATCAATTCGTTGATTGTACACATTGATGGATAGGTTTAAAATACAAGTGAACTTATACACAGAATTAAATTAACCAGCTATACTTAAAAAAAGAAAAGTACAAATTATAGTATATGTACTTTCTATCTCGTTTTGAAATACATTGTGAATTAAAAATTTAGAAAAAATGCTTGGAACGAAAAGAAAACTAAGAATGATTTAAACTATACCATTAATAAATAATTTAACAAATGTGTATTTTTCAGACTGCCTCTACCACTAATTTAAAGGTTTTAGAAAGAGTTCAACTCAGTGTAGTAAGAATTGTCGCAGAGTTGAGGAAACCAAGTGAAGTGGTTCTTTACGAGGCTGACATTTTACCTTTGACTACGAGATTTAAGATAAACTTTTTTCGATACTTTAATAAATTGATTAGGCTTGGTGATCTTAATAGGACTTGTTACTATATTTTAAATTGGACAAGCAAGCAGCGTTTAAAGAGAGACACACCACTTAATCATGTGGTTTTATGAAATTTGAAATTGTTCCAACGAGGACTTTTAGTTGTTTGCCTCCTACGGTATCATTTGAGAATATCAGTTTCAATAAGGATTTGAAATCCTGTGCTAGTAAGCAGGATAATCACCCTGAACTTCTAAAACAGTTGGTCTTGGAGGTCATTAATAATATCCATTCTGAGGCCTTGGCTATCTACACGGATGGCAGAAAATTTGAAGACGGAAGAACTGGGAGTGGTGTTTTCATCAGCAACACCGAAGAGGAAATTAAATTCAGTATCTGTAACCCCGACTTTTGCTCAATTTTTAGGTCAGAAATTATTGCTATAGGGAGGGCTCTTGAGTTTGCCCTTACTACTGATTATAGTAGTATTTAGATTTTGACTGACAGTAAAAGTTCCATCCAATACCTAAACAATTGGCTGAAAATAGTATATGATAAACCTGATCAGGATTTTCCAGTACTTCTCTCCAAGCTGGGCCAGAGCAAATCAGTATGCCTTCAGTGGATTCCTTCGCTTGTTGGGGTAATGAGATTGCAGATACTCTTGCTAGAAATGGGTGTGATCTTCCGATTGCCAACTCTCTTGAGCAAACTCTTTTGGAAATCGTTCACAAAAGTAATTTACTTTCCACCAACTGGTACGCTGCAAATAGTCCGTCTCTGTTATGCAGCTGCTCCAGACAACTTTCAGATGTGGTCACTTGAAATGCATAAAATTTCAAAATGGGGAAAATATTTTTTCTCTCTTCCCGCTAGTCCCGCTCACCTTCTTAATTGTTCAGGAGCCTCTTAGAGGCAGCTGATGGTTGAGCAGGAGATTTTCGATGTTCCCACGCGACGGGGTCTTTTGGACCTAGTGTAGGCTTTCCTACACCAGGGGGATGCGTAACAACAACACAAATGTGTGTGTTTTTTTTTTGGGCTGAATCATTCCTTATCTCTTATGTAATTTATTTTATTTGATGATGAAAATTGGATTTTATTAAATTTTGGCTGCCCATTTTCATATTTCAAGAGCTTTTCTATTCATTCAGAATTATCTGCCATGGTTCGACACTAGGACGTCAAAAAAAGATGTTGGATTGAAACTAATTTTTGTTATAAATAAATTATGTATAGATAAATTATCTGTAAATTAATTATGTATAAATAAATTATATATAAAGTTAAAACGTCAATAAAGTAAGGTACCGATGGTCAAAACCTGAATAATCGAATCAATTGCGAAAACGATCAAAATTTCTTTCACACATTACGAGTGAAACTAATAAATAATAAATAACATTCGCAAGTTATCTGTTATAAAATTCTTTAGATACAATAATATGTCGACTAAGGACTAAGATTTAATGAAATTTAATACGACTAAGATTTAATAAAGTTATATTCTTTTTATTAGTTTTGAAACTTTAAAGAGCTTATACGATTCTTAAATAATGAGCTTAAATGCAACATTTAAATTAATTACAATCATAATCCAAAGCTATCACTTTATTCACCTTATAACTGAGCAAAGCGAATAAATACACAAAGTTGACAGTTTACGATTCTCTGAGATCCATTTATTTCCAAGAAAGATGATGCTCAGACTCACACAAGTAATGTGACAAAAAGTGATTTTCCAACAACATGAAATCTCCGAAATGCTATTAAAATAGCATTTTTCAGCATGAACCAACCATTGGCCTTTTGAGAATTAAGTCAGGAAGTTTCGTTTGACAAGAGAGCATCGCGAGGGTGAAAGTACGTCTTCGCTTTGAACCCCATCGATAGATAGTAGCACCATTCATTCGTAAGGTCATTTTCTCATTTTAGGCAAATATCTGAAGGGGAAGAAATACTTGTACCCATGAAACTGCTTAGCGACCAAACATAGGATCGCACGTATATCGCATGTAATTAGAGGAGTTGAGGACTAAATGATTATTTAAATTGATATTAAAAATCATTTTAAAAATAATTTATTTAGATATTTTTTTTTATTTCCTCTGAATACCTTTTAGTTTGAAAAAATGGCTCATTTTTTTCACATTTTGCTAACGTACACAGTAACGCAATATATTTGTTGCTACAACTGTTTCTTAAAATGCTTTTCTGCTTTACAGATTTTTAATTCTACAATGTATTTATACCAAACATGATAAATTTAGAAAGCATGTACGAGGGAAGAACTATTTTACGTACTTGATATGGACTACTGGGTGCAGCTCTTTCAGAACCCATGACAACTGGTGTTCTTGATGTTTGCCATCTTTGACCTTGATGATTATGCAATCTCCAAAGAGTGGTTACTTTACCACCAGCTTCACCTGCTGCTGATCTAACATGGATTCTTAAACTTCCTAAACTTGGCCCTGCTGGATCAATTGATCTTTCATACATGAAATAATAGAATGATAAACATCGAGTTCGTCCAGTTGCAGAAAAAAGAGGGCTAATTAACCAAGCCCTTGTTCCCCCTCTTTGAGGTGCATGTGGATTACTTAGAAGATTCATGTAATACCCTAAAAATATTTTCTTAAATATCAATATTAAAGACATTTAAATTATTAGTTGGCGTTAATTGTGTCATTACATTTCAAAATATTATACAGATTCACAAGCGAATTAAGCATAAGTTACCTAAATAGAGAATATCACGAAAGATAGAAAGAAGGGCTGTGGGAGTACTAATTCGTTTGAAAGGGGGAAACAACGGATTTTTTTTAAACATCAGATAAAATTTAATTAACCTTATTTAAAACATTACATTAGTTCATAAGGAATATAGTAAAGTTACTTAAAAGAAATTTATCAATCGGCGTCGACTACCGTCTTACCTTCTTTTGTACCTTTCGTATGATCTGTAGATGGCCCTGATACACTATAGCTGTACTGCCGAGCCCAGTCGAAGTCATCGAGAGCATCAATTGGTAAAGCATTTGTCCAACCACACGAATCTTCTTCAAACGTACAATCGCCTAAAAGAAATTCAAACCACTAATAGTCAATAACTATTTTAACTCATTAAAAGATTTCTTCAAAAGAACTTTCAAGTCAAAAGTACTTCAAAACAATTAAATTTTTGCTAAAAATAATCCAAATTCTTTAAAATAAATAATTGCAATATTTTTTCAGTAATTTAGGTAATATTTTTTAATACTTATTTAACAATATTTGTCCATTAACATTTATAATAATTATTTTTGATAAATATTTGCAATATTTTTAAGTAAATATTTTATTTTCATATTGATAGCATTAATTAGAAAATTTTAGGCAATTCAATAGTTGATGTCAATCCCACTCGACAGAATATTAGTAATAAAACTGGAAAAATAAAACATTTTTTTTTCCGTAAAGATGAAAAGGCTTTGTCAAGACATACTTAAATAATTTAAACTATGAAACAAGTATCTGTCTATTCTAAAACGACTCACAAGCACATGAAAATGCCTTTATAGGCATCTAGATTCTAAATTTGTCATTCTTCTTCTATTAGCATGACAGCATTTTGTGGGCCAGGGCCTTTCCTAGAGTCTCCCTTCATTTTGCTCTTTTCTTTGCGATTGTTCTCCAGTTAGTAATTCTTAGGATTTTAAAATCATCTTCCTCACAGTCAAACAATCTGATCTTAAGCCTACCTCTAACTCTAATTCCCATTGGTTTGTAATTGAAGATCTTAAATGTCAAGAAAAAAGGGTCCATTTGGCAGAGCCGTGAACTTTAAGCAACTTATTTGGATGCATTTGTTGATAACAGCTTCATTGAATAGCCTATATAGCTCAAAATGATGTGAATATTGTGTCTCGAGTGTTAACACCGGAATTACGAATCCCCAATTCCAGCGCTAAGTTGAAAAGAAGACAGGCAAGAACGTCGCCCTGTCTCACACCATTTACAATTTCAAAAAATTCTGTGAGTTTTCCAGAGAACTTTATACAGGATAAAGTGTGACTTATCTCATTAAGAGCTCTGAGTAGTAAATCACGAATAACACTATCGTAGGCTGATTTGAAGTCAATAAAAAGATACGGCAATTCGATACTATACTCTCTGGATTTTTTGAGAATCTGACGCAAGTTGAATATCTGCTCACATGTCGATTTACCCTTTCTAAACCCACATTGATACTCTCCTACTATGTCTTCAACCAGAGGTAATATCCATTTAATACTAAACAATAACTCGTGGTCAGGTATATTGAAGATAAAGTGTGCAAGGCACGCGAACTTTTAGCGCTATTTCTAAAAGCCACAATGCAAGAAAAAAAAAGAAAAAGAAAACGTTTTAAACATGCGTTTCATAGATTTGAAATAAAGGTTAAGAGTGTTTTTTTTAACTTTATACCGAGGATGCTATGCCATGGACCTTTTCTCGCTACTCAAACCACTTACGAGACATGTACGCAAACTCTAATGACGCGCTGAAGTGTCTTATCGCTGTAATAGCATTCGCATTTTCAGTACATATAAGGAGAAAAAAATTCTAATTTAATTACCGTACTGTATGGTAAGAACATTTCTAGCAATAATAATAAAACAACCACAATTCTGGAAATAGAAACCAAAATAAACGGGTCTTAAACCATTCATTTGGTAATTTTTCCGTTCAGATGGTAACGGTTTACCAGAAATTCTGGTTAACAAAATCATAGTTCTCATTTTCACACATTTAGTAAAAAATACAAAGCTGAAAAGTAAATTAAATCGAATAAATAGTTTTTAAGCCATTCTCTTAGGTATCATGATAAAATTACCAGCATTTTGGTTCCACAGAGAGCCAGAAACATAATAAATTTTTACTTATTCTGGTAGATTTTACCATACTTTTCTTCTTAATGCCATACTAACCATTTATTGCATTATTACAACTTTATCAGTTAAAAAGTTATTTGAGTGAGTGCTGGTTTTTCATTACCCGTTGTAAATGTTTAGGAGCTGGTTCTCGAGGTAAATGGTATTCCGAGTGATGCCATTTTGATATACATAGATGGCAGCAAGGATGAGTTGAATCACACAGGGAGCGGTACCTTTATCGAGAATCGCTCTGTCCGGCTTTCAAGACGCAACCCAGATAACTGTTCGGTCCTCAGAATTGAATTAATTGCTATAGACGAGGGATTCAAGGCCATTCTCCATAGTACCGACTCTAGCGATATATGGATCCTTACTGATAGCCGAAGCTCCATTCAACACTTGCAGGATTGGAGTCGTGTGGATGACCTTGTGAGCATTCAAATTATCAATAAGCTTAAAATTATAGCAAAATATGGGGATGTCCACTTTCAATGGATCCCCTCCCATGTTAACGTCCCTGGAAATGAAGTCGCAGATAGCTTGGCTAAAAGAGGCTACTCTGTGTTGGCGACCACTGATTATGCTCTTACCTATCAAGAGATTTTCTCTTTGATAAAATTTAAAGATAAGCAAGTCTGGCTGGTCCCTCCCGCCCATCCCGGGATTAGTAAGAGATGCCCGGGGGGCGCTCTGGAGTTCAAGGGAGACAGAAAACATCAAACGGCTGTCCCGAGACTTATAAGTGGGCACCTGAAATGCATGACTTTTGTATCCGGTCAAAAGGTCTACCAGACTTGCACGAAGTGTTATCTGTTATCGGCTTCCCCTGAACATATCCTCGATTGTTTGGGGTTAGCTCAGGAATGTACATGTAAGTCCACTTCTGGTGCTGGACTTTGCTAGGGTAAATGGTCTCATGGATCTGATCTAGCTGTTGCTAGATCCTGAAGGATTGGACACAACAACACAAATGTTTAGTAAAAGCAAATAAAATTTACCCGAAATTGCTTCGATTAAATGCTATAGTTGATCCTATTGAATTCTAAGTTATTCATTAATGACCTAAATTGCAAAAAGAAAAAAAAAAGAATGAGAATTTGTATACTTACCAGAATTTTTAGCAGCCGTTTGAGGTGTGACTGGAAAAAAAAAGTTCAAAAAATTACAAAAAGTAAAAAGGCTAAATAAAACTTCACAATATTTGAATATTGAAAATTTCATTACGTTAATTTTTAAGTTTTAGAAAAAAGATGATTCCATATGAAGAATATTTTTTAAAAAAGTAGTGTTTTAGTAATCACAAATAAGGGCTAAATATTTCGAAGTAAATAATTAGACGCATATTTATTATTTGCTAAGGTAAGGCGGAGATGTAAAATCAATGTGTATTTTGATAAATTTCGATTTTATAACTTTCTTTTGAACTTCGTTACACTGTGCACCTTGACCAAACTTGCACCTGCACCTTGCCAAATGTGCACCTTGATGGAAGCATATCAAGTATCAAAGCAGATTCATCCAAACATAAAAATTGATAAATCTAAGTTTTGCTGTACTACGACCTATCCATATTTTATGCGTAGGTAAAACACCATATAAAATGGGTATGTGCTATTGATGAAAATGTGAATTTTCTATTAAAATCACAGTCTTAATAAATCCTCATAATTACATAGAATCACTAAATATAGAGACTTGCGACAATCGCTCAATTGACTTTTTATTTTATAACCGTCGCTGAACAGCAGACCCAAATTTGAGTTAACGGTTACCAATGTTCAACTCCGTAGCCTTGTAATTCTGAACCCAATCTAAAAGACAAGGGAACTCCTCGATCAGTACCCTCAGAGGTATTGACTTGTTTTGGGAACTTGGAGGACGTTGGGACTTAACAAGTCCTCCAAGTCCTATTTAACACGTTCACGCCGGCGCGGGCAACCGGTGGCCCGTGCTAGATTGTCTCATCGGGCGGCGCGTACCACCGGTGGCGCACCGGAGTAAAACCTGGTAACAAATAAATTTCATTTTTCAGTTTTTCCGTTTCAATAATAAAAATCCATAACAGTAATGGAAAAAAGGGGGTTCTGCTTCACTTTGGATTCGGATACTGCCTCACTTAAGGTCTATGACCTCCCGCGTTCAGTCACTACCTTGAGATACTGCCTCACTTGGGGATTCTACCTCACTTGTTGATTTTTATCGGAAAATTGGTTTTTATCTACCCTTTTGGTGTACTATCTCTATAAAGCTGTAGAATTATTATTATTTTGGGAGTTAGAATTTTTTTTCTTTTTCAGTTTAATACTAGTCATTAAATGAATTAATCTTATAGCTCGTTAATACCATTAATTTCATTAGAAACTTTATTTGTATCAGAGGAGGTTATAGTATAAATATTATTTTATTTATTTATTTTATTTATTTATTTTATTATAATTTCCACTTTTTCTCTTCAGAAAATCATAGTTATGACTTAAGATATTTTTCTATATGAAATTTACTTTAATTATTTCCAATAATTTTAATGCAATTAACCAGTTTTTGTTTAGCTTTATCATTTTTATCAGCTGAATAAATAATTATTAAAATGAAGTAAGCAAATTACGGAAAAATTATCATTCTAGGGGAGGTTGAATTATTATAGGTATAAGTTGCGTTCAAATAATGTGTTAATAAACAATGAAAGTGATAAATTCATATTCAACATACTTTGACAACAGAGATTTTTCTGAAATTGAGGGAAGTTGTGAGATCCCCTCTTCAGATAAGGTTTTATCAGAAAAAAGATATTTTTAATTTTCATTGGAAAATGGGAGAATTATTTTTATTTTAAGGACTTAGACATTTTTCACAAGCAAGTATATTTTTTTCATGTGATTATCATATTTTTTATTAAAGTGTAAATTATTATTTTCTTAATAAAACATTATGGTTACATTGATTTAATTTCTCAATGAACCCTTCTTTAGAGATGATATTTTTTTTATTTTTAAATGATATGATGAAACTGATGAAATAGTTTCATAGTCAGGATGTTTATATTTAATTATTTGATACAGTAAATGTGTAATAATCATTCTAAGCGATAACTATACATATTCAGTTGAATAAAATGGTTTATGAGTTAATTTCTTAAATAATAAACAACTTGAGAAATTTTCTAAGGACCAAAAACATCAGAATTTTTCAAAGTACAAACAGTTTGAAAGTTTTTCTAACTTACAGCGTCGGCGATTTTTTATTTTTACACCTTTGTTTTTTAAGAACTTCATAATTTTTAAAAATACCAACAACTTCAGAATTTTTCTAGTTCTAAACATTTTCAAAGTACAAATAATTTGAAAATTTCCCAAAATCTAATTCAGTTTGATAATTTTTTCCACGACAAAACACCTGCTCTTCTTTTTATATACACATTTTTTCAAACTAAGAAAATTTTAAATGTACAAACAATTTAAGAATATTTTTGAAACCAGGAGATTCAGAACTTTTCTAAGTACAAATAATTTGACAATTTTTAAAAGTAAAAACAATTTGAAAAAAGAAAAAAAATCCTACTAATTTTTGTATATCAATTTTTTTCCAACTAAAATATTTTTCTAGGTTCAAACAATTTCAGAATTTTTCAACGTACAAATAATGTGAAAATTTTTCAAAGTCGAAACAAGTTAAAAATTTTTTTCTAACATCAAAATTCTACAACTCTCTAAACACCTTTGCTTCCAACGTCGAAAATTTTTTAATTTACAAAACTTCAGAAGATTTCTAATTTTAAAAAATTAAGAATTTTGGATAATTTGAAATTTTAAAAATTGTTTGAAAAAATTTAAAAAAATTTTTTAATGTCAAAACTATTTGAAATTTATTCAATGCTCAAACAACTTCGGAAATTTTTTAAGTACCAATAAAATCAGACATTTTCTATGTACAAACAGTTTGAAAAGTTTTCACTTTGCACTTATAGAACTTGTGCGATTCTTTATATACAAGCTTTTCCAACTAAAGAAATTTTCTATGTTTAAACAACTTCAGAATATTTCTTAACACAAGCAATTTGAAAGTTTTTCTAAGTCAAAACAATTTGAAATTAAACAATTTCATAATTTTTCTAAAACCAGCAGATTCAGAATTTTTCAAAGTACAAATAATTTTTAAATTTTTTAAATTCGAAACAAGTTGATAATTATTCAAGGTATAAACTTCTGCTACTCCTTAAATACCTTTTTTTTCAACTTCAAAAAATTTCAAGTTTGCTAAACTTTAAAATATTTCTACGTACAAAAATTTTTAAGATTTTTCAAAGTCAAAACAATTTGAAAATAATTCAATGTACAAACAACTTCAGAAATTTTCTACCAACAACGCATCAGCATTTTTCTAAGTCTGAAAATTCCTGAAATTCCAAACAAGTTGAAAATATATTTAATTACTGTATATCTGTATTTTCACATTAAAAAAATTCTATGTTCACACTACTTCAGAGTATTTATAAGTACAAAAAAATTTATAATTTTTCAAACTTAAAACAATTTGAAAGTTATTCAAAGTACAAACACTAGTTGGAAAATTTTTTCTTAACTTCAAACCTCTCCGATTCCGAATATTTCTAAAACCAACAGATTCAGAAATTTTCAAAGTATAAATAATTTAAGAAATTTTCATAGTCAAAGCAATTTGAAAAAATAAATAAAAACTTGTGAAAGTTCTGGTATACCCGTTTTTTCCAACTAAAATAATTTTCTATGTTAAAACAACTTCAGAATTCTTTAAAGTACACATAATTTAAAAAATTTTCAAAGTCGAAACAGATAGAAAACTTTTCTAACAGCAATTTTCTGCAACTCTTTATCGTTTTTCTAACTTCGGAAATTTTCTAAGTACCAAAAACATCATAAATTTTCTCAGTAGAAACAGTTTGAAAATTATTCTAATTTTACCACCAATCGGACAAGTTTTTGTATACTCGTGATAAAAAAACGAGACTTATTTTTCGAAAATTCCATTTATAGAGTGATGTTATGAGTTTATTTAACTTTCTTAGCTTAATATCAAAGACGCTAACATTTTTATAGATATTTCCAAAAAACTTTCTTAATCGAACGAATTTTAACGGAAAATGTTAATTAATTACACTATATCACTGATAATGAGTAGGCAAATTTAGAAAGTAACTCATAAACCATTTTATTCAACTGAATATGTATAGTTATCACTTAGAATGATTATTACACATTTACTGTATCAAATAATTCAATATAAACATCCTGACTATGAAACTATTTCATCAGTTTAGAATCATTGGACATATCATTTAAAAATAAAAAAATGTCATCTCTAAAGAAGGGTTCATTTAGAAATTAAATCAATGTAATCATAATGTTTTATTAAGAGAATAATAATTTACACTTTAATAAAAAATATGATAATCACATGAAAAAAATATACTTGCTTATTTTAAGTCCTTAAAATAAAAATAATTCTCCCATTTTCCAATGAAAATTAAAAAAATCTTTTTTCTGATAAAACCTTATCTGAAGAGGGGATATCACAATTTCCCTCATTTTCAGAAAAATCTCCGTTGTCAAAGTATGTTGAATATAAATTTACCGCTTTCATTGTTTATTAACACATTATTTGAACGCAACTTATACCTATAATAATTCAACCTCCCCTAGAATGATAATTTTTCCGTAATTTTTTTACTTCATTTTAATAATTATTTATTCAGCTGATAAAAATGATAAAGCTAAACAAAAACTGGTTAATTGCTTTAAAATTATTGGAAATAATTAAAGTAAATTTCATATAGAAAAATATCTTAAGTCATAACTATGATTTTCTGAAGAAAAAAAGTGGAAATTATAATAAAATAAATAAATAAAATAATACTTATACTATAACGTCCTCTGATACAAATAAAGTTTCTAATGAAATTAATGGTATTAACGAGCTATAAGATTAATTCATTTAATGACTAGTATTAAACTGAAAAAGAAAAAAAAATTCTAAGTCCCAAAATAATAATAATTCTACAGCTTTATAGAGATAGTACACCAAAAGGGTAGATAAAAACCAATTTTCCGATAAAAATCAACAAGTGAGGTAGAATCCCCAAGTGAGGCAGTATCTCAAGTAGTGACTGAACTCGGGAGGTCATAGACCTTAAGTGAGTAAGTATCCGAATCCAAAGTGAGGCAGAACTCCCTTTTTTCCACTACTCATAACTACCAATTGTTTTTAAGGGATGCAATTTTTATATTGAATTGCTTCTCCGTCGTGAAAAGTTTCCTTACAGTGAATTGTTATTGTTGAGAATAGATTAACTCCTCCCGAATATTATCTAATATTGAAATAGTTCTTCTACCAATATTTTCTCTTTTCCGTCCCGCTTTCAGGCCTGGGTGTGAACAGCCGGCGTGAGCGTGTTAATGTACACCAGTCACTATTTAAAACACTGGGATTCTTTTGATGTTGCTATAGATAATTTTGCAAATGTAAAAAGTTCTAGGAAAAAATTGGGTAGTTCATTTTGTTGCCCAAATAACTGAAATTGAGAAAGAAACAAACAATGCACTTGTTTTTTTTAAAAAGGGTCTGGTAAAATAAAAATTTTCAAATATAACTACAAAGATGTAGCACAGATTTCAATTATAGCAGTGCGGTTAAATCCCAACTTTAAATACCCGAAGAGTCTCTTTTAGCAGTGATATTTTCCTTTAACTTTTTGTCAATTTTGTAAGACGTCCCCTCTGTTACATTCCATGTCCTCTCTGCTACGATGCATTGGTTGGACTTAATAAAAAGGGGTTGGAATTTTAAAAGTCTTATAGCAATTTATTTTACTTTAAAATGTGATATTTTAAAAAATAATTACAGATAATGTGTAGGTTGGTTCAAATCACAGAATTTAGCATAAATAACAGTGCAAGCCAAAAATGTGGGATTTTATTTGTCCTCTCTGTTACAAGTACTTTTAATTAACTTGCAATTTAATTATGAGGCTCTTCTATTATTTTATGCCAATTAATTAAACATTGCACCCTAATGTAGCATATTCTAATAGAATATTTGTTTTCAAAAATATTTAATATATTTTTTAGAATAAAATACTTGTGTGATTTCCCCTCTGTTACACTCGGAATTCAACTCTAAATATATATATAGAAACACAATGAAGAATGAAATAAAATTAAATAGAAATGTTTTTTAAAGAAAAACGTAAAGGTTCTCTTCAGGACGCGTTCTTTTACGATGGTAAATGCGATATTTCAAAACAAAGACAAAAATTACTCTTTATAACTCGGACCTCTGAACTTAATAACATATAATGAGTTTTTTTCAAGCAACTTCTCTAACCAGAATTTTCCTGAGTTTATAAATAAATAAATATGAAAATAATTGAAGCTCTATTGTGGAAAAAATCTTTCAAGAAAATTCTTACTTGTACAAGTTCCTGGTATAAATGATACACTATCGATCGCAATGTTCCCAAGAGAATTAGTCCCCACAACTCCTTCAAAAACAAGCTGAAAATAAGCAATAACATTAAATTTATACAATTAAAAAAAGCTAATAATCCAGAAAATCATAACAGTGGAATAAGTTTAAAGTTGAGTCTTTAAACCCTTAATTTATATTGACAATAAATTGTATTTAATTAAATAAAAAAAAAAAACGAATTGGAGTAAAAAACATAAAGATTTAATTTGACCTATGCACAAAGCATTACCTACGCAAAAAACAACGTACATAAAGCACAAATGAAAAAACTTAAATTTGCATATTATAGTTTCAGTTCTATAAAGAACCTTCTTCAGCGTCTAAACGCCAAAAGAATGAACGATTTTCGAACATTTATTTATTCATAAAAATAAAATTTCGAGATTAATGCAATTTTTTTTAATATTGACACGAAACATGTTGGCATGGTCGAGGGGCTAAAGGCACTTACTTGGCAAGGTCCTGAGTTCGACCAGTCAAGTTCTTCCGATTTCGACCAAAGCTTCAGATGCATTTAAATATGTGTATAAGTAATTTCAGTTATTATTTATGGAGTGTTCTAAAAGTTTCTAGAACATTCTCTTACGCCATTTCCGTTTCCTTATTACACGGTATATGGGCGAATTTCAGGAATCATTAACCTATATGTCTTCAAACTTTTCTTGGAAATATATAACATAATAATCGAAAATTAATTCTAATAAAATTACAGGAATAAATATGCATTACTAACTTTAAGATACGTACAGTTTTGATCGCGAGTAATTTGCTTTTGGCTTTCATTTCTTACTTCAATCCTACATTTGACAACTTTTCATGAGTGTCGCTTAGAGTGTTTAACATACTTTTTATTTTTGTTTCAATATGTATTCTGTTTTAAAAATAACTGATAATCACTAAAAACATAATTTAGTAGCTCAGCTGTACTATCATATTTTCTTGAATGACATTTTTCGTGAATATTGACGTTTGCAAACACTTAAAGTTTGTCGCCAAATTTTGGCACGTCAAACCGTAACCATCGAAAATTGAAAAAAAGGTATACAATCCAATTCTGCGAGTTAAAAGTTAAACTAATGATACAAGTTTGTTCTACTTTAAATAAGCTTTTGGAATATCACTAACATAAAGCTCGCAAAATTGGGTTGTATACCTTTTTATCCAATTTGACGTGCAGCTTGAAGTTTGAAGACATATAGGTTAATGATTCCTGAGATTCGCCCATATAAGTACATGCTTTTCCAGTGGAAACGGTTAGCATGTTCTTTGAATTCTAGATGTTGGTTTATAAATCTGTTTTACTTGAAAAAGTAAATTCCATTATTTTTACGCAAACATTTACATTAAAATTAGCAGAAATTTACAAATAAAATTAATAAATCTATACTTAATATTTAATTACAATCTTTAAAAGAAATATGTATAAAATAAAAAAAAGCAATGAACTTTGAAAATTAACAGAGATATTTTTCTTAATTTCATACTTATTATGTCATGCATTTTATCAAATAAAATTCAATAAATCCATAAAAAAGTTTTTCGTGGTTAAAATCTCGTCACAATTCTGAATAGGGTTCCTAAACTAAGCCCATTGCGCAATTCCATCTTTAATTATATTATTATCATTTTGTAGGGTTATATTATTTTTATTCTGTACATTTAAAACTAAATCTGCTTATAAAAACTGCTTGAAATTATCTTCTTTCTTCAAGCTGGCGGGCACTTGGGAAGAAGACCCATTGGCCTCAGAAGATGCCAAAACTGCTCTTTTCGTTACCCAGTGGGCACCTGTGGCGAAGCCAAGGCGGTGGAGCAGCGTCGCCCACGTCACACAACCACAAACCCGTTTATAGGGCGGGTCACATTCACACACAAAGGAGAAAGGACATAGAACACAAAGAGAGAGAGAAAGAAACACCCATGCCCTGAGCAGGATTCGAACCCGCAACCAGCGGCTCCGCAGTCAGGCGCGCTAACCACTCGGCCAACTGGTCGGCTGCGCAAGAAAAGTAATTTTTATTAATTTACATGTTCAGCGAGCTAGAGCAAAAATTACTGAATAACTTTTAACCTAATGATCAGAATATAAGATTCAATCCTAATGAATTCAATTTAGAGTAGATATTATATGAGTTTATTAATTTGTACTGCCTATGTATTAAGTTACGATAGATACAAAGAAATACTTTTTCTGAATTTCGCCCCTCGAAAAATGTGTAGCCAAGATAAAGAAAATCTAGTCAGAAGAAAATCTAGTCTAACTTTAATTTCACTTCCTTTACTTTTTATTCATTGCTAAATCAGTGGAATAAAATGTAAAAATGGAAAAAAAAATTTAAAACTTTGCATACAATTTTTTTAAAATTTGAAATGCATCCAAGATTTACATGCAAAATTTACACTCATAATTACATGCAAAAACATTTTTATTACTTAGTTATTATTTAAATTTTTAATGATTTAAAAAACTTTAAACTACGCGGTATAACTTTTTTACCCCATTTAAAATATAATTTTAATACACAAATCCCAAATTTTGAACGAAATCGGTTGAATACTTTCCAAGAAATGAAATTTAAAAAATACTAAGAAAGAAAAACCAGTGGTCAGGAAACATTTAACCATTTACTTTCAAATATGGGATACTGCCATTTAAATTTACAGTTTTAGAGGACTTAAAAATATTTTACTTTTACTAAAAATAATTGAAATTAATCGTAACATATAAATGACGTTAAAAGTTTATCATTTAGAATGATTTTATACGGGACTGTGTGTGACCTAGTCTTACCTCTCGAGTTCAAAGATTTTTGTTTTATATTTAAATGAAATAATTGAAATAATAATGAATAATGAAATAATTTTCATTTTAGCTTAGATTTTAAATTCTTACTGATGATTAACCTCTTAATGATCGGTTAATTTTCAAGAAAACGGTCATAAAAGTGTCTGTTTTTATATGAAACTACGTATATGAACAATATATATATATTCATTTTTAATTTTTGATTTGTTTTTAGCTTGAAATTTTAAAAAATTTAATTTTTAGGAAAAGCCAACATTCAGTGTTACTATGACTTAATGTTGGTTTTCCAGCAAGCAAGAAAAATTTTAAAAATATGTGTTAAGTATCCTGGTACTGCTATCTGGTGTGTAAAATGAGAAATAAAATGTTTTCGGGGCAAAAAAAAAAAAATTAGTTTCCAGCCCGTCAATATCACGGGAGCGAGAAGGAAGGGGTTAAGAAAGATATGTTAAGAAATCGATCGTTTACGTGAAACTCATTTAAGCTACTCACGATCTCATACCTGATAAGAAGTGGCTGATGAAACAGAAACTTGTGCTCTGTACCATTTGTTTCCAGATTCTCCACTTATTTCCCAAAGTACTCTGTCAGGAGCTTCATCCCCTGGAACACGCTTCAGTACTCTCAAACTCCCAACTCCGTTCCCAAACATATGGGTAGCAAATTTCATACAAACTGGATTATTGTCACCTAAGACATAAATTACAGATATTTATATAAGTATGTTTTGAAACCAATGATTTACACAGAAATACAATATCATAATTTGTACATAGAATAGGCGTTTCAAGGTTGAATAATATCCCCGCTCTCCATACTTTTCCCCCTTCCGTTACCATGGTTGTGGCAAATCTTGTTTTTTCCCCCACAGAAGTACGTTTAAGTAAGAAGTTGAATTATACTTGAATTGAGGAAAACCAAGATTTGCCGAAAACTAAGTTACTGAGAAGGGAAAGTGTAAAGAATGGAGAAATCGGACAACTTTGAGACTCCTATTTATAAAAAGTATAGCTCTTTAATTAATCTAGTTTCAATTGGCAATTTAAGTATTATACTATTTGTAATATACATCAAGTATGAGGTGCTAAAATTTATTGTTATTATGTTTGTTAGGCAAATATCATAAATGTATCTCATAACTAGTCTTGTCTTTCATTAGTGTTTGTTGTTAATAGTCAGCAAAAAAAATTTTTTTTAAGCATTTAATTGTAGTTTATCCACAGGCTTCTGCTTACATACGTAATTTAAAATCTGAAATGGAGTCAATGGCACGAAATCACAGCCCCAAGCATTTTAAAATATTGAATTTCATCAATGCAAATATGCTGAAAATCTTGAATATTTTTTGTTCTAGGACAATCAAATGTTTTTAAACAAAAGTTGACATTAATGTGTGATTTGAAAATAAAAGCGTAATATTACCAGTAGCCAAGAAATTAGGACTTAATAGTCTCGCTCGATCTCCTGGTCGCCTCGGGAAAGAAGCGTCTATGTAAGAATAGCCACCTAAAAAGATTTGCAACACATCTTTTAGTATATTGAAGTTGGAAGAAAAAAAAAGAGAGATGAAAGTTACTCTTGGTTTGATGAAAAATCTGTTTTTAATACCTGTCTGTTCATCTCTGTTATAGCTGCTAAAGTCTCTAGATGGGCCCGTTAAAAAACTTTTACTTGATCTTCCTAATTCCCAATCAAAATCATCTTCCACATCATTCGTCCAACCACAGAATCCACCTTCAAAGGTACAGTGACCTGTTGATGGACAATTCTTAAAGTCACACATTCATCACTAGTTTGTCATTAGTTAGTTAGAATATATGTCAATAATGCTAAAACTGACTTCCAAATATCTTTTCTAAAAAACTACTTCTGAAACCGATTTGAAATTTTTTGGGGATATTTGAGATTGTTGTATGTTGTCATACTGTTTTAGCCTTAGCAAGATTATTTTTTTAAATATCAAAGTTTTTGGGTCAAAAATGATGAAACTTTTTAAAAAATTAAATGTTCTCAGCTCATAATTTGTAAAAAACTGCCAAAGATATGTATTAACACTTATCATAGTGTAAACATGTATATGTAATATTCTGTGGGGGAAAAAATTATCTTATTTAGATGCTGATAAAAGGTACATTGAAAATAATCAGTTTTGGCATTATTGGTATATGCCCTACCGACTCCTTTTGAAATCACATAAAAGAAATTTTTATGCTCTCGTTTCAATTTGTTTGAATTATTGACATACTTCCATGACAGTTGTTATTTGCATGTTTTCGGCTCATACTTTTTATTATATTAATATTTGAGTATATTTTATACAATAAATATAAAATATAGAAATATCTCAATTATTGCAAAATAAAAGAAATAGGACTCACCAAAGCAATTGTCCAAGTCCGGGCTACCCATTTTCTGAAACACCATATCATCTAATGCTATATACCCTCTAAAAGGTCTTGCTGGATCATTGGTTGCTTTAGTAACTGCTTCAAAAATTATCTTAAAAACAAATTTATGTCAGTAAAAGAAAGTTTGTGTATTTTTCTAGACAATAGGATGACTTACTAAAAAAGGAGGAATTGAAATGAATATTTTAGAATATTTTAAAGATTAATTAGAACTATGCAATGAATTTTTTGCTCTGAGAAAAAAAGTACGATAAATAAGATAAAATATACCGTGTTTTTGGCTCTACGGGAACACCAAAAAACTCTGTAATTTTTAACGACGAGATTTGAAGATTTGATTATTGATCAAATCATTAAAGGGTGTGGCAATGATTTTGGTAAAATTAAAACTAAATATGTTTTATAATATGTGAAAATAGAAACTTTATGAAGTGCATCTGATTTTTTTAATTTTTAGAACTAAGGTTTTTTTGAAAGTCATAAAATAATAATGCAGTTGCGTCACGTGCATGATGAAGCTAAATTTACACAAATGTATTTTTTGATGCAAATAGATGAATTCAGTAAATTGAAAGAAATAATTTAATCATCATAATTTTTTTGAAACTGTAAACTTGGTTAAATGCTTTACTGTCGTTTCAGCAATATTATAAATAAAAGTAATGTTTACAATTATTTTGAAGTTTGTTATTAGTTCGTCACGAGCGGTACACATAATTTGTTTCGTTGACAGAGATCATGAAATATTACTTTCTTATGTCTAGAAATTTTAAAAATAAATTTTAAGGTTTTTTTTTTCTTTGTCTCCTCATTCTTTCAGCTCTTGTTCTTCATTGGGTCCTGCCTATAATATATCTATTGTAAATAACTTAAAACATATTAAAAAGGTAATTTCACATCTTCTTCTAAAAAAAAATGAAAAATATAATTTTATAAAAGTATCATTAGTTATTAAAGCAGATATAACTAATGATATATAATGGTATATACATATAATAACAAAATAATTTCAAAAATATCATTAGTTATTAATTTAAAAAAAGAAAATATTACTTTTGAAGTTTTAAAAACGATATTCTACCTTAAATATAGTGTATCGATGAGCAATAAGTATATTTTTTTTATTTCATCTTATTAACTTTTATCCCGAATTTGTTAAATTAAATTATACAGAAAAGTTACTCAATTTTCTGTGTTTTATATTTTTTTATGTTTTTTTGTTTTATATTTTCTATTTTGTGATGTCACGAGTTGATCCTTAAATGTAGTGTTTTTAAGAGCTATAAGTTTTTTTGGGGGGATCTTTTTAAGTCTCGAATTATCTCAAGAAATTTTTAAGCGAAATGAAAAATTTTTGGAAATTCCATGGAAAAAATAACTTTTAGTAAATGTTTATTAATTTTTATTATTTTGTTTAAGTCGAAAAATTCTGAATTTGTAAAGGTATGACGATTTTTACGTCATTTTAATAAATGCAATTTTAAATGGCAAAATACAACATTTGAGCGAAATCGGTTGAACAGTTTCTGGGGATTTTGAAAAAAGTCGTTTTTTCAAAAATGGATTTCTCAGGTACTATTCAACCAATTTCGTCAAAATTTTGTAATTTGCCTTATACTTCCCAGATTGTGACTACCTCCTATACTTTTAGGGTTAGAAATCCGATTCCGTCAAAAAATAGGTATATTTAATAAAAGAAAGTATGTTTCTGTGTCTGATATCGAAACTTAAAAATATCATCTTCACAAATTAATTAGCATATATGAGGTCACCCCCTCGAACCATTAAGATTGAGTTCTAGAACGTAAAGATCCTAACATTAGATCAAAAGTTATTGAGAGTGGTTTTTTTTTTTTTTTCGTACTGTACATAATGAATAATTATATTAGTTGTTTTGCGAATCTAAAATTATGTGCAATCTGAAATTTAAAAAAAAACAGAGTGGTATGAAGGTATGAATTGACAAAATCATTATGCAAAGATATTTTTATTACCAAATGATTTCCATCATAAGTATATGCTACTTCTCCTTTTGTCCAACTTCCTTCTACCCCTTCTCTGATTTCCCACAATGATGCATTTTCAGCAGTTTCCATGTCTTTTAGATGGATTATGAGTCTATCAGCACTTAAGCCTTCCATGATATAAAAGAAACTTAGGCAATAACCCATTGGTCCTGTTCTACTAAGATTCCTACTTATAAATAATGCACTATCAATGACCCCAATGTCGTCATCTGGATTTACAGAAGATCCCCCAGCTCCTTGGGGTAATGGTCGAGCTCCACCTACCACTTGATGGTCTTGTTTTACTATTGTTGGCACCACTGGTTGATGACTATCTTCTTGAAACGATGTTTCGTAAAATACATAACCACCTAAGCAATTTGGAAAAGAATTTAAAATTGTTTATTTAATCTTGTCAAAATTTTAATGCTCAGTTCTATTCTTTTTACTCTATAGCATTAGATGAGGTCAACTTTTAATGCTCCCTTTAAATTCCAGTCAGTGGTATTATTAAAAGGACATTAAGGAGCTAATTCTGTTCCACTGCAAGAAATGTCTCAATAAAAATGGTTCAATAGCAATTGATTTCATTGACATTTTGTCATATTCAACCCAAGAGTCACATAATCATTTTTAAAAAAAATAATGATATTCAAACTGTTAAGTGCGAGAAAAAATATTTATTGGTTGTGTTTACCTTATACGGTTTATCAAGAGGAATTCTACCCTCGCCAATTAGGCCCAAGTAATAAAGCCGTTTTGTCTTGTGCAGCTAGGTACACCCTGTAGCTGAGGCTAATCGGTCAATCTCGTGACCAGCTGAACAGTGGTACTAATCTCAAAGTTGATACCTCAATATTTCTTCCATTTCATCAAAATATGAAAGTTTCTAGTGTCCTGCTCTCTTCAATCGGTGTTCTTAGACTATTAGAATACAAAATTATCATTCACGCATAAACGGCGCAGCACCCACAGAGCTCCAATGTCCATATAATTTTATGATTTAAAAACTAAGCTAGCTGAAAATGATTACAAAGCCGTATAGTTTTGTACTCGCGGTTTTTTAACTGTACCCTGTTGTTAACGGTTTCAAAACCGTAAAGGTAAGGAAATGTCAATTTTATGGTTAATCGGAGGAAAAATACTGTAAGAAACTACTGGTTATTTTACAGTAATTTTAGAATGAACATTCTAACAATGTAATTAAAAGTTGAATGTTTAAAAAAGAAAAAGAGTTCAGGGAAACATAAAGTAAACCAAGAAGTTTCAAATGTTGAAAAAGTATCAAATTGCAAGCAGGATCGATTAAGATTACACAATTTGTTTGCATTTCGATATTTTGAAAACATTTTGCAAGCTTTTGAAATTCATGGGTTACTCCAGGTTAAATTGAAATTCCTTTTTCTGTACTAAAAATTACTTATGTAGGTGAAAGAAAATTTGCCATGAAGGGTTTCTACTGTAGTATAGCGTCCCCAATACTAGTGATTTTTCAAAACTTTTTAATTTAATTAGAAAAAGTTTTTTAAATGAAATATGCAAAAAAATTAATGACTTTATTTGTGAAAATAATGATTTAGCATTTAAAAAGTTTGAAAATAAATCAATATTTAATTGTTTAATAAATAGATAGTGTAACAATGCGTTTAATGCATACATATTAAATTGTCTAGTAATGCAGTCCATGCAAAATTAAACATTCCTAAATTTTTGATGTAACTACGCCACGGTTCCCACTTTTTCATAACAATAAATGTTGTTTTTAAAAATATTTGTCATCAAAATTTTTTTCCATAAATATACCATAAGAACGCTCTTCACTTTTTTAAGATGCAGTTGCCCCCATTTTTATTCCGCGCGTGCAAAGGAAAGAGTTAATATTAACTTTGCCGATTTTCCTTTTGTTTTATTTATTAGTTTGTTTTTATTTATTTATTTTTCTGATGTAATGAACGCCGAATTTTTTGTTATTCTTTAGATTATATTTTCCGAGATATTCAATAATTACAAAACTTTTTATTAATCCAGCACATGCAAAGTATATTTTTATACTAGCCATTATCTTCATTTGGTTTATTAAAGCTTATTCCATTTCAAATTTATGATTTATTATAGTTTGAATATATTATTTTGAAGTATTTATATTAAATATGCATGTATTCATAAAGTTAAAAATAGGGAATTTGTAGCGGATAAATATTTTTTACGTTTTTAATAAAATTACTAAAGTTTATCGATATTAATTTTTAAAATAATATTAATAATTTTTTGCAACTAAATAAAATAAATAAGTAATTTAGTGAAATTTTATAATTTGTATTAAACTATTTTAAAACTGTACTAAATGTTACTATTTCATTGGTATGCTACTTCTCCAGAACAAGCTATTTTAATATTAGAACGCTTTAATAGGTTAAATGAGTTTAATAGGTTAAATGGGTTCATAGTTTACTTTATTGCAAATGAACCAGTATATATCTTTTAAAAAATACTTGAGTACAATTCTGAGATTGATTTTAAAAAATTTGAAGCCTAAATCAGCCAGCATTTTTACAATAACTTTTAACGTATTTTTCGCATAAATTTAATTACAAATTTGGGAAGTTAAAAATTTGATGAAACTTGCATTATGCAATACTGAACAAGTCACCAATTACTAATGAGAAACTAATTTTTAACTAGCATTTGGGCGATTCTAGGCAGCCAAAATTTTTGATGCAGACCACCGTAACTTGATACTAAAGGCCATACACTATCTATCTATAAGCAAAAACATGCCAATTCATTTTTACTAGCAACTTATAGAATTATTAATTTATTAGAATGAAGATTTTAACACTAACCTTGTCTATCAGATGTTGTATGATCAGCTCTTGGTCCCCCAATCCAAGCAGACAGTTCTCCCATTCCTAATCGCCATCGACTTCGAATAGTGGTGACTGCAGGTATGAGCCAAGTACACATGTCTAAATTTGGTCCTCCAACTCCAAAGTCACAAGGATCAGGAGGTTCTTCAGGCACTGTAATACGTTCGAAACGAAGTTCTTGCACATTTTGTACCAGAGTAGAACACATTACTTTACCCACCCAATCAAGGGTAGTCATAGAGCCAAGAACTCTAGATGTGAATCGAGTACTGCAGCACTCCCAGCTAACACACCCTGAGAAATTATTAACTCTTCAATTACGCCGAAATTAAGGAGGTTAGTAGTTAAGATAAAGGGTGCTTCCCAGTCTGTATTGAGGCACTAGAAGGAAACGTGCAACCAATATCCGTCAAAATTGAGTGAAATAAGATGCTTTACTTAGAAAAATGGAGATCAGCATAAATCATCTTCTTTGATTTCCTACTGTTGAGTTACGTGCCAACTGAAACGAGTAGCAGAATTCCAAGCTTAACAGAGGGAAAAACACAGGTATTTTATCATAAAAAATGTATTAAATATATGTGAAAACAAAAAATTGTGCAGTAATTATGCTACTTTAAGGTGCAATGGCATGATATTTCCCTGTAACTATTTGTCAGATTCGCAAAATGTCCCCTCTGTAACAGTGCATTTTTTGAAGTTAATAAAAATGTGTAAGCAATTTAAAAAGTCTTATAATAATTTATTTTACCTTGAAATGTGATAAGTAAAGAAAATTACAAATAATGTTTAGGATGTTCCAAATCACAGAGTTTAGCGGAAATAACAGTGCATGTCAAAAATGTGGGATTTTCTTTGTCTCCTCTGTTACGGACGCTTTTAATTACCTGGAAATTAAATTATGAGGCTCTTTTATTATTTTATGCAATTAAATTAAACATTTCACCTTAAAGGAGCATATTATTGCACAATTTTTCGTTTTCACATATATTTAATACACTTTTTAGGCTAAAATACCTGTGTATTTCCCCTATGTTACGCTTGGAATTCCACTACTACATCTCTAAAAAAAATTTGGCTAATAAGGTTTTTTTTTGCTCGGATGAAAAATTTGTTAGTAAAATGAAAGCTGAGAGTGCATGCAGTGCATTATAGAACCAAAACTTTGAGAGAAGTAAAATTTTAGGCAAAAATTTGACTCGTTTTTTTTTTTTCTTGTAAAATAACTGTGTATGTAATCAGAATAATTTGATGATAGAAAGAGTAAATATGGGAAGAGTAACAATAAAATTCAAAAGAGAATAGGGTATACTTTAAAGACTTAAATGAGAAAAAAAAAGGTGAATAAAGCCCAAATGAAAGTTTATGAATGGACAGACTATAAACAGAAATCTTTCTCTTTATCTAAACTTCTAATTATGGTAGAGAAGTAAAGAGACAAACACGTGCAAAGTGGTTTGAGCAATAGAGAAAGAGGAACAAGTTTGCGGAAAATAATAAGAAAAAGAAGGTGAAAGCGGGAACCCTAGGATGCAACAGATTAAATTAGAATAGACTTCCGAATGTTGGAAATGTAGAAAGATCGTTAACTAAATTAATAAAATTTTCCAATGTATGGAATGAAGGTAGATGGAGATTAATCTCGAATGATTTAAGCAGAAGAAATATGAAACCTGAGATTAGAATTCTAACTATGTGGAGCGAGGGAAGATCTGTTACTGCCCTGATTTTTTTGAAGGCAGATTTAATTTTATTCAACTCACCCACATTAACGCTTGCATCTCTAGGTAACATTCTATTTGGACCTTCATCAATTAATTTTTGATATTCCTCTGAATGTTTAACTTTGTCTAGAACTACAGCTTGACATCTTTATCTGTTTAAATAATAACAATTTCCATGTTAGATTTCAAAGATTATAATTTAGAAAGAGCAATTTTGCAAATATTTTTGGTTGAAGGTCTAAAATTCAAATTAACAGTATTAGCAATAAAATTTTAAGTTTATTCTTATTGAGAGGAACTGAGAACACTAAATTTAAAATCTCTCTCAGTAGGAGCAATCAACTTGAGCCAGGAAGATGCCACTTAAACTTCAGTAATTATTCCTAATCATCTGAAGTATTCTCTTACACCTGCAAGTTAACACTGTGCTAGGTTTTACGCATTATCTAAAGCTCATAAAGCTGGTACTCCTTTTAGACATATTGTTCTAATATGGCACTGTTTCCTGTAAGCTAACTAAGCATTTTGTTTTAATTGTGTCCTTATTTTCTAGTATGAATTCATTTACTGTCAGAAACTCGTATGAATTTTTTAATGAGATTGATACGTTTAAATCTAATGAAAACAAAATGTTCTCTTTTCATGTAAAATCTTTATTCACTAACGTTCCCGTTAAAGCCTTATTTGCCTTTTAAAGGTATTACAAGTTTCACTTTAGCCAAGTTCCAATTTATGAATAAGTGAATCTTTTTCGGAACTTAATTTTTAATGATACATTTTATCAAATGATTGATGGCTTAGCTATGGGTAATTCTCTCATCCCCTTCTTAAGTGACCTGTCTATGCATTACTTTGAAATGAAACGGTTTTCTAAATTTCTTCCGGTTTTAGGAAAAATTTATTGTTTTCATTCAGTCAACCATCCATTGCGATATATTTCTCCCTTGGCCAAAGGATACTGTGAGAAGGCCTTTCCATTTCCCTTCTAACCTTCAGTAAGAGTTAGCCCCGAATATGGACGAAAAATATAGCACCTCCAAAACCCGTTCCACTGTCTCCCCTACATTTTTGGTGGGGGTGCGCGTACTTCCTGGGGTGTTAAGTAATCCGAAACTAATCGACTAACCACTGTCACAGAAAAGGGGGAATTGCAACCTGCGGGGGTCAACTAGCTTTCAAAAGATATCAGTAGAGACTCACTCTACATTATGATTTTTTTCCTTCTAAGAAAAACTTAAAAAAAAATTTTTTTTAAACTCTAAAACGGCTTTATTTATTTTCAAAATGGTGTTATCATTTTATTTAACATGAACTTTTTCTAATTATATCTTGAATTATTTATTATTTTGATTTGAATATTTAGAGAACTAAGAATAACTTGATTTGATTATTAGAGAACTATAAACCAGAGTATTTAAATTTATAAAATTTTACTATGTAGTCATATGAAAGTAATTCATATAAAGTAACTACATTAAAAATAAATATATATTTTCTCTATAAATCAAATAAAGTTTGTTAATTTTTTTTAAAAATTGCTTTGCTAACTTGTAGAACTTTTTATGTTAAAGCAAAACCTTGAGTTCAAGATTTTATTTTTTTATTACTTTTTTAATTTGTTTCTTTCAATTACAATTTAAATACGTATATTTTTCACAACCTTTTTTTTTTTTAATTTTAATTAATTTTTTTAAATTTTTTTAAAGATTGTACCATTTTTCTAATAGATCATTTCGATGGATCATTAAAAACAACAAACTAAAACAATTCTATGTTATTTTACATTTTAATATATAGATTTGTGAAGCTGCTCACTGTAATTAATATAAAGATTTATCAAAAAAAATCGAAATTAATTTATAAAAAAGTACGATACCGAAATTTTTGAAAGAAAAGGCATTTATTGGTTTTCATTAAAACTTACAACATAATAACTGATTGAGACAAGTTTAATTTACAAAATTTTATCACTAACCCTGGGAGGTTTTCGTGTTTTTCCTCTCCATGTAATGCTAATGCGGATTTTAATTAACTATAACTGCACTAATTAAAGTTTGCAGTGCAGAAATTTCTACTCAGAAAACTCTTCTACATGAATGGCAAAAGAGGGTCAGGGAAGAGAAATTAAAATAACACATTGAGTACATACTTTTTTCTATCATTATAAAAGAGCGAAAAATTGTGAATAAAAATGACATTACACACTTTTAATAGGAATTCGAAAAATTTCTCGTTATTAAATACATAAGATATTGCATAATTACTAGTTTTAATATATATTTTTAGAATATTGCTAAAAAAAGTTTCAAAAAGTATATTAATTAGGAATTACAGATTAATGTTAAAGCAATAAAAAAAGACTAATAGTTTCAAAATCTAGTGAATCAACTAAGGAATCAGGTCTGAAAACATCAAAACCATTTTGACTGTCTGAAGTAACAAAGAGAAGCTTAACTCTAAGTATTACAACTTATTATTTTTTTTTTAATATATCGTGATGAAATTTCGTGGTGTTTATAATATTCACATTCCTCATTCTTTCTATTTCATCTGGCAATCAGACTGGTTTCAATATTTTCAATGTTGCGTTCCTAAGCAACGGTTCATTATATTTTGATACCATTTTTACTTTTCTTCGTGAATATTAATTATGTCCACTAATGTTCTTTTACTTCCTTTTTTTTAAGAACTTTACAATACATGCGTATATTTTCATATTTTTCTTCATTTACTGATTTAAATAAAATTTTCATAATACTTAGTGTTCTTGCGTATGTACATTAAAGCCCTAAACACAGGGTTAAGTGCTTGTTCACGTTTGGATGATATGTGTTCTTGTGTACTAGCTATTGTTTTTCCTTACCGTGGAAAAACAAACTATCCCAGCTATTGGAGTAATTAAAACTATTTATGGAATGGAAAAATTGCAACCTTTTAAATTTTTATAATGTAAATGTTTTTTTAAACCTACAAATGAGTGTACGATATATATATATATATATATATATATATATATATATATATATATATATATATATATATATATATATATATATATATATATACATATTTTTAAAAAGGAAAACTGCAGTTTTGTGATGCTTTATAGTATATTGGAATATCTTTACGTCATTGTCTCGATTTTAATTAATCTCACTTTATTCAGAAGGTAAATTTTTTAATTCTGAAACATCTTTAAAAAACAAGGAAAAAAGTTTTAAAAAAAAGGGGGAATAATGTATTTAAAAAATAAATTCCACTCTCAAAATGAATAAAAACAAGAAAAAGTATTACTACTAAATAAATAAAATGTAGGTAGAATGAACGAATTATCAGCGAATATAATTTCCATAATAAATTACAAGCTTATAAAAGCTCCTTATATCAGTTCTTCAAAAGGACAGAGAGAAAAAGATTTTCATAAAGAGTTGAACAGAGTAAAAGTATTTGGGAGGAAGGGTGCAAGACCAAGACCACCTACGGAGAAGATTAGACCGCAATCCTCTCTTGGAGAATGAACTTGGGGGTGGAAGTTGCCTTCCTCCCTTACTCAAAGGTAGAAAGTTTGAGTTTCAAAGGTAGACTTGAGTTTCAAAGGCAATATTACAAAAAGTAATAAAGATAAAAAAAATTGACCTACATTTTCGTGGATAGGAAAGATTGAAAAAATTATTAGTATTATTTTTAAATTGATCACTCCGATTCTTAAACAAGAAAAATCGATTCAAAGTATGACAAGCCCGCCATAGACTTTACATGTTAAAAGCAGAATTGAGGAGTCTGCTTGGTTCAACACTTTTCTCCCGGCAACCACGATTGGGGACCCGACCTTCTGATCATATGAGCTCGCCCCGTGCTCTTTGTTCGCCAAGATTTCTCCTCACTGTTTACCGGAAACCACCTGCGGTTTCACTCTTCCACCCCCCTAATAACTTTTCATCGTATCTCCCTAACCAAAAATTACACTCACTTGTTTACCGTGCTTCTAAAAATTTGTTGAAATATTTATCTTCTCAACGAACAGCTCTTTTACCTTAAAGCTATCGTCGCAGACCGCGGTTCTTCTAATATTATTGATTCCATCTACAGAAAATTAATCTCGCAATCCCACCAAACTCTCGAGTTCGAACTTGATTGTAAAAAATTTGATTGTATTACCTTGAAAAATTTGATTGTATTACCTTATTACCCGAAAATCAGTCCCCACATTGCTAAGATTTTGAATAAATTTAAGTTTAAAGTAGTTTCCCCCCTGTAAATAAATTCAATTTCAACTGCCTTAAAGACCCTACGACTGATATTAACAGCTAAAGTAAGTATATATAAAATTTTGAGTCAATGTGGTTTAGCGTATATTAGACAAACTAAACGTACCTTTAAGAGTCAACTTAAAGAACACGAAAGGTATGTCACATATTAGGATATTAACCGATCATCCATTACTTTACATAGTTGGAATTCTAATCATAGGTTTAAGTTTCTTCTTCTGCTATAACCATTCAATAATGCTCTTCGTCTACCGAACTTGATTTTTGGGAGTTATTCCATATATTGAAAAATTCTAAATATCTTTCTAATATCCCACCGTTTTCCAATATTTGGAAGTCTATTTTAATTTAATCTGTAGCACTCCGAGGTTCCTGTTAAAACTCCTCACACCAGCTTCTTATCAGAGAGAATCTTATTCAGAGAGAATTATATTGTTTAAACTTATTCCTCTGTCCCTATTGGTTAAACGACTTTGAACTCTCTCTTAACTCCTCTGCCATCATTTGGTGTCTAGACTCTGGAGTAGGTTCTCATTTATAAAATAGTAATTATAATATGTCTAATTTTGTACATACATTTATGTTTTATTCACACTTCATTCATTTTATTTTGCTTTAGTAGTAATAAGAGTTCAAGTAAATATTTTATTGTTTTTATTATTAAGTGCAGACAATATAGTATACATCAACAATAATTAATATCAACTATAAACTAGTTTATAAAAAGTTATTTAGGTTTTTTTTTATGAATTTTACTTTCAATAAATTTGCAATCAATAAATGAAGAAAATATAAAAATTAAAAATATACAGATTTGTGCATGCTAATGAAATATATAGTTATGATTACATGTTTATTAAAAAGAAGGACTTTTTTTAAATATAATTGTTTCATATTTTTTCGCTATTGTTTTAATAAATACAACTAGGAATCGCTTTATTATTATCTTTCATTGTCTTAATAATTCAGTATTTTTTTAATCACAAACTCTTCAATGAATACAGTTGAGGATTTAATAGATAAATTTTAAGATTGATAAATTTTAAGATTGATAAATTTTTGAAGTCCGCAATAGATTTGATTGTACGAAAATATTATTCTCTTTTTATAATTCCTTTGATAATTTTAAGTTGAAAACAACAATTTTCATCAGCTGAGCTCTAAAAATAAAAATGAAAGGAAA
This sequence comes from Parasteatoda lunata, assembly GCA_949128135.1. Lineage (NCBI taxonomy): Eukaryota > Metazoa > Arthropoda > Arachnida > Araneae > Theridiidae > Parasteatoda > Parasteatoda lunata. The sequence continues at coordinate 83,578,903 of OX421980.1, forward strand.
TATAAGTTACACTATTAAAACTGTTGAGGAGAGCATATTGGGTGAAGATTTTCACTTAGGCAATAAAATGTTTTTGTGCGCTTTATCGTCAAATATAAAACATGAGATATTATTATTTTTTAATACAATATTTTTTTTAAAAGTTACAGTACATCATATTTTACTTGTAATTAATTGAGTTCATAAATTAACAGGATGTTATTATTTCGTATAATTAATTAATTCAAAGAATTTATCCTTTTTAATCATTCAAAGTCGAGTCTATTTAAAAAGTATAAAGAATGTAAAAACAATTGAATTTTCAACGTTTAATGTACGTCTGATTTTATTAAAATTATTGAATAACTTTTATTCCAATCTGCAAATTCAATTCTAAAATTGTAAGAAATGAACTATGCAAACAATACAATGGTTTTTAAAAATTAGTTTTCGTTAACAATAAAATTTAGTTAAATAATAAAAAAAATTAATCATGATGGCTATAAATGGTATTAAAACTAGTTATAATAGCTATAAGAGGCAACCATCACCTACCATCTGCATCAAATTCTTGTCTCTTTATTCTAGTCTGTAATAAAAAGAGATATATTTATATTTTTGGGAAAAACTGAATGTGTAATTTTATAGAAGGAAATGTAAAATAGAAAATGTTTCATTACCAATAAATGTTGAATAGGTAATACTGCAGATTTTTCCTGTATTGCATATTTTTGGTATGTTGAAGGAAGCATTGTTAAGTTGTGTATTAAAACTCCATCTACAAAACTTAGAATTAAAAATATACCAACTGTTGATAGTATCTTACTAATCAGCATATCCTTAGAGTTATTAATATATAAGAGTAAATATTTCGAATATTGAAATATTTTGACGAAATCAAGATATCAAGAAATATTTAGCAATGATAGATATTTCTTTATTACTATTTCTTGAAGATAGTTTTCTTGTAGAAAGGTTCCAAAACCATCAAATCGTACCTAAAGAAGAAGAAAAAAAAATATTTAACGAGTAATGCCAATGAAATGAGAAACATAGTAACTCAATTAGTCTAGTAACTCAATTAAATATTAAAGTAAGTTGGAACAATTGCTAATAATGAATAATAAATATAATTAAATTTTTAGTTGGTATCTTATAAAGATATTTAAAAAGTTTAAAAAAAATTCCTTCTTTAAAATCTAAACAGATTAATTTGCTTGTTCTTATTCTTGAGAACAATCTTACGTCAAGAGTGATTAGTAATGATAGAATATCAAGAAAGAATCTTAGTAGTGTTTAGAAATAAGAGAATGTTATCAGCATTCAAATGTGAGAGGATATATCAACAGTGTTAAAAGAAGATAGGATACTATTGTCACTCAAAAATTATAGAACATTAGGATTCCTCAAAACTGGGAGAATATCAAGGTTACAGAAACGAGAGAATATACCCAACAGCGTTCAGAAATTAGGGCATGCATATCAGCAGTGTTTAGAAATAAGAGAATACCTATAATGTGTAGAAAAGAGAGAATACTAACAATATTCGAAATGACAAGGTAACGGCGAACTTCATTTAAAAATAATCACTTAATCACTATCGTTCTCAGTATTGATAGAATATCAACGGTGTTCAGAAATGAATAGATCACAACAGTGTTTAAAAATGAAAGAATATCTTTAGTGTTTAGAAATGGAGGAAGATCAATAGTGTTTAGAAATAAAGAAAACACCTATAATATCCAGAAAAACGAGAATACCAACAAAATTCAACAAGTTCAAAAGTAATAGGACAACGGGAGAAGGACTTCTTTTCAAAATAATCGCTTGATGTTTTCTTTTCTGTTGTTGTTCACGAGCGTCTTGGTAATCCTAACTTTAAACATATTACTTTCCTAATTTTCCTACTGTTTAACAGTAAATTAAGTACGTATTTGCAATTCGCATTTAGTTTGATGCAATGTTCAGTTATGTTTTATATTCTTAACGTTTCTATTTAATCGATGATCGTATATAGTCGAAAATCTTTTATACAATATTTATAAATTTTCTTAAAAGTGCTCATTTAAAAAATTAAAAAAAAAAAACAAAAAAAATCTTGAATGCAGTAATATTTCTTTATTTTTAAAAGTGATTAGGCAATATTAATCAAAGAGTTTTATTGTTGAGTTGTATAACTATTTCACAAAAACTAAGCATTTTTCAAATATTTTATTTTTTTAGTACAATAAATTTTTCTTATAACTTCGGGAAGTCTTCAAACAACATATATTCACCCATTATTACTACAATAGGTTACAGTATTTAATATATTCTTTTTGAAAATAAGTATTAAAACCTGCCCTTACTTATATAAATACATAATTATGAATTAATTATCAAAGTGATCTTATAATAAATATGATCATTATACAATTAATTTGACCTACGTAGCGTGTTTCAAGTGTATAAATATAGACACACCCTATTTAAAAAATTACTCAATCTGCTTCAGAAATGTCAGAGAAGTAATTCAAAACATTTTAAAACGTACATCTTTAGATAATTTTATATAAAGTCAAATATAACAGCATGTAAAATTTTGTGAGTATTTTAGAAATACATAACAAGATAATTAAATAAGCAGTATATAAATGGAAATTCTATTTCATCAGCGATCACACATCATTGAATATATTCATTAAATATATTGAACACATCATTGAATAACTTTATATTAGCTTATATTCATCTAATAGTTTTATTTGTTGAGTTGTATAACTTTTTCATACAAATTGAGACATTTTTCAAATATTTAGTTTTTAGTACAATAAATTAGTACAATATTTTAATACAATTAAGTTTTCAAACATTATAAGCAGATTTTTAATGTAATTTTCTTAAAATAAGTATTAAAATTTGCTCTTGATTACACATAAGTATATAGATATGAATTAATGACCAAAGTAATCCAGTAACTAATATGATCATTATATAATTGATTTGACCTAATTTGCGTGCTTCACGTGCAAAAATAAAGACAGACTACTGACTAAGAAATTATTCAACCTGTGTCAGAAATGTCAGAGAAGAAATTCAAAAAGTTTTAAAACGAAAAGTTAATTTTATTTTAAGATAAAGTAGCAGTATGTGAAATTTTGAAAATATTTTAGAAATAATATGATAATTAAAGAAGCAGTAAAGTGGAAATTCCGTTTTATCAGTGACTGCTCATTATTTAAAACCTTTTATATAATATTCATAATATTTTCACTAAAATACGTATTAAAAAAACACAATCTTGATTAAAGTAATATTTTTATTTTAAAAATAGATTAGTTAATTTCCTTCCAAAAGTTTTATTGTTGAGTTGTATAACTTTTTTGCAAAAACTACGACATTTTTCAAACTTTTAATTTTTTAGCAGAATTTTTTTAATGACTTCTGAAATTCTTCGAACAATATAACCTTATACACTATAATTACAATAGGTACAGTATTTAACGTATTTTTTAATAAGCATTAAAATTTGCCCTTGCTTATACAGAAGAACATAAATATGAATTAATTACCAAAATGATCATATAACTAATATGCTCATTATATAATTGATTTGACCTAGGTTACGTGGTTCCTGCACGTATTTTTTTAAATAAGCATTAAAATTTGCTCTTGCTTATACATAAGAACTTACATATGAATTAATTACCAAAGTGATCATATAACTAATATACTCATTGATTTGACCTAGGTTGTGTTTCCTGTGCATAAACACTGATTACAAAATTCTGTTTCAGCCAGAGAAGTAATTCAAAGAATTTTAAAACGTGTATCTATAGGTTATTTTTATTTAATTAATTTATTATTATTAAATTTATTAATATAAGACACATCAGCAGTATGTAAAATTTTGTAAATGGAAATAGATAGAATATAGTAAAAAATTCTATTTTATGTGCAATATAGAAAAATATAGTAGAAATTCTACTTTGTCGACAATTGCACATCATCAAAACCCTTTTACATAATATTTATAAAATTTTCACTGAAATAAAAATTAAGAAAAATAAATAAAAATCTTGATTCAAGGAATATTTTTATTTTTAAAATAGATTAGCTAACATTCATCCAAGAGTTTAGAATTGTTTAGTTGAACAACTTTTGAACAAATATTTTGACGCGCATTAATGGATTTACTTAATTTAAAAGACAAGTGTAGTAGCATATAAAGTTTTGCAAATATTTTTTAAGATAATATGATAATCAAAGAAACAATATTGTGAAAATTCTATTTTATACACGATCGCGCATCATCGAGAACCTTTTATATAATTTTTTTAATATTTTTGCTAAAATAAAAATTTAAAAAATAAAAAAATCTGAAAGTAATATTTTTAAAATAGATTAGTTAATATTCATCTAAGAGTTTTATTGTTTAACTGCATAACTTTTTTACAAATATTTTAATGTGTAGCAGTATGTAAAGTTTTTCAAATATTTTACATAATGATTTCATAATTAAAGAAACAGTCTAGTGAAAACAAAGTGATGTTTCCGTAAATAGTTAGAGCGTGAAGTCTCGCTGTTCGAGAGATTCTCCAATTGATTATCTTAACTGTTTAAAAATTTATACAGGGTGAACTGCCTTTGTAATCGGGTTGACATGAAAGCGCGGTTGTATTAATATTTAATTGATGCAACTGAATATAACCTCCATATTTCCGTATACTAAAGTTAAACACTAGCGAATAAAAAGAATATCATTGCAAAACTAAGATTTCTGATTTATAGTATTGAAGGAGCAGATTTGACTTTAGATGATAGTTTTACTTAAAAACAAATTATATTGTTTTGTTATCCTCGTAGATCATAAAGTTTCTAATAATGTCAGAAATCAATTTGTTTAAATGAGCTTAACTGGATTGAATGACCTATTACTATGCACAGAGTTTACATTTTTAGACCTTTAAAAGAGAAAAAAATAGAAAATTTTATTTCCGTTATGTAGCTTTATATATTTTCATGAGGTAAAATTTTTTTATAATAAAATTTATAATTTGAGACATTTATTGTCCGAGGAATATTTTAAACCACCTCAAGGAAAATATTTTTTTTTGTAATTTAATAAGATAAAGGTTAATTTGTGTTTTTCAAATTTATGACCTTTTATTAAAATGCTTTTTCATTCTCAGTTTTTCTGGAAAAATAATATTTTCTTCACCTTAAACTAATTGAATATATTTAACCAAAATTACAATGATTACATTAAGTTTGAATTTCGGCAATAATCTTGCGTAATTTGCATGATTTTGAAAGTATTTAATTTTTAAGTAATTATTAGACAGAATAAAAAGATAAGAAGAATTTACTTATATGTTTTATTATATGTTGTTAGAGTCTTGTTTGTAATGCCAGAACGCAACCTAATTCAATGGCTTTAAATTTCGTATCAGCCACTAAGAGGGTTGATAAACCTTTTAGTAAAAAATTTTCAAATATATCTTCAATCTCAGTTTTATAGCTTCTGATATATTATATACAGTGCACACAAAAAGAAACGAATCCCCCTGAATAATTTTTGATCTAATTATCGAATCTTCTCGTACTGGAACTCAATCCTAATGGTTCAAAGAGTGACCTCAAATATGTTGATTAATTAGTGCAGGCGATAATTTAAGCTCCGAAACCCGACCCAAAAGCGTACCTTGTCTGAATAAACATATATTTTTCGACAGATTTAGATTCCTTATCCTCTATATGTAGGAAGTAGTCTGGAAAGTATGGTTCCAAATAGTTTGGTCAGAACAGTCTTTTGTTAATTTTACTTTTGCGTATTTCTCCATATCTAAGGAATTTGTAAGCGAATTTAAAAATTTTCGCTCACAATTATAAAATTCGTTTAGTCACTGATAATTCGGTGTGAAAAATTATTTTTAATAATTATTTATTATTTATTGTTATTATTAATTATTATTTATTGTTATTATTAATTATTATTTATTGTTATTATTAATTATTTATTATTTAAGAATAGTTCAAAAAATTTTAAATTGCAAAGTCTATAAATTTTCACATCATTTTTAAGAATGTAATTTTATGAGGCCAATTACGAAATTTGAACGAAATTGGTCGAATAGCACGCGAGAAGTCAAATTTTAAAGAAGTATGTATTTAAAATTCAATTTTTCAGAATCTATTCGACAGATTTGTTTCAAATTTCGTATTTTGCGTTTTACAGTTATACTTGCAGCAGACCATATTATATTTTTATCGATAGTTTCATCGTTTTCTAAATATCAGTTAATGTGTTCCAACATTCGTTTGTTAGTTGTTTCAATTATCATAAAAAAAATTTTAAAAAATTTAAGAAAATGCAATCAGACACATTTAAATATGTTTTTTAAAATTACGATAAGTTTTAACATTTATGCAAAAAGAAAACTATAGTATATTTTTAATCGGGAATTTCATTCTTTTCAAAATATTACTTAATGCATACTTGCTTTCGTTTTGCCATCCTAATGGATATCATAAAATTTTAGAATAAAAATTCACAAGAATAAATAATCGAAAAATAAAGGAAGTTTTAAAACTTCAATAAGTTTGAACGTAATCAAAGTAATTTGATCTTAATATAAATTGGAAAAATCGATTAGGAAAACGGCACTTAAATTTGTAATCTTTTCATAGAAAATAAAAATTGTCTACTTTTTACTATTTAAAAAAAAAAAAATTGCGACCCTTTTAAATTGAGGTATTTCAGTAAATTGCGGTATTAAAGAAAATTGATTAATGCTTTCTCAGTTTCTCAGTTAAGATATTGATTTTTATTAAGTTAGTTGTCTCTTAAATTATGTTTACGTTTATTCTAATGAATGAGAAAAATGTCTACAGTTGCTTGTAGATATGCAGTTTATTATGATACATTCTAAAACTATCAGTTATTTTGTATAATTGTTGGTAACCACATATAAAATGACCACATATAAAGCAATGTAACACAAAATTATTTTAACATCTACATAAACATATAAAACAGTGGTTAAAGATCTAAATATAGTATATTATTCGTCCTCATATGAAAAGTGTAGTGGTCCAATTCCGCTTTTTCAAAAATAAAAAAAAATACAAAACAATGGTGTTAAGACTTAATTAAGTAAAGAATTCAAAATTTTAAAGCAATTAAAAATAATAAAACTTTCAATGGAAAAACGCGCATAGCAGCAGTGAAACCAAAAGGAATTGAAACAAATGAAAAAAATTGGATAAATATGACAACCAAAGCTGACGTCTCCAGGGGGTACCAGCTCTGGTAGTCATTAAAGCAAAACCTTTTCTATCGAGAATGCAAAAGTCTAAAATTGCCCTCTCTGTACCCCAAAGGTTTTGCCAATATATTTTTCTCAATATATAGATAAAGTATATGGTCACGTTATTACAGGAAATTTAGAAATTGTTGGGGATCAACATTTAATTAGTATTATGAGTAAGGGTTCAAAATTCAGAACTAGGTGTAAAATGGAAAATGATGATTTTATTTTATCGGTTAAAAGAGATCTTGATTTTTTTATAGTTAAAATTTCTAGGAAATATCATTGGCCCGTTGATGATTTTACAGAATGGAGAACAGTGTGGAATTTGTGGAAAGAGTTAAATATAATTTATTTAATTTCAAGGTTTTTACTTATCCTAAGGGTACCATTATCCTCGGGCCGGGCAAGGTTGACTCAGCCTTTCATCCCTTCAGTGGGTCGATAAATGAGTACCAAGCATGCTTGGGAACTGAACCACCTGATCGGAACATCTGCTCCTGCACCCCAGAGCCCAAGGTCAAGAAAACTGAGATGGGCACAGTAGGCCTTGGCCCTCTATGGGCTGTCGCGCCGCTGAGTTTAGTTTAAGGGTACCATTATTCATTATGAATTGTTTGAAAAGATGAAAATTCTTAAAAAAAACTTTATCATTAATGTTGTTGATAAAGCATCTAATAATTTTTGTATTATGTGTAAAAAAAATTTTAAAAATTAATTATTGGGGAATATAATGCTAATAATACTTATTTAAAATCGAAGGAAGATAAAAAAAAGTTATTAAAAAAAGGATTTTTGCTTTTAGTAAAAAATTAAAATTTAAATTGAATAGGATTACTTTTCCATATTTATTTCCTATAGTCAAATTTCATAAAAATCCAGTAATATTTAGTTTTATTGCGTGTGGTACAAATTGTTATAATTCTAGTATCAGTAAAAAGTTTTTTAATTTTCTTAAAATTATTTTACTTAAGATTAAGAAAGAGAAAAATATTGTTATTGATAGTAACATTGACGTTTTGAATTTTATTAATAATAATGTGGTTTCTAATATTAATACTTTTTTCTAATATTAGTACACTAGCGTATCACATGCACAAATAATTGATATTTGTTGTGGCATTTTTGATAAATATTTATTTAATGAAAATATTGATAAATTTTATTGGATGGATTCGAAAATGTACTTTTTAACGGCCTTAATTTTTGTAAACAAAATACAGGGATTACGCAAGGTAATTCTTTTTCTGGTGCTTTTGCTAATATTTTTTTACATTTTTTGAAGCTAAATATAGCGAGTTAAGTGACTTTAAAGCTTTTAGGTATATTGATGATTTAATTTTATTTAATTGTGATAATTATGATTTTATTTTTAATATTTATTCTAAAGAATTGGTTTTGAAGAAAACTAATTAAAATTGCTTAAATGATAAATATTTAGATTTTAAAATTGATATTTTTGATAAACAAATTAAAATTGGGGTTTATGATTAAAGAAAAGCTTTTAAGTTATTTTTTTCTGTAATTTTGCTAATAATTTGTGCAGTAAAATTTTTCTGGTAATATCTTAAAAAATTTAGAAAATAATGGTTTTCCCTTTAGTTTTTGTAATATTCATTTTAAAATTAAGAAAATGATTGAGAATTATTAGTTTTTTCTTTTAATAGAACAAGAGCCAAGTCTTGATCGAGTTGCCCCGGTCAAGCAAGCATTCAATTAATGATGTCACTATTTCTGGCTCTTTCTTATTTTCTGTCCTTTTTTTCTTTCTTTTGAGCAAATTAGGGGCGTTGTTTTTATGTTTATTTCAATTTAGTTGTGTCTTGCAATCACTTGTGTTAACTAGTTATTGGATTTTTATTTCAAGTAAGCTTTCCTTCCTACCATTCTTATTTATTTGTCTTGTTTTTACTCTTCTGTATTTGCTTCTGTTTCTTATATTGTATTTTATAATGTATTCTTCTGTATTTTATATCGTATATTATGTATTCTATTCTTTTCCTGGACTTTGACAAAACCTTTGGGATACAGAGAGGGTAATTTTAGACTTTTGTCTAAAATTAGTCTAACTCTCTCGATAGAAAAGATTTTGCTTTTATGACTGCCAGAGCTGGTACCCCCTGAACACGTTAGCTTTGGTTGTCATATTTATCCAATTTTTTTCATTTTCTCATTGTGTTTGACTAAACTTTCATGCAAGTCATCTTATTTTGTTACTGGTATACCTCTAGCTTATTACTGCTGCGAAACAGGGAACCAAAAATCAAACAAGATAATATAAATAATTCAATTATTAGACATTAAAACATTAATGGAGCTACCCCGCTAATCAAATAAGGCCGTTATTTATTAAAACTGTAAATGAAATAGAAAAGTTAAAATAAATTCGAAAATTTAATGTCATGCATACTGATTTAGCAGCGTTCAGACATACACTAAGACACATTCTAGTAGTCAATCAAAAAGGTTAATGAAAGAGTAATGCTTATTAAAGGCAATTGAATCTAAATGGTGCCATTACTATCAAAGTAATCATGCTTGATTTGACAGAAACCGCAGAAAATAATTCAATATGCTATTTGTTAATAGAAAATTTGGTCTTTTGCCCAATATACTGTTCTATGCATGAAGAAACACGATTAAAATGTTCTTCGAGTCGCAGAACGGATCTAAATGAATATTCTGGACTTTAGTGTATGTAGGTTAGTATAATTTATGTAGAACAAATATTTTATACGTATGTTAAATATAACATTTTCACGTAAATTGTAATTGATATATTTTATGGATATTTGTTTCATAAAATTTTTGAATAATAAATTTTAGTTAAACTATTCATTTTTCGTAAGTATTAGATTTTTCCAAATTGCAATTTAAAGTTAAAATATCAACAAAATAAAAATCCTATATTTAAAAAACAATTAAATTAATGTTTCATTGTTATGTTTTTTTTTTAAATTATCATATGTTAAGTATTTAAACTTAATAAATTCTGTTTTTCTTTTATACCATTTTTTTGAAGTTGAACACGAGTAACGAGTTTGAAAGAGACATGTATAAAATGTATACTTCTTAGTTATTTAATTTTTTAAGATGTCGAAACAAGAATGAAAATTCAAAAAAATTTTTATTGAAAAATATCATGTTCTATAATTTTCATTTCTTCATTCACAAAAAAAATAGTCCAGTAGAAAATTTATTATAATACTATTGAATTTCTCAATATACAATTTTCTGGCAACTATAATAGAGGGTGTAAGTTTAACCCTGTGTCCGACCAATTTAAACCAAAGAGTTGTATAATTATAAGGGCTAACTTGTACTACGATTCAACTTGTTAACATACTGCTTAAAAAAATTTACACGTTCTTAACTAAACGAGCTCAAAAAATTTTAAAAATACGGAAAATTTATAAAAGTTTATCCAAAGCTTTTAATAAGTAGACAACTTCAGCGTACTAATTTACAACTTATCTATGAACCATCATGTGAGCTAACCATAAGCAGGGTTTAACCGAGACTCGAAAGCTGTAAATTTTTTAACTTTTAAATGTCAAATCTATTCATTCGAAAAGTTATACTTCATTCAACGACACAGCAAATGCAAGAATTTTTGATTAAAATATAAGCCTGGTTTTTTTTATCAGTAGAAGTACAATAAATTAAAACATTTTTAATGAATTACTAGAAACTAAATAATGTTCTAGTCGTATCTTTATAATTTTAAATGTAATTTTTTTAAATAAAACTAAACATTACACGCATTTTCTAATTTGTGATCGAAAAAAAAGTCTACAAAAGTATTTTGTATTTATTACATTTTATTAAACACCAAACGATTTCAGATGCAAGAAAACAGAGAATATAAACGAAATCAGAGTTTATAACATTTAAATAGATAATAGATTTTAATGGATATTTAACGAATTAACCCAGATAAATTTCTACAATTTTAGTTTCGCATGCATTTTGTGTTATAGGTCGCTAATCAGAAGTTGAGCATCTCCGGTTATTTTCACTGTGATAGTAAGTAATTCATAAATCATAAGACTACATAAGACTAAGTGTGAAAAAAGTATGGCCAAAACTGCCAGGTGGTAAAATTTACCGTGTTTTTGGCTTTATGAAAATACCAAGAATGTTTTGAATCCATCGTTGTAAAGATATATTTCAGAAATGTAAATGCAGGTAAATTCAGTTGATCGGAAAGTGCTTAAAGTATTAAGAAATAAACAAAAATTTATCGGAAACTTTTAATTTATTTTGTACTTTACATAACTAATGTTTAAAAAAATGAATTTCATAATTCAATTGGTTATTCTTTGTAAGCAAGTACTATGAATAATAGAACTATTCCAGAAACAAAAAAGAGAATACTTCTCAAAGGTAGAAATATTTTTTTTCCATTTATCAGACCTCAGTTGAATGGTTTAACCTTTGATGGTGATCATATACCGTTACCACAATGTATGACAATTATAAAGTAGTACAAATGATTGGTTTGACCATTTACTAGCAAGTCGGAAGTACTAAAAAATAATAACTCGACTATGAAAATAACCATAGTTTGGTCACTTTTATTTGTTTCTTGTAATAATTTGTCACGAATTCAATGTTTTGTATGAAATAACCAATATTAAAAACTACGATTTTAAATTTATCCGTAGTTGTAAAAAAAAGGCAATATGAAGATTAAAACTTAAGATTATTATCTTCAGTATATATAAAAAGAACTATTTTGACTGCCTCAAAAGTGTACGATATATTTTTCTACGTTGTTCGATGATTTGTTTGATACTCAATATTTGACTGTAGGGTTTATACAGAAATAGAACCAGATAAAAATAGTACATCTTTATTACAATTATAAATTTTATGAATAAATTAATTATGAATAAAAAATTATTGAAATTCACACAAATTCAATTTAAAAAGACCCAATCAAGTGATGCATATAATCACTCAAACTCGAGTGAAAATCACTCAAGTTTCAGTGAAAACGGTCCACTCAAGTTATACTAAAAATCGCTCAAACACGAGTTAAAATCACTCAAGTTTGAGTGAAAACGATTCACTCAAGTAATACTGAAAATCACTCAAACACGAGTGAAAATGACTCAAGCTTGAGTGAAATTTTTTTTCACTCAAACTTGAGCTATTTTCATATAACTCTTTCACTTGAGTGATTTTAACTCAAGAAGAGAAGGCCGCTTTTTTCTAGATGAAAGAGTTAAATAGCACTCAAGTTGAGTTATTTTCACTCGTTCATTTTTAGAGTGTATATTTAAGTATGCTACGGTAATACTACGTTTTAAGTATGCGCATGCTGAATTACAAAACCAATTTTTATAAAATATGCACTGACATGACAAAAAAAATGCACTTTTTCTTGGTAATTTTAAAAGTAGAATTTACTGTTTGTTGTGAATTCTCATGTACTTATTCTCATGCACTTAGAACGTATCTAACTGATTGTCTAAGGATGTTGTTGTAAATATTTTCTTTCTGCACCAAATTGTGATGTAGAAAATTTCAAACCAAAAGAAGATACAAAAAATTTCCACTATAATATAGCCTTCATCAAAGTATAAAATTTTGCGATAGGCGTAGAAACCTTCCCTATTTTTATTTATTTTTTATTCTAAAATTTATATACTTTGAACAAATACAAAGAATTTGCATTTTCTCAGATTTACATTTTTCGAAACAAATTAACATATTAAATTGATCAAACTTTATTTGAATACTTTTCTATGATTTTAACTTGCATTTTTTATTTGGACACTTGTAATATCAATCGATAAAATTAACCCAATATGTGAATTAACTTTATGTATCTGAATTATATTATGTAAAAAGTTAAAATGTAGACAAACAGTAAGAATTATGGTTTTTACGTGTATGCACTTTAATTTAAAGTTGTAGGCAATTTAAACCTTTCTCTACATGATCCTTTTAGCAGTAATATTGTTGGTAGGTTGAACTTTGATGGCATAAGAAACAAAAATGGTGTGCAAGTCACAGTGTTCAAAATATATATAAGTTCAAAGTAGTTAGAAGGTTATTGAAATAAATATTTTTTTTTCACTTTAAGTAAAAAATATAATCCTTTAGTTGCAATAAATTATAATGTTGCAATAATCTAAATGATGAATACCATTTATGTTTTGTATCTTTTCACTTATCATTAAATATTTCTTGCCTATAGTCGTACAAAATAATAATTTAGCCCAATTTAGTCATAGCAGAATTTTTAATGAAATAACAAAAAAAGTTAAATTTTAAATACATTTCATTGAACAAATACAAAGAACTTGTAATTTCTCAGATTTACATTTTTCGAAATAAAATTACATATTAATTAAACTTTATTTGAATACTTTTCAGAGATTTTAAATTGCAATTTTTACTTGAAAGTTTGTAATATCAATAAATCTTTTTCTATCGGCGCCCAATATGTAAAATAACTATACAACTCGAATTATATTATGTAAAAAATTAAAATGCATATGACAAACGGTAAGAATTAAGTTTTTTTACGTAATAACTGAACTTTAATTTAAAGCTGTAGGCAATATAAGGTTTTACCTGTTTGAAAACTTTATTCGCTTTAAAAATTTATAAATAGAAAATAACATGTTTCCAGCACTTCAAAAACAGGCTCTGATTTTCAAGACGACGTGAATGAGAACAAACAAAAGTAATACAAAATGTAAAGTTGTTTTATATTTTAAATCACTTTTCTCAATCACATTTGACAAGTCTTAAAATTGGGTGCCTGTTTTTGAAGCACTCGAAACACGTCAACTGCTATTTATATATTTTTGAAGTTTTTAATCAGGTAATATCTTACCACTTCAGTTTCTTGGGATTATTTATTTAATTGTTAGAAGGTTATTGTAATTAATGTTTTTTAATTAAAGTAGAAAATATAATTCCGTAAATTTTATAAACAGTAATGTTACAATAATCAAAATGAGATGAATGCCATTTATGTGGTGCATCTTTTATTTCACTTATTATTAAATATTTCCTGTCTATAGTCTTAAAAAAGTAATAATTTAGTCATTTTAATAAAATTACAGTCAAAAATTATTTTAGAAAAAAGTTACGAAAAGCAAAGATTATATAACCGGTTCTTATAACATTTCATCCGTGTTCTAAGAAATTAATTTTAAATAACTAAAAAATCATTAAATAAATTTTTTTATCATAAAAAAACTACTTATTTTTAGTTTTATGCGAAATAAATATATTACGGAGAAATATTTAAATCTATTTTTTGAAGGAAAAAAAATTTTTTTATTAACTTGGTACTTACCTAAGTCATGATAACATGTGAAAACTTTTTGGAATCTATTTAGAGTGGATCCCGGAAAAGGGCCAATCTTGCATCTGTTACCATAACAACAAGTCATGGACTGTTGAAGCGCAATCGTGGAGGTGTGCCCGCGAATGATATTGCGCGTGCATGATCTGAATCTTCCAGTTTTTATGAATTATCGGCATTTACAGGAGAGAATAAATGCTGTTACAGGTTACAATTGGCCGAGCATATTATAGACTTTTTATTTTGCCTTCTTTATTCGAAAGGTCTATTAAATGCCGATTAAAATTTCGTGACTAAAAGGTGATCCTATTTCAAGAACAGGAAATAGACTCATTGATACATTTTAGGACACGATACTTTAGACAAGTTTTTAGTTTCTATATTCCAGAATTATCCTTATGAATATTTTCTGTCACGATAAAATGTGATACTTGTTTTTATTAGAATTTTCAATAACAAATAAGTTTTAATGATATAGTTATTGAAGCATAAGTACTTAAACAATTTTCAATCTTTGTGTTTTCCTTCTTAACTAAATTGTTTAGTTTGAATAATAGTTTTTATTTGCTTGTCAGACAATGTCAAAAGGTTATATTGCCCGATATGCAGATTAGGCATCCATTTTTATTTTTTTTTTTAACTCTTACATGCTTGGCCGCCATGTAGATATTATCAAAAGTACCGTAAAATACCGATTAATCGTTCCTCAAATTTTGACGAAATTTGTCAATGGGGAGCAAATTAACGGCATCGAAAAGCTAAATAAATAAAAAAAAAAAAAGAAGAAGAAATCGATTATATTAGATAAGACCTATATTTTATTGAATTAAATTATATAAGAATTTATGAAACAAAGTTAGCATAAAAAAAACTCTGCTAAATAAAATTATTAATACAAAAGTTGAAATTGCAATGTGAAAGCAAATGCGATGCCGTTTTAAAGCAGCATGCGAAAGTTCATACACATAAAAGAATAGTTTATAATTTTTATAAGAATACTTGTTTGTCAGTAATAATGATATGCACTTACTTCATTAATTTCGTGCTTTATACTTCTTTGTTAATGATCCTTAATATTTCAAATTATTACTTGAAATAAAAGTGTTCATTCGGGTATGTTTTCTGCAGACTATGTCCAGCAGCGGCAGATCAGGCATGAGCATCCGGAAGGGGCTCAAATGTTGAAAATCTAATGAATTAAAAATTATATTTTGCTTTTAAATGTTATTAATTTTTAGTTCTAATTAATTCGAAATGACGCTAGTTACATATATTATTGGATACCAATTTATAAACTGCATCCAAAAGTTGAATTTTTAAATGTAATAAACTAATTATATAATAAACTAATTAACCAATATTTTGTTTCTTCATTGTATTCTAATGAATTAAAAATTATATTTGTATTCTTAAAAAAGAGAGTAAATCAAAGTAAATTTAAAATAAAATAAAATAACTCACTGTTTCTTTTATGTTACTTTAAAAAAATATTACCTTATTAATAATAGTAATTATTATTTAATTCAAATTTTTTATTAAATAAAATGTATTAAAACATGCTTTTTCAAATTTTTTTGTGTTTCAAAATTTAAATGTTATTAAAAATATAAATTTTTGGTCTAAAAATTGTTAGTTTAGTAGCTTTAACTAAATTACTGAAATTTGAGAAAATTTTTGATGCCGACATGCTTGGAATCTAATAATTTAGAGATAAATTGGGTTAGAGGTTACGATGGAGGGAAAAATTATGACATCACCAATTTGAGCGTATTTTTTCGTTAAAAACTCATAAATGATGTTTAAAGTAAACTCAGCTCATTACATCAAGCTCTATCATTGTGCTACTTTTGCGTGATCAGAAAAAAAAATTTTAAAAATATGTATTTTAAAGTCATACCAAATTTGTTTCCTTTTAAATGAAAAAAATTACTTAAAATTTAATTTAGACTCAGTAATTCTCTTATTTAAATGAAAATAAACCATTTTATCATAATCAATTTTTTTCCCTACTTCATTGCGTTCTTTTGAATGAAATTCAAGGCTCACTTTTATCTGATTAACAAAACTATCTTGAATAAGATTTATAAGCAAAGAGCACGTGTGCTCTTCTACTTTACCTATTATTATTTAAAAATAAAAGTTGATAAAAGTTTATTAGAATATTCTATAAATTTTCATCAGCTTTAGATAATTATATCTGAAGCTTATCAACAAAAGTGTTATCAATTAGCTAACTAAATCATTTTCTGATATTTATTATTTCCTGAACAAGGTATGAATGAGATTAATACATTTTTGTAGTGATTTTCAACGATAAGATTCGTAATAAAATCGATGCATTACCTATTTAAACGCAAACAATGTTAAGTAAACATAAATGAATCAAAGATTAGTGAGTTAAAGTGTTAAATCTTAATTATTTATACATTTATCTATTATAGCTTCCTTAAAAGAAGTGGATTAATTATGAAAAATAATAAACTGAAATTGAGCATTTGAAATTGTTGTCGCTTTGAGGAATTGAAATCCGTGATATCGCATAAACCAATTTAAAAGAAACGTTAAAAATTGAACAAATAAAAATTGGGGGCTCTTTTTCTAACATACTTCTTTACTCATTTAAACTTTTAGAAACCAACTGACTCGAACAAAACAGTATAACATCAAAGTTACCAGTGTTTTTTAGAAAAGTGGCTATACTTATACTTATTCGAATACTTATACAACACTTATTTGAATAATTTCTAAGTTTTAAAAAAAAATAATTAAAAATCGTGCATTTAAATTTTGATTTTTCGAGAACTCTATTTCACTGATTTCGATCAAATGTCGTATTTTGCCGTATAAAATTACATTCTTTACAATGATCTAAAAATGCGAATACCTTACTGTTGAAAATTTTTCCGACTCCTAATAATAAAATAATAAAAAATAATAAATAATTAATAAAAAATTATTTATTGCATCGAATTGTCTTTGGATAAATGAAATTCATAATTGCAATAATTTTATAATTATATGCAAAAAATTTTCTATTCTCTTAAAAAGCTCTTGTGATGCAGGAAAATATGGGAAAAAGTAAAATTAACATTAAGAGAATTAAACTTTCGACAACAGTTCTGATTAAATAAATGGGACCATATTTCTGAGATTACGACTCAATTCATATTTTAAAAGTCAGGATCCAAATTCGTCAACAAAAATGTATACTTATTCAGCAAAAGTTTGCTATTGTGTCCTGTTTCGTAACAAAATATCGTGTACACTAATTGATTAGCGATTTAAGGTTAGGCCCTCGAGCCTTTAAGATTGAGCCCAAAAACGTGAAAATCCAATCATTAAATCAAAAGTATTCATGGTAGTCCGTTTCTTATTTTGCGCACTATACACAAACTCTACTTACGCACTAGAACTCCTTATCCCTTCCTTTCAATACATACACGGAGAGGAAAAAATTCTGGTTAAATTAACGTACTGTAAGATTCTGGTAAAAATAAATAAATAAATAAAAACTGTAATTATGGTTAATAAAATCAAAATACATGGTATTGAAAGCATTCACTTAGTAATTTTTCTGATGTTAAAGGTTTACCGAAAATTCTGGCTTTCAAAATTATAATACTTATTACCAAACATTAAGTAAAAAATACAAAACTGAAAAATAAATTAAATCAAATAAAGAAGTTTTTAAGCCATGTATCATGAAGAAATTATCAATTTTTACACATTTGATAAATTTTATCGCATATTATAGAAAAATTTGAGTTTAAAGGTATACAATTTTTTATATCATTTTACTGTATGTAATTTTATATGGCAAAATACAAAATCAGCTGAATAGTTCCTGAGAAATCGAATTTTAAATATACGACATTTTTAGAATCCAATTTTTTTGACGGAAATCCAAATTCGTCAACAACAAGGCATGTTTATTCAACGAAAGAATGCTTTTGTGTTTTATTTCGTAACAAAACATCGTCTGCATTAATTGATTAACGGTTTAAGGTTAGCCCCTCGAACCGTTAATATTTAGTACGTAAAACTCTAATCATAAAATCAAACGCTTTTTCGCGTTTTCCCTTTTTCTAAATTGTACTTATTTATTTATTTATTTGCACACTGACTTTTAGCGTTTTTAAGCACGCGTTATTTTAAAGATATTTGCAAACTGAGAAAACAGGACAAAAAAAAGCTTTAACACTAGTTATTATATGCTTCTAATTAACAATTTGTATAATATAAAATAATTTTAATATAATTAACCACCTAATCCAAAGTTATGGGTAATACTGACAGTCTCCGCGGCCAATTCTTCTTAAGAACAGTTCTATATAGTGAAAAGAACTTAGTGGAAAATTAGTATTTACCTATTAGCACGTTTAAATATTATTTTAATATTTAAGTAAAAATTAAACTACTTTGTGACAATTTAACACTTAAATTTCTCATCCAAAAATACTAGTATGGGGTAGGAAATTGCTCTAAAAGATCCAGTAACTTAAAGAAATTATTAGTCTGAACTAATTTTTAAATGGTTTCTTTTTATCTCTCAATTAGATTTTTTTAAATAAAAATTATAAAGGGAATTTAAAGAAAACATTACAATACGAAGAATTTGTAAACCGTGGAGGCTCAGGGGATGGAGCGTTCACCTCATCAGTGAGGTGAACCTGGTTCGAGTCCTTGCAAAGGCTGGTCGATACGAATTCCGCACCCGGCTCACGCCGACCACAGTGCTGACGTAAAATATTCTCAGTGGTAGACGGATCATGGGTTAGAGTTCTTTGTAGTCAGGCTAATTGGGGGACACTTTCGAAGCTTTCCTCTTCATGTAAAGCAAATGCATAGTTTCATCAAAAAGTTCTCCAAGATGGCAAATTTATCTTGATCCAGGAGTGCCAATGTATTCTGGATTGGGTTCAAAATTACACGGCTACGGAGTTGAACATTGGTAGTCGTAAACGCAAAATAGAGTCGGCTGTTCAAAGTCGGTTATAAAATAAATAAAATACAAAGAATGTGTTGCTACAATTATGTTGAAATATGCTATTTTATGACCAAAAGATAAAATCGTAATTTAAAAATCCAGAACAGCCTACCATTACTTTACAGCGAATGCTGGATCGGATGACCAGTAATAATTATCTTATCTGGGTCTGAACCAAATTTTAGTGGTCTTAGACCAACGTAATATCATTAGTTTTGTGCCCTGCTAATTATATTATAATTTCCCTGGTATTAGATATTATTTTAATATTTATGTAAAAAACTAAACTACTTTGTGACAATTTAAATATAAGACCTAATGACATTAAATTTCGCATCCAAAAATACTAATACGGGGTAGAAATCAAGAAAATTTAGCCACCGGTCCGAAAAACCCAGTAATTTCAAGAAATTATTAGTTTGCATTAATTTTTAACCGGTTCGTTTATAATTCTCTATTAAATTGTTTCTAAATAAAAGTTATAAATAGAATTTAAATAAAAAAAATTACAATACCAAGAATATGTATAAAGTTACGATTATTATGAAATATGCTATTTTATGACCAAAAGATAAAACCGAAAATATAAAAAACCTGAACAGTAAGCATACCATGACATCGATTGCTGATTCGGGGAATCTGTACTAATTATCTTATCTGGGTCCGAATCAAATTTTAATGATCTCAGACCAGCGTACTACCGTCAGTTTTGAGCCCTGCTAATTATATTATAATTTCAATGGTCTTGAATAATTCTAAAAAAAATTGAGATTTCTCTAATTATAGACAATTCTTGTGTTTTACGTGCTTCAAGAGATAATTTCAAATTATTGCATATAATACAACCATTATTTTACAATCAAAAGTAAATCAAAAATTGAAAACTATTTTCTGATTATATCATAATTCTTACAATTTCATTACATCAAAATTAGTTTTCTCTCAGTATACCATTACCCAAAACCAATAGTAAAGTAAATTAATTGAAAATTGCTTTGGTAGATATTAAATAATACAGGAAGCCTAATTGTTTGAAATGAAATATTGCAATGTGTCTCATGGGGCAAACCACTATCATTTCTGCGGGTTGCATATTCTAATAGAAAATGATTCTAGAAGTATTTCTGGACATAGGTAATCTCACGAGATTCCATCTATTTATATGATAAGAGAATTGGACAAAGTAAATGAAACACTTTGAAGCCATTTGTGACCGCTTATTGATCACATCATCATTATTTTTTAGTTGGAAGATTGTTCATAATGTACACTCCAGGGATATGAAGTTTGAAATGAATGGGAAACGGGAGAATAATAGAAAAAATGCAAACATTTCCGGTTCTTTATTTCACCGGCAACATTCCATACCCTAAGTGATATTACTTAATTTCAGAATAGTTCTGGTTTAAATCAGCAGATTATACGTATGGGGATAATAAAGTATCGTAAGGAAGGACACGTTGGATAAGTAGGTTGCATAGTTTATTTTCAGCGCTCCCCTCCCCTTTATTCCGTAAATAGTTGTTTAAGAAAACAACTTAATGGTGTTTGAATATATAGTAGAAAGTATTATCCTTTTCCCTGTCTTAGCACAGCTTTATACCTTCGCTATAGTAATAAAGTAATTAATTAAATAAATAGGGTTTAAATAAAGCTATATTATCAGGTATAAATAATATATATATGCACACACAGTGAAACCTCCAGGAAAGGCCACCTCTATGTAGAGACAACACTTTTAGGGAGGCACGAAATCTTTTCTAAATTTTTATGATATAAAATTAACTGTTAACTTTATATATATATATATATATATATATATATATATAGGAATCATTAACCTATATGTCTTCAAACTTCAAACCGTAACCATCGAAAATTAAAAAAAAGGTATGCAATCCAATTCTACGAGTTTTATGTTAGTGATATTCCAAAAGCTTATTATAGAACAAACTCGTATCATTAGTTTAACTGTTAACTCGCAGAATTGGATTGTATACCTTTTTTTTTCAATTTTCGATGGTTACGGTTTGACGTGCCAAAATTTGGCGACAAACTTTAAGTGTTTGCAAACGTCAATATTCCCGAAAAATATCGTTCAAGAAAATATGATAGTACAGCTGAGCTACTAAATTATGTTTTTAGTGATTTTCAGTTTTTTTTAAACAGAATACATATTGAAAAAAATAAATAAAAAGTATGTTAAACACTCTAAGTGACACTCATGAAAAGTTGTCAAATGTAGGATTGAAGTAAGAAATGAAAGCCAAAAGCAAAGTATCTTAAAGTTAGTAATGCATAGTTATTCCTGTAATTGTATTAGAATTAATTTTCGCTTATTATGTCACATATTTCTAAGTAAAGTTTGAAGACATATAGGTTAATGATTCCTAAGATTTGCCCATATATATATATATATATATATATATATATATATATATATATATATATATGGGCAAATCTTTGGAATAGGACATAATGCCTGCAAACACACAGGAGCCTTTCTGTTGTTAGTGGATTTAACCAAAACTAACAGTGTCCCGAGGCCCCATAATGAAAAAAATAGATAACCTTTACCACAATTGAAAAAAACTAAAATGGAAAAGGAATCACAACTAAAAAGTACAAATTTAAACTAACAAATGAAACGCCTCCTTCAAATCACAATATAAATAAATGTAAGTAAAGTAACAGTTACAGTTAATAATAATAAAATATATAATCCGTATCAGTAAGATAGATAAGTATAAGTATAGATAAGTATATAAGTATAGATAGATATACATATGCCTGTATAGATATATATACAGAGAAAGAGAGGTCATTCTTTTGAAAGTGTTTCTTTTTTTTAAAAAAATGAGTTTAAATAAATTTGTTCTAAAAATTTCAAACTTTTGCCTGCTGGTATATATATACTACATTTATAAAAAAAAACATTTATAAAAAAATACTTATTAAAATTTGGTTTAAAAAAGTATTATTTAACCAAACTGTATCTGATAATTTATAGGAATAATAATAATTTTTAATAATTAGAAAAAATGAGAGATTGACTGAGAGTGAATGATAAATTTTTTCCATTTCCTTTCACAAATTCTATACAAAATGAAGGAATGACATGCAATAAAAATACTTGCATTAATCTAATGCGTAAGAGCCATATTTTTCACAGTAGAATGTTCTCCAACTGAAAACAAAATTATTTCTTTTCTTTGCTACTATGCAAACTAGATTTGACCAGTAAAAATTGTGTGATGCCATCTGCTGATTATATAAAGACATGATCATTGTTTAATAAAGAAATGATGGCTATTACCATGGAAATAGTTAAAGGTATTAAAGTGCCTTAAATATAAAAATAGGATGAATTATACTTTAAAATATATTTAATGAATTTATTTACTAAAAATACCTGCTGAAATACAACAAAAATTTTTTTATTTATCTACATGTGTGAATAGGGACATAGTGATAGAATATTTTGCTTTTAAAGGGTACCTTAAAACTATATTTGAATTCCAATAAGCAAATGATAATAGTTTATACGTGTAACTGAATAATATTAATAGTTTCATTTGCTTATTGTTTTTGAAATTCCGAACGACAAATATCTAGTTTCTCTAATACAAATTTCAAAGATGAAATAATTAAGTTACCAATTTTTCATTTTTTCAAAAATTTTCATAAGTACGTTAACTTTTTATAGGTTAAGAAATAATGCCGTTAGGGCTCCAGGAACATGAAATGACCACTTATCTGAGAATGACCCAGACATATATATATTATTGGAATTCATGTAAACAAAAAAAACATGCTTATTAGAGATTGAAAATTAATAAAAAACCAAGAAAATTAAAATTTAAACTAATTATTACTAATATTAATAATAACAAAGTAGGGGTTAAAATATTCGAAAAGCAGTTAATAGAGCTTAAAAGCGATTACTTACAAAAGGCAAATACATTTCAATTTCATTATGTCGTGTGTCATTTTATACCAGCAAACTTTCTATAGGAAAGAAATGAAAAAAAAAATCAAAATCGAGTATCAAAATATAGTTTTAGAATCCAAATTATGCACACAAAAAATTTATAAATAACATTAACTCTTTGAAATTTTAAAAACTAGCGCCAACTTTACTATAAACCGTTTTTTATTATTTATTGTTCCAAAAAGAGAAACTAACCGAAAAGCAGCCAAAAATCTTAATAATTATATAAGGAATCTAAGTGGGTTTTAATTTCACGACATAAATAATTTATTATAACAATATTTGAGAAAAAAAATACGTTTGCATTCCCTTATTACACATTATAAAAGTAAAACACTCACACAAAAATGAGTTAGTTAGGCCTAAGGGGTTGTGGTGATTAAGGCTCTCGTAATTTTGGCACCATATGGTCACATGAGGATAATATGGTCAGCATTGCGCACCGGCTTCCTTTACTTCCAAGTACATTGATACCTATAGATCTGAAGCAGTGCTTAAATCACCATGATATCGCAGTGGTGCATCATAAAATTTGTAACAAATGCATTGTATACACAAAAAGTCTGATAAAATAATAATCAGGAGTTTGATGAAATGTATTCTAAGCAATATAAAATAGGTTCAATCACAACTGAAACGTCTAATATATTTTTCATTATTCGTAACCGTTTAATTGAACTAATTTAATTAACTGAACATAACTTAAATTTAATTAAATTTTAATTTAACTTTGATTGTAATAAAAAATACTGAAACAAAAATAAACTCAATTTATTAAATTTTTCAAAGACATATATCAAACTAAATCAATAAAAAGTACTATAATTAGATACAATAATTTCTAAATAAGAACTTAAAACAATTTCTAACACAATGTAATATTTAAAATAGGGATTGCGTTGTGAGGATTGCACTATTTAAATTTAGCTACTTCTAAAAATGTCTGTTTTCATTGGAAAAAAATTATTGTAACACACTTAAATGTGACTTTTGTAAAGGTGCAAGCGTCAAAAATTCGTAGACACGCAACCATTTTGAGCTTTTATAGAACTTTCATAAAAGAGCTTTTCGTTCAACAAATCGAACATTGACCTTCATATAACTAAGCAATATCATAAAATAAGGTTAATGGAACAGGAATATAAACGATCAAGGAAAAAGTATTGGAATTCGTCAAAAGAGCTTTTTTTTTTTATTAGATATTTTCTCAAAATATCTATATTTTAAAATATTTAAAATTCAAATATTTAAAATTAAAAAGCACTTAAAGTTGTTAAATTCAAGTTTATTAAACATTATCAACGAATGAAAACGCATTAAAGAGTTTTAAAATAACTTTTTAATATGTAAAAGGCATTTTAGCTTCCTAATAAAAATTAAAAAATACATTAAACTAAGAATATAATTTTGCTAAAATATTATTTTTAAAAATTGTACTTTCTTTAATTTCAGTTCTTATTCATTTAGATGCTGTATTCTCGAACTTATTTTCCAACAAACAATATGCTACAGGACATAAAAAAAACTACAAAACAAAACACTTTTTTAGAATTGATTTGGAAATTGAATTGAATTCGAAATATTCCGAAGTTACCCCCTATTAGCATAAGAGTTATCGTTACCTATATTATTATTGCAAATATCAATAACTACTACCTATATTAATGATAATATCTACATTCGCAATTTTCTTTAACGAATGAAAATAAGGATATATCTTAGTTTACAGCTTTCTTACTAAAGACTTTTTCATTATTTATTTAATGTATTAGTCAAAATTTCACAGTGAATTTCTATTTTAATGTATATATTTATGTAAACTCACTGAATTTAAGAGAGAAAAAATAGGATAAAATCAAATATTATTTTGCTCTATAATTCCTTGCAGTCTGAATACTTAAAGACTTAATGGTGATAAATTTCGAAATCTGTACACGTAGGCATTTTCAGAAAGTGTCATTTTACGTATAAGTCAGAAGGAAATGCTGCACAAATTTCCTCATATTTTCGTTATGTAATCTAGTACATAGTCCTTTAATAGAGCGCCTCATAAATTCTCATACTATATTTCACAACGAAAATATAAAACAAAAAATTCTTGTAGAGGAATAATAACATTGAATTTTATAACATTGTATTTGATTGCTTTTAAATGAACAAAAATGTACGGAAATATGGATTAAAATAAAAAAGAGGAAGATGAAGACAAAATTCACACATGGCACACTGATGACGAGTTTGTTTTCTCCGATGAGAGCTTTTTTGTTTAACAGTATATAAGCCTCAAAACGATAAAGATCAGTATTGGTTCAGGACATATCAAGCGATTAAAATAATAGTTAACTAGTTTTCAAAACTCATATTCAACAATAACTTGCAGAGTGCTCTCAAAGAGGAATGAACTTCCGTTGTTTTTCATCAATAAGGGACTTTTTCTTTGTGTTGAAGCTTATAGAAAAATAAATCTTGGAGTTATTTCTTTTACTTAATCTCAAAACCATGCAAGCAGACTAATATTTTTTCTATCAGCCAAATAGTGGTCACATTGCGAAAATAGTCCAACATTCGTGAAGAGAAAATATAAAGAATTTTCTGACAAAAGATGAATGATCTCCAGGCCCTCTGAAATTTTACCTATTGGATAATTTTGCGTAGGGTACATGCTATCGAAAACGAACGATGTAAAGCATACAAATTTGAACAAATTTCGAAACTTTATAGTCTTCATTTTTTTTATCACAGTCGTTGATAAAATAAAACCAGAAGACAAGAGAATTCCTAGATCAATTATTGGGAGAAACTGGAAACGTGGAAGACTTTTTTGATGAAACTAACTCGCATTTGCGTTACTTGAAACAGAAAACCTCCTATTGTTAGCCTGACGAGAAAGGGACTCTAATCCATGAACTGTCTACTACTGAGGATATTTTACGTCAGCAATATGATAGGTTCGAGCCGATGCGGAATTTATAGGGAGGTGAGTGCTCTATCACCTTAGCTACATTTATTAGAGCTTGAGGGCAACTGCGGCACTTGGATTTAAATCCAGCTCAGTCCATTTTTAAAAATATTCGACGAAACAGAAAATAACTCTCTCTTTTAGGTAATTGCATTTAAATAATATTTTCAAACGTTTTTAGAAATTACTGAGGTTCATAACTGTCTTTAAATAGTTCTATTAAATAAAACTATTGTATGTAAATAAAAAAAGGACTTTAATTGCTTCATTGTTAAAATGTTTTTTTTTATCTATATATATATAAGACTTTGGCTTAGAAACTTGAATAAAAAAAATGGCTACAAAATTTGTAAATTTTTTTTTCTTTAAAAACCACAGGTACATCATTCAATTATACAGATTTTATAGATTTAATAGTTTTTTTATGGATAAAAAATTTTTTTAAGGCAAAATTCTTATATGGAACCAATATTTAATATTCTGTACAATAAATTGATTGGTACAGTAATGTGGAAAAATCAGGCTTTTGTTGTAATTTTGATTTTTAAAACAAGTTTCAAGTATTTGAAGGTAAGTGGTATTTATTTTAAATCTAACATATTCTTTAGATTCTAACAAACAAAATCATGGATTTAAAAACCTTTTGTTTTTTAAATGATAATTCTCTATTTGAACTTAGTTCATAGTGATTAAATTTTTTGTGATGTATGTTAACCCAATCCGAACTATTGTTGTAGTAACGGAAGATTTTGTTGTGCTGGGAAAAGGGACTTTATGAAAATATGGCTATAACTTTTAAGCTCAGGCAAAGTTTTAAATTATCTCAATTGTTTAGTTAAGAATCAATGATATTTTTATTATAAATATACAATAGGAAACACAAATATCTCGTTTCTCTTATAGAAATTTCAATGATGAAATTATTGAGTTACTAATTTTTCCTTTTTTAAAAAATTTTCATAGGTACGTTAATCTTTTATAGGTTAAGAAAGAATTATTAGAGTAGCTGACATATTTTGATAGTTTATTTTGATCATAATTTCAGATCAAAATAAGATTTTAATATTATTATAATACTTTCATGAGCACAAATGTTTGAATTCTCGAAATAAATTTCAAAGAAGAAATAATTGGGTTACCAATTTCTCTTTTTTTTTAAAAATGTTCATAGATACGTAAGACTTTCATGGTTTAGGAAGGAATTATTAAAGGTAACTGACATATTTTGATAGTTTATTTTGATCATTATTTCAGATCAAAATAAGATTTTTATATTATTATAATTCTTTGGTGAACACAAATGTCTTGATTCTCCAAATAAATTTCAAAGATTAAATAACTCGGTTATCAGTTTTTTTTTTTTTTTTTTTTTCTTTTTTAAAAAAGGTTCATGGAACATTAGCTCTTTATAGGTCAAGAAAATATTCTTAAAATGACAGACATTTTGTCTTGCTGCCTCTCAAATTATTACTTATACCACCAATTACGCAAGCACGAAATAAAATAAACATTTCTTTTTAAGTATTTAAAAAACTTAACAATGCTACATTTCCATTTTATATTATTTAAAATTCTTTTCACATTTTTTATTACTTTCTTTACATTTAAATAGGCAAAGAAGAGCTGCTCCTTTGGCCCGCTTTTTACCCCCACTTTTTTTTTAAAACGATGTCCAGATATTTGAGCTCATCACACGTCACCTACATTTCCTGGTTATTCCCATTACAAATTAGATTCTACCTGTAATTTGAAGTAGATAGCTTAAAACTAGATATCTTTTATTGGAAGAAATCTTTGGTCCATTTAATAAGCATTTCATGGACAAACGTTTTTAAAGTATAGCTTGACGAGGTTATTTACTTTAACATGATATTCTTTCTGTTGAAAATAAACCTGTTCTTAACATTATGCAGTAAGTAGAGTTTTATAGATTATATAATTTAAAACGTGTTTTTATTGAATTACAATTTTTATCATACTGATTCTATAGTTTTCTAGTTTTTCTTTATTAAAAACACTTTCTAGTTATAAATAAAAGACAAGCAATATATAATTATAATTTATTAAATATTTACTAATGAGGGAGTTAATAAAGAGACGTTGTTAAGTATGAAGTAAGATAAATTTTGAAAACATTTGTTTTGTTTTGAATACAAATAAAGTGTTATTTATTAGTAAAGACCATGTTAACTTAAAGTAAAAATCTAATTGGTTAAACTTATACCGTAAATGTACTTCAAGCGAAAAATTTACCCTACTTTGTATTGATTCTGATCAAATATCTTATTATATATTATAAATTTAATTAGATTTGTTGATTATTAAAGTCTGCTGTTCTATTAAAAGTCAGCGACCAATGCATCAATTAAGCGAATTTGATAAGTTTAAACTTATAAAAATGAATCTAATTGCAAATAAAAGAATAACAGTAATAATAATAATAATACAAATAAAATATTAGTTGCCTCTAAATCAATGAATTTTTATCAAAACTATTCAGATTTTATCGAAAATCTTCGCAAATGAATCTAATTAAAAATAAAAGAACAACAACAATAATACTAATAATAGTCCATTAAATATTCCCTTACAAGTGAGTCAATAAAGATGCGTTGTTAGACATGAAGTAAGCTAAATTTTAATAAAATTTATTTTGTTCCGTATACAAATAAAATATTAGTTGCCTCTAAAGAAATGAATTTTTATCAAAACGATTCATATTTTGTCGAAAATCCTCACAAGACTTATATTTTTGTAGTTTAAATTAAAATAATTCCAAGATTAATCAAATGAATAATTAATTAAATCATAATTAAACTAACACCCTAAATCTGAGTCAAGTAAAAACTTTATAATAATTAAATTTGATTATTTTAGCCATTTCTTTATAAAGGATAGAAATTTCAATCTGTCTTTTTTATGTTTGCGATCTGAATTTAAGTGCTAAAAACATAATATGTAGGCCAAAGCCAACATCATGCTATTTTGTATCTAGAAATTTTGAATGTTATTTTGTATATTTATGTAGAGAGATTAAATTTTACTATAAAAAATATCAAATATCAAGATTTGCTAAACTGCAACAATTTTACTTTCTCTTATTTTTGTTTGGTCTCTGAATTTAAATTACTGAATGCTTAATATTAGGATCACGTTTAGGTCACTATTTTCTATCCTACGTTTTCAAGCAAAAATCTTTGAGCAGATTAATAACTCATAGTGGAGTGAAATGGTTACAAAAATAATGCTTGTTTCTTTTTTTAATTTTATTTTATAATCATTGTTCAAAAAAAAAAAAAAAAAAAAAAAAAAATTGGGTTTACGACTACTTATATTCAACTCCGTAGCCATGTAATTTTGAACCCAATCCAGAAAACAATAGAACTAATGGATCAAGTATTGTGAGAAATTTGCCCTCGTGGAGGACTTTTTTGATGGAACTAACCCGCATTTGCGTTACATGGAGATGAAAACTACGAAATCCTCCCACGGTTAGCTTGAAGGCAAGAGGATTCTAATCTATAATCCGTCTACCAATGAGGGTATTTTACATCAACACTGTGGTCGGTGCAATCCGTGTGCGGAATTCGGATCGACCAGCCATTGCTGGGATTCGAACCCACTTTACCTCGTTAGAAGGCGAACTCTCTATCCCTTGATAAACCTAGGCTCTTGTTTCTATTATTATTATTATTCGACTCAGTTTTTTAACTATACAAAATACTTTAAAATAACGTATTGTTTTTAAAACCTATGTCATTAGTATTTCGCCTACATTACCACATCATATCATTCGTATAATTGCTTTGTATGTTGACTTGTTTATAAATATTTGTAGAATTAAATACCCTAACTACTACCAATTAACTACTACAAGTTAGCAAAAACTTTCTTTATCTATTTTCGTAAGTAGTGCAACTTTAGTAATTTTTATCAAAATATTAACGCATAAAAACAGCTAGAAAATGTATAACATGAAGTTACATTCATTTCAACACCTGTCAAAATTGAGTTTCTTCAAAAGCTGGATTAACCTTGAGCTAGTTCAACTGTTAATGACAATATTTTTTAATAAAAGAGGTGAGCTTTAAAAATTATTTAATGTAGTGTTTCTTAAACAACGAAGCACCTTATGAGTTAGAATGAATCACCTCATTTTTTATAGCATTTCTGAAAGGAAAAAAAAAAACTTGAACATTTTAAGCTCATCTCATTATTTTTAGGAGGTTATTTTATTTTCCTACACTAAATATTTTTTTAATATTTTTAATAACTGAAACTTTCAATTAATTAAAACCTTCTTTAAAAAATGAGTATTTTTGACGTAATTTTAATTAATAAGAGCGTGATATTTAGTATTGAGCAAACTGTGAGACGTTCTTATGAGTTTTTTCCCATGAAAAACTTATGTATGTTAGTTTTACCAGGAAAATCTACTACAAAGTTATATTTTTTCGTAATACTTCACCCAAGGCTCTCTCGTCTTCTTAGTTCACATTCATATTTTGATAGTTAATGAGTAGAACGCTGAGTGCCCATCAAAACTTTATGGCCTCTTAAATAATCATGACCATGATTTCACTACTAACAGTAAAGCTCACATGTTAAAGTAAAATGAAACCATCAAAATTTATATAAAAGTCTTTATGTTTAAAACTAATCACTATTTCATATCCAATTAATACTTTACAACCAATCAATATTTGAACATTATCAAATATCACAAAAGTTATATAGTAAAAATAGCCACAAAAAATAGCCCTGAGCCACCACCGCTCAAAAGGAGCTATTTATAATTACTAAAAAAATTTTAAAAATTCTTGGCGTTTTACGTCCTGGTGTCTTATAAAGCGGGGGGAGAGAAAATGTCCCATTCGCCCCACCTTATGACGACTCAAGACTCACGGGCAGAAAAAAAAATTCTTTTGTATTTGTAAGCAAATTTATAGGAAGGAAGTTTTGCACAGTTAAACAATGACTTTATAATATTCTAAAATCCCACTGAATGAACTTTATCATAATCTGTAGAAAACTTACGAAGCATTCACACTGTAAGCAATTGACCTAGAAACGCGTGCGAATGTTTAAAAACTACAAGTAAGACAAACTATTCGCAGATGCGCGAATCGCAATTGACGAACGATCACATTTGCGAATCGCATAGCGCTCGTGCTCATTGGACCACTCTATATAGCTGTCCAAGTACATTTCCTAACACTCTGTATTGTTTTATTTTAGGTGCAATTTCAACCAATATGCAAGACCATTGTCCGATCAACACAACTTTGAAAAATGGACTAGTTAAATTACAGTCACGAGGTGGTATTACGGCAATTTTTTCCTGCGATTCTGGTTTCATTCTTCGTGGTAGTAACGTATCACACTGCCAAACAGATGGACATTGGTCTTCTACGTTGCCGTCATGTGTTTCAGATGGTAACTAATGCCATTCGTGGTAATTGTCTTATCTCTATTTGCTCCGATATGAATTTAAATATAACTCTTGACATATTTACAAAACACAGTTTATAAGTACTTGTAAAATCTTTATTCTTTGTAGATAACTCTCTGTACAAAAAGTTACAGAACAAATAAAAGCATTTTACTCTAAAAATTTGCCTCAGGCTATATTTAAAAGGCGCTCTGTCATATGGCCCGTTAATAAAACATTCAGCTCAGAGTAAAAATAAAGAAAAATTTCTACAACGCTTATGAAACAAAAAATTATAGGCCTGAGGGGGGGGGGACAGCACAACAAAGTTCCCTCAAAGTATAGATGTGATGCTTTGTTCCACACTGTAAATAAGAAAATGCTTCCCCGTAAGGAATTGCCAAGCTGAATATTTTATAACATTTCTATGAGTATAAGAAAAAGCTAGGGTATTCAAGCTTTATTCCCCATTTATAGCGCCAGTCTTTACCATTTTGCATTCAAAAACAGTGTATAAAATATTCCAGCTAAATATAAAAATGGGTGTATGTCAAGGAGATTCACTAACTTGTCTTATATTTTATATAGCTCAAGAAAAGGCTTTAATAAACACCAGGGAAAGCATTTTTAGTAAGTCCGTGCAAATACCTACAGATGATATTGCTATAGTAGCCAGAACCAATCAAGCTCTTAAACAGGCCTTTGTGACGTTAAAACAAAATACAAAAGCAATTAATTTATCAGTAAATTAAAAAAAGGCCACATATATGCCATGTTTAAATTTAGGTATTCAAATCAGTTATCTGGAGTTTGAAAAAATTGATAATTTCCCTTATTTAGGAGCAGACTTTAACAACAACAATGATCTAACCTCAAGAATACATAAAGGAATCACATTTGCAGTCTCAAACACGGGAACTCTTCGGTCGGCGGAGATCGAACCCACGACCTCTTGGACATGGGCCCTACCAACTAGGCTATTCCGGCCCTAGCCTATAGGAATTAGCAAAAGTCAGACCTCGTCTTAGATGGATCGACTGTTTCGTAAAAGATAAGAGCATTATGAAAACCAAATATTGGAGGACAGTCACCAAACGGAGATACTCCTGCAGAAGACTTCTTGAGAAAGCAAATGCCATTTCAGAACTATTGTTTCATTGAAGAAGAAGTATATACAATTCTCACATGCTCAGATTGCATGTCACAAATATTAACATGCACCTGAATAGCATTTATAGGAGAATATCATTTTACCTTCTACTATTTCGCAGGAACTTTTCAAATTACAAAAATGTGATGAAAGGCTTTGATCTAAAGTAAATTAACTAAAAATAATAAATTTATTGCTTTCTATTACTTAGAATTTAAGTTTTAATTATTAGAATTAAATAAATGCAAAAATGATTGTTTATAAATATTTTTAACTAAATGAATTAAAAAACGAATATCAATTTACAAACATTAAAAAAAATGCTCATTATAACTTATTTTTGAATTGCGTTAGTAAGTTAATGTAACTAAGGAAATATTACATAGTAAAAAGTATTTTACTGACTTCTAAATTTGATAAATAATTATAGATTTTGTAAATTTGGCGAAACCTTTAGAATTACTAGAAAACGTTTCTTTAAAATTTTAGTCAAAACCATTATTTTCCAATGATGGGTTTTAAAATGTATATTCTTTTTGCAGGTTTCGACGATAAAAAATGTTCAACTAAATTAGAAGATATAACTTTGACGGAAGGACAATTTATAAACATTAGTTGCCCATTCGATGAAAAAGTGGATGGAAGTCAACACTTTTGGATTGGAAATGGAAAATTAGTACAAACTTCTACATACAAGCGAAATGCCGTTGAAATTTCTGTCAAAAACAGTGGATTATATACGTGCCTAGGTTATAATTCAGATGAAGTAAATATTTTAAGAGCTGTTAATGTGTCTTTAACTCTACCAACACAATTAAATTTGGAAAAATGCGAATTAAGTTTTACAAACAGAACTTCTTACATTGAAGCTGTCTTGGGTTCCGAAATATTTTTATCTTGCGAAACAAAACCTAACTTAACAATGATTTCTTGGTATAAAAATGGGATATTAATTTTAAAGGAAACGCATGACGTTTTCTTTTTGAATATTTCAAACTTGCAGAGCATTGATGAAGGTATTTACTCTTGTTTAGCTTATCAATTAAATAATCCTAACTGTGCAATTGAGAAAAATATCACTGTTAAAATGCAAAATAGTAGTAGTTCCAGTAACGATACTAAATATGCGTGTGGTCAACCAGCTGTAAATTCTGTACGAAGGTGGAGACGAGTTATAGATGGTAACAGAGCAGCTCTGTTGTCGGCTCCATGGATGGGCATGTTATCTAAAAGCCGTGAACCTCCATTCTGTGGCTGTAGCCTTATATCTGATAAGTGGATAATAACTGCTGCACATTGTTTTCGAATAAAGAACAATAATGTTTATAATTTTATGTCTCAAGAAGAAATTAGAAATACGGTCATTGTAAAATTTGGAAAGTATCTCCGGCGTCAAATTGAAAAAGGGGAAATAATTAGACTGATACAGAATTTAATCGTTCACCCGAAGTTTATGCTTTCTCCTAATGATGATAAAATAATCAATGAGCATGACATTGCTCTTGGAAAATTGAACGAAACAATAATTTTTCAAGAAAACGTTTTACCTATTTGTTTACCTCCACCTGGTTTCACAGCAACAATACCTACAAGAACTCTAGGAGTAGTAACGGGATGGGGACGAGTAACTGTTAGAGGCTCTGTCATGGCTTTGACACTGCAAGAAGCTTTCTTGCCATTAATTAATAACACCTTCTGCCAGCAAACATCTAATTACGCGATAACAGATACTATGATATGTGCAGGTTATGCAGAAAGTTATCGACCTGATACTTGCACTGGAGATAGTGGAGGGCCATTTATTTTTCGAAAATCAAATATTTGGTTCTTAATTGGTGTAGTAAGTTGGGGAGAAGGCTGTTCTACACCTAGAAAATTTGGAGTATATACTAAAGTGGAGAGTTATGTACCATGGATTGAATTAGTCACTGTAGAAAAATGAACTATAAACTAGAAGCATAAAAATACCCTCTCAATATTTAAGATTGACTAAACAGTATGAAAAATGAGTACCCTCCTTTATTATTAGCAGCCTCTTATTCTTAAATATATGTTAGATTAGTTGCAATCACGCGATTTGCATTGAACTTAAAAAAAGGTTCTCATAAGTACTTTTTTTTAAACTATACAGACTACCTAAGAAGTTATGTCTTTTGATCATTCTAAAAATAAAGGATAGAGGGTGGAAAGGGATTATATTTATTTCAAACACTTTTATACCTAATAGTTTCTTTAAATCTTTAGTTTTGACTTTAGATCCAGCTTCCATTTCAGCGGCAAATATTATAAATTTTTTGTTAAAAAAAGTGGGAGGGGGGTAAGAAAGTTTATCCTTTTCAGAGCATAACGGCATTCATCTAATAAACATCCTTATGAAAATTGTGGTTATAATGCAGTGTATTATAGACTGTTAACAGATGCAATATTCATTCATTTTTACTTAGTCAGTAACCACCACTCAGTGCTAAAGAAAAGATATAAAAGAGCTGGTTTATTCCATACTCAAAGCTGAAGCTGATTCCCAACCTCATGACGTCACGCCGGACACACATCTCAAAAATCAGAACTAGAAGATGTGAAAACTTAGCTGCTTTCAGTAAGAAATGAGTTGAATGTTCGACACTTTTCGGATGAGTCAAACTTTACACTGCTAAAAAAAAAATTCTGTTCAAAAATATAGTATTCATACATTTTCTTGGTATTCCTTATAGCGTTTAAAAAATATATAAATAAATGAATAAAAAAAAACATTTTTAAGTTAGAAAAATATTTTAATGGTTGTCATCGTTTTCTTATCATTTTCTAATTTTAGTTTTTAACTTTTACTCTCAAATAAATGAAAGCATATAAGAACACTTTTATAGTAACATTTTGTCCCATAATGTAACTCTAAAAGTGTCCTTATATTTTATTAATTGGGATGCCTAATTTTAATATATTTCCTTATTTATAACTGTAATAGCAATTTTTTGTATATATTATCACTAGGAAACAAAAATCTTAAATGTTAATTACTAAAAAAATAATCTTTGAGCATATATTAATGGAAATATTACACTTGCTTATAAATATTTAAAATTAAAGAGCTATAATTAAAACACATAAATATTTTGAATAATGACATAAAAAAATATCTTACTAAATTAGAGTCTTAACTTTTATTTTTGAAGTTCAGGATTTTTTTTGATTTAGTTTTTTTTCTTTGACCTTGTTCATTTGTTTCTTCTTTTCTGTTTAAAGTTACGAGACGGTATCGATTTCAATGTCGAAATTAAAAGTTCTTAAACATCTAAACAAAAAACATGAAACATAATGCTTTTATTCACAGCAGGATAAATTCTTACAGTACAATTTATAATTCATTCGATGTCACCTTTATATTTTCTGAAATAAAACATGGAAAATTGTGTTTTCTCATTTTGTGTTTTATAATAATTCTTGCAGGTCGCCATCGCGTAAGCTCATATTTGACTACTAATGTTAAATTTTTGCAATCAGGTGAGAAGAAAATTACCTCAAAATAAAAAAAAACATATAGAAAACAATGAATATATTGAAATAAGTTTAACAAAAAGATGCTAATTTTATGCGAAACAATTTATTTTTAAAGCGAGAAGTTGATGCTGAGCCGCCGTAACGTCACTGACTAAAATCAGAAGCTCGGAATGGCACAAGTCTCTTCAAAGGAGTGATCTAGCATTTCTATTCTCTCTTTAGCCCTGACCACCACTATAATAGTAATCACCACTTTCAATATGCATTTTTAGAAACTTTGTGAAAATGAAGTCATTAGAACTTTATTAGATCAAAATTTAATATTTAATCGAAAACAGTAAACAAAAGATTTGACGAGCCACTGACAGCTTGCTTTTTTATTTCAAAATGAAAAATAATTATATGAAAAGCTTCCCAATTCCATCAAACAGATTAATTGCTTTGATTTAAATTCTTCTTCAGGTAGTCGAAACCATGCAACAAGGCAGCAGCAGATTAACTCAGTTCCTACGGATAATTTTTCATCTCAGACTTCTTTTAATCATGTCAGTATCACAAGTGCAAAAAATTTCTGAATTATTTAAACATTTTTAACCCTTCTTTGCATGATGTATAAATGTATAATATAAAATAATTTAAAAACAGTATGTTGGAAATATTCATCATCATGGAAATTTCCATGTTAAACTCCATGTTAAGTGCAAAACAAATAAAAAAAAAATAACATATCTTTATATCGTTTTTATTCCTGATGATAATTAAAAAAAAAATTATTATTTTCCTCTTGCAGCACTCTCATAATTTCGCGGTACTTGTCATCAGAATTTTCGTCATCAAGGCCATCTTCTGATTTATTTTTTTTTAATAACATCAACTTATGTATAATCAACTTATATGTCGTACATCAACTTATATATAATAAAATATTTTTCCATTTCAAGATTCAAATGTAAATTAGCTTTCTAAATGCATAGAATATTTATATTAAAAAAAATAACTATAAAAAATACAAAAACTTTGTTTTTTCTTTTATTAAAAATTTGACACAAAATTTTTTAAAAAATTATATAAATTAATAATAAGTACATTTTGCGCAATACTTTATAATAAATAAGTACTTTATTAAAAACTTTTAACTGCGTAGATATTATGCAACATCTTTCTTTTTTAAATTGTCTAAATAAATAAAATTATTTCATTCTATTAAATTATGGCCACTTCATATTTTTACTTAAACAGAGATATCTGATGTTTCCATTAAATCCTTTATGTTAAAAAAGTTTTATTTGCACTATTCAAAAACTATTTATACTATAAATAAACGCCGCTAAACTGAAACATTATGGCGTAAAGAGTCATTTTCATTATAAATAAAGAGTATACCATTTTTTTAAGCTATTAATTTTAATTGATATTATAATATCCAAACATTTAGAAAGATTTGTATTACTTATATGAATAAGTTCTGATATAAATGTACTATTTCCTTTATTGATTATATAAATAACTCTCTTAAGAAATAATTTCTTTCATTTTTCTTTTTAAAACAGATTTTGAAATTTCTGGATGGATTTATTTTAAAACTACCCTTTAATAACTAAACCATTAAATATTAATATTGGGCAAAGAAAGTAGCAAAGCTTAAAATACTTAAAAATGTCTCATCACTTGAATGAAAAGGAAGAAATTTAATAATTGAGCCATTGAAAGGAAAGGACTTAATCAATTAAGATTGAAGTGGAAGTTAAGATCAAGTGAATAATTGGTATTAAACTAACGATGGCTTAACAAAATGACTCTTATTTTCAAATGATTAAGAGTACTTTTGCTTTAATTTGTTTAACATTTTTTCTTCAGTTTCTTAATTCTAATGTAAAAAATTACATATGCTCAAGTATATTTTTACTGTTAAATTAAGAAATAAGATTCTAAATAATTTAACTAGTTTTAATTAATTATTATTTTTTTAATTGAAAAATAATCGATGCTTGAAAGAAATATAAAATTAAAAAAAAGAATACTATAGATCGTTATAGATCGGGATATCTATCGAGATGATAGATCTTACCCAATAAAAAAAAGGTGGTATATATAGATGAACAGGCAAAATAATGTGCAATATTTAGATATGAAGATAACGAATGGCAAAAACTATTAATAAAATTAAAAACATGTACACTATTTAAAATATATATTAAAAATTATGCTGAAATAAATATTATGTAAACAATAATCAATACAAATGTTGATCCGAGGTGTTTTGACCAAGCACGTAGGTATAGTTTTTTCATGGGGAGTGTTTTGTGATTGAGGAATTTATTATCTAGATGTAATTTAATTAAACCAGTTACATACATACAAGTAAACTCTTTTTGGTTTTGATAAAATAATCTAATACAGAAGTTTTCACTGTAAGCTTCATTTAAAAGCTAAAAATCACAACCAGTGATCTAAATGAAGATCAAAATAAAGACAAGCCATAAACGTCGTTGATCGCTTCCCTTCGATTGGGAGATAAGCGAAATTCAAACAAAAAAAACATTCAAACAAAAACCCCGTTATTGTCAAAAATTCACGTATAAAATATCAATAAAAATTCATCTGTTCACCGCAAAGTATAATGCGTTTAAGCAGCCAAAATAATATATTTAAAAAAATGAATTCTTTGCGAAGTAGAATACATGGGTAATTTTCAGAAAATACGACACATAGGAATTTTTTTTTTTTTTAAAAATCAATTTTTAACCTTTTGGATTGGAATACTATTTTTTTTTTTTTAAATACTAGTTTATTAAAGTAACTCTAATTAATACCTTATAGAGAGCAATGCACAATAGTTAACAAGCATTTAGCAGTTTGCAATTATTCCTTTACATTCAAGTGCCAGAAAAATTACAATTTATAATTCTATAGCTTTTACTTCCATGTTCCCTTTCGTTTTTAGTTAGTCTTTGTGCTATTAATCACAAGACTTTATTGAATCATATAGTTTATATTAATTATTTAGAGAACGCAGGAAAATGACAATGTGTAAAATGATTCCAAAAAGCTAATAATAATGGTGTTAAATAAACTTTAAAAAAAATTGTCATTTTATTCTATGATATCAGATTTCAATGGCAGTTACATTAAATTGTAGCATTTAACGAAAATTACTCGTAGATATAGTACATTCGCAGAAGTCGGTAAATGAATATATCTTCGCACAAATTTCTCTTTTTGTTTATTTCAATAATATCCTGTTAAACTACATTATTAAATAGAAGGTGTAAAACTTTAATAATGTAACAAAAAATTATTAATAAATACAAAAGATATACAGCACAAGAAAAAAAAGTTAGATACAAAATCTCAAAATATTTCGTAAATAAATATTGAATGAAAAAATCCGTGTTTCGTAAAGTCGCGGACTATCAAATTTGGATTTTGATAGAGTAGCCGCGGCCATTTCAACATTTAAAGAATTACTTATCACACTAAATTAAATTTAAATATCAGAGAAACAAATAATTCTTTTAAATTTGTTGACTTTAAAAAAAAATTTTCGTTACTTAATCAGTATAATGCATTATGTGTTTAAATGTTTTATACGCCGGGGGCTTCTATTTAACGAACTTCCATTTTGCGAATTTCTCTGTTTTACGAATTTTTTCGTGGAACCAAGAGCATTTCGGAAATTTCTTCGTAAAATAACTTCCAAATAGTGAAGTAAATTTTCTATTTAACGAACTTTTCTTTGAGATCCAATTTCCCTATTTTCTGAAATATTTCAAACTTGTTAACGCATTTTATGGGGGAAATGAACTTGAATAATTTTGCGGAGATACTGCTTTATGTAATGTTTTACTGCTTTCTCTAAAAGTTATTTTAGAGAAAGCAGTAAAATCCCTTTCGCTTTTTGTTTGCATTTCAAACGAAAAACAAAATTAACGGCAAAGACAAAATTAACGGCATGTGGTAATTCATGTTTAGAACTACTTTTATAATAAATTCAGCTATAATATATAAATTTGGCTCCTTTTTTTTTAGTTGAAAATGTGTGTCGCATGACAGTGTAACACTGGATAATGTTTTGCTCTATTCTTGCTTTCCACGCAGAGTTCTTTTACGGTTAAGATTTATAAAATAAATAGTAGATACTAGTTTACAAGATAAGCCAATCAGCCTGTGTAGGGGTCAGGGAACTGCGCTTGCATCAGAAAGTTTCTAGGTTCGAATCCCGTGCAAGGCATGGGTGTTTTTTCCTTCTCTGTCCTTACTGTGTGAGCATCGTTGGCCCATCTGATATGGTGCCCCTGAAAGAGTGGCCAACAAATGTACTTTAGATGCCTGTATGACGTAAGTCATTCTCCAAGTGGGCATTGGAAAAAAAAAATTTACAAGATAAAGATGCATCAATTGCTATTTTAATTTTGCCTAGTGTTTATGAATTAAAAGCCTGTTTTGTGTTATTTAAGTATTTTAAAATGTGATTTTCCATTAAACGAATTTCCCTTATAACGAACTTATTATCGGGATTTAGCGACTTCCTTGAATAGAGGTCCGACTGGTATATATATATCTCCCGTCTAAGCTTCACCATAGAATGGAATATAATTAATATTCTTACCATTCCGATCTTAAATGTTTGTATCATGAACGACAGTAATGACTTAATGATATTTTTTAAAGCAATTTCTACTTAAATTTTATTTTTAAACATAAATAGATGTTACTCCTTACATTTTTAATAATCTTAAAACATTTTGCTAAACAAAGATTTTTTTCATTAGTTTGTGTTGACGATAAATCATAATTAAGGCGTTGGATACTTCAAGTCAAAGCATATAAAATATCTTCAAACTCTTGGAATTAAAGTATTATTTTTAAGGTAGTTTACTCTTTTATTTAACTTGATTTTTTTTTTATTCAATGTCAGACTTAGTTTAGTGCAGTGTAATTTTTGTTAATTTTATTTGCTTACACTGTTTACACAAGATTATTATTTATTTATTTTTAATTTATTTATAATTTTTTTTAAATAACGGCAGGCACTGAACTTTCGTTTCTTCGTCTTAGAAGATGCCGGAGGTGTTGCTCATTTAACGTTACCCAGTGGGCAGCTGTGAACCAAAGTCACGGAGGCGAGCAACATTACCCACGCCACAAACCCGTTTATAGGGTGGGCCACATTCACACCAGAAGACAACACAGAGAGAGAAAGGTGACATGTAGTTTTCATCCTCGCACCTGTTTGACACCCCCCTCTTCTAATTGCTCAAAGGGAGTGGCAGGGTAGGGCATTGGGGTTAGTGTATGTTTGTAGTCATTGTCATGCCAAGGGCTAGATGCAAATTTCGCCAATGTGGGAAATCACAATGGGGGAAGATAACGTAAAAATATACCCTTTTTCTCCTGAAAGAATTGACTGCACGTGCTCGAGAAATCGAAACTGCGAA
The DNA here is from genome assembly GCA_949128135.1 of Parasteatoda lunata. Taxonomy (NCBI): domain Eukaryota; kingdom Metazoa; phylum Arthropoda; class Arachnida; order Araneae; family Theridiidae; genus Parasteatoda; species Parasteatoda lunata. Next base: position 83,620,952 of record OX421980.1, read on the forward strand.
ATTATGGGTTTCCTTTATTGCTCCATTTATTTATTTTTTTTTCAAAGAAGTTTTGTCTATTTAGAATTTTAAAAAAATTTGTTTTCTTTTTGTATTGTAATTTTCAAATCTGGTTTTTATAGAGGTATTTATAGAATTGCCCTTATAATAGTTTTTATAGAGGTATTTATATAATTTATCCTAAAGATTTGGTTTTGAAGAAAACTAATGAGAATTGTTTGAATGTTGAATATTTAGATTTTAAAATTGATATTATTGACAATATTATTAAAATTGGTGCTTTTGATAAAAGAAAAGCTGTGAAATTTAAAGTTATTTTTTTCCGCAACTTTAATACTAATTTGTGTAATAAAATTTTTAAAAATTTGGTTTTTTTACATTTGGTTAGGATTAAAAATATTTGCAATAATATTGAAAGTTTTCGGGAAGCTGTGAGTAATTTTTTGAATAATTTGAGTAATAATGATTTTCCTTTTAATTTTTGTAAAGTTAACTTTTTAATTAAGAAAATGATTGAAGAATTCTAGTTTTTTTCTTTTAACAGGGCGCAATTCAAGTCTTAACTGAGCAGCCGCAGTTAAGCATTCTATTAATATGTTACGTATCTTTTCCTTGGCTTAATTTTTTCAATCTGCGCAATGTAATAGAGGGCGATGTTTTCTCTAATTTTAAGTGTTTCCTTTTCATTCGGATTGCTTATGAAATCGCTGTTTGACCTGGTCATAGTGAGTTTTTATTTTCTGATGATTTTGTTTGGGTTTCTTTTCTGAATTGTTTCTTTGTATTTCATGTTTTTTCCTGGACTTCTATACAAAACCTTCGGGGTACTGAGGGAGTTTATTGAGGCAATTGCCTCTCTCTCTCAATAGAAAAGGTTTTGTTTTATGGCTACCGGGGCCGGTACCCCCTGAAGACGTCGGCTTCGGTTGTCATATTTTTATTTCCTTCGTTTCCTTTATTGCTATATATCCCTTATTGCTTTTGAGGAAACAATTTTTTTATGTTCTTGCATCCTTAAACGGAGAAGCTTAATGTAATCAACCTTAAATATGCAGTTCTATTTGTGACAAAGATGCTAAATATTTATTAAAAGCATGATTAAGAGAAGATAAAAAAGATATATGAATATTTTTGAACATAAGAAAACTTTTAGTTAAAAATTTTTTTATTACTTTCATATCAATGTGCTTCGTTCTAGCGAAGAAGAATTCTTTGATTTAATTATGATTTACGCTCAATGTAATAAATTTACTAAGGAAGCCTTGGCCAGTGCCAGATTAAGCGTACGCGGGGCCCTTAGATTAAAAAAATTTTCTCGTATATTTTTTATTTATTTAAATATAAAAGTATTTATTTATCTTTTCATTTAAGAAGGCATATTTAAAATAAAAATAAATAATAATAAATTAAATTTTACTTTATTTTGTCAAATTAGAACTAAAAAATAATCATAACATTTTATAATCATAACATATATATTTGAAATAGATTTTTCGGGAGGGCATGTTTTGTGGCCACCGAAATTTTCATGTCTCAATACTTTAGATTTCTATTAATGGGGACATTTAAAATCCGTTATCTTTACAACAATACCTAATAATAGGCCGGGATAGCCAGGTCGGTAGGGCGCTGGGCCCATATCCAAGAGGTCGTGGGTTCGATCCTCGCCGGCCGAGAGACTCCCTGTGTAGTAAATGGTGACTGATGCACGTTAAATCTGTCGAGTCTCAAAGTCCTCCACGTTCCCATAACAAATCAATACCTCTGGGGGTACTGATCCAGGAGTTTCCTTGTCTTCTGGATTGGTTCAAAATTACAAGGCTACGGAGTTGAACATTAGTAGTCGTAAATCCATGAAATTGGGTCGGCTGTTCAACGACGGTTATAAAATAAAATACCTAATAATATGAGAAAACTCTCCAACAAAATTATAATTATAAATGCATGCGAGAACATTTCTCTTGAGAAAATAGTGAGTACACACAACACTGAAAGACTTCACTTATGTATTGGAATAAACGGGGGAATTTTGAATAAATTTTGCGAGAGGAATGTTCTATTTTTTAAAAAGACTCGAAAGTTACTAAAGATTAATTAACGTAACAAGGTAATTAGGTGTATTCTCTAAGTTAAAATTTCTTTTGAATATGCGTTGTCTACAGATTTATAATAATTGTAATGTATATTAGTTCTAAACATAGCCAAATATTAATTTCACTTTATGCTGATTTATTTTATATTAGTTCTTATTCACTGACTTATATGTTGTGAGAATCAATATACATCGTAATATGTTAATAAATTCTTAGTAAAACTCGTAATTTTTTAATAAAAATAGTAGTTTTACTTAATGGGTAGTACAATTTTCTTAGTTTAGAAAAAGGAAGATTTGCGAAATAAATATGTAAATAGATTTTTATTTTTTTGAGCAGTTTTTTAAATGGTTTCTTTAGAGCTTGGCCAAAGGATACTGTGAGTGGATACGTGCTCTTTGTTTGCCAAGCTTTAGAGTATATAAATAAATAGTATTTTTTTAGATGTCAAAATCGACTAATTAAGGGATTAATTATAAAAAAATTTTGTCAAAATGAAAAAATAATATTTATTTTTATTTATTATTAAAAATCTATTCGTTTATAGTTAAGAAAAAAAAAAGATTAAGATATTCGAAAATAAGTTTAAAAATTTAGAATATGATATAAAAGTGTTCGTTATTATTTTAAACTTGAATTTTCAGCCGAAATAACTTTAATATTTTCCCACTTCAAAGCATCTGTAAAATACCCTTTACAAAAATAATAAAATAGTATTTTTACTTAACTGAGATTTCAGTGTTTAAATTTTTTTTTAATTTTCCTTTTCTATGAGAAAATCAACGTATTTAACTTATAACATAAATTTTATTTTCAGTAGAGCAATTTTCACATTAATGCTCCATATTATTAAGTGAAAATTTTATTTAAATAATTCAACGAAAAAAAAAAGTAAATTGAAGTAAAAGTTTTACTATTTCTTTCAAATTTATGAGAAATTGCTTACTGTCAACCATCAACTTCGAGATAAAGTTTGCAAAAATAATTAAATATTAATTTTAACTATTTTATTTCTATCAATGTATTTCACTTATGCATTTTTTAATGCAAATAGCTTAAGATAATTTCAACCAAATAAGAATACAATTTATAATGCAATCCATTTAAAAGGCGCTTACATTTCAAAAACTTTCATTCTTAGGTATTTCAGTTTTAACTTTTCATATGTTTAGTCCTACTTCAACTCCGTATCCTTGTTATTTTGAACCCAATCCAGAGGACAAAGGAACTTCTGAGCCAAGTGTTGGCCTTCGTAGAGGACTTTTAGATGGAACTAACCGTATTTGCGTTACATGAAGAAAACCACGAAACCTTCTCCTGGTGAGCCTAACGGCAAGAGGGCACTAACCCTTGATCTGTCTACCGCTGAGGATATTTTATTCCGCTGAGGATATTGCACAGTAGCAAATGGTTTGAAAAATATTTTCAATTTCAACCATGTTTCTATATCCCTTAGATGTTTCTATATGGGTTTAAAGTAATTTTCTTCGTTAAAAAAAAACTAATTTCCTCGTTTCTGTGAAATTTAACATACCAACGGTGCAAAAAAAATATATATATATATTTCTCAGGAAAAAATCTACTTCTTATTTTTATTTGTAATTCAATACTTTTGTTTTGAACTTTTTAAAATCTGACAGTAATATTTAATATTCCTTCTAACATAAAAATCCTATATAAAATTTTGATAAAGTTACGGCCCGCTATTTGACTGATGGTGTTTTTAATTGTGGCCCCCGGCCTCATGTAAGTTGGAAACCCCTGCCTTAGATCAAGAGGTATTCACTACATAGTTTTTGACATCTCATGTATAGAAAACTTAAAAGCTTAATTTGATTAAAAGCTTAAATATTTAACCACAATTTTTTTTAAAAATTTATTACTCTAATTTAGCTATGTTTTGATATAAAGATGATTTTTAAAAATATTAATATATATACATTAAGATATATATCTATATATATATTAATATTTTAAAAAGATTAATATAAAATATTAATTAATATTAGAAGTATAATAAATGTTTAATCATGTATAATAAATGATTGAACAAAATTTACTAGAAAAATCGCTAGCAGGAAGAGTAAAATAAGATTTAAAAAATAAAAATTTTTACTTATAAATGTACCATGCAATTAAAATCTTCAAACAAGTAATATTTTTAAAAAATAAATTATATTTTAAAATAAAGAATTTCTTTTAAGAAGAATTTAAATATAGAAAATAATGTTTTTTTTAAAAATAACGTTTTTAGAAACCATTAAATATTTTAAAAACAAAGAATATTTTTTAAAAATAAATAATATTCATAAAAATAAGAATTTTTTATAAATGATTTGATCTTCTTAAAAAAAGCAATATTTAAAAAAATAATATAATAATAATTCTAATATAATTATAAAATAATAATCTATTATAATAATAAAATAATAATATAATAATAATTAATAATAATATAATAATAATTCCTCTCAACCAATAATGGAAATAAATAATGATTTAAAAAAAAATTAATTTAGATTTTTTAAAAATAAATTTTTTTAAAAATATAAATAATGTTATTAAAAATAAAAATTCCTCCAATAAGAATACTTATGTTATTAAAAACAAGAAATTCCTATAAAAAAATTTTTGATGAACGAACTTTTATTTTTAAAAAATATTATTTTTAAAAATAAAATTAAAAGAAGCATGTCTATAACTTCTTGATTGTTGAAAACATAATACTGTTAGTTCCCCTTTCAGTTTCAAACAAAGTGCATGATCTTGCTGAAAAGGTTACAAGCGCACCTCCCAAGTATGAGGAAGAGTGTCTAAACTTCATCGGTAATAAATATTTGGTGTAAAAGCGGCAATAATCCCGCCAAGCTAGTTTACCGGCTAAGCAAAAGGCTTTGAGTCGATGGGGAGGGAAAATGAAAACCAGATCCAAGGATGAAACAACTATGACACCGAGAGAAACATCCATGCCCAGATCGAACACGCGGCCATTGGCTTCGCAGTCAGACACGCTAACCACTCGGCCACCTGGCCGGCACACAGCATTATGGTTAGCAAATAAAAATTTTGAGATCATTTATGAAAAATTGAATGCAGTTGCAATGATAAATTTTTCATATCTGTTTCGTGATTCGTTTTTAAGTGATCTGAAATTTTAATAAAATGTTATTAAGTTAAACATAAAATTATTCATTTAAAATTAAAGAAAACCAGCATTCATTATAAAGAATTACTAAGCAATAACACACTCATGAAAGATATATATATATATATATATATATATATATATATATATATATATATATATATATAATGATTTTTTTCAATACAGATTTGAAACTGTTCGATACTATTCTGATGTTTTGCAATTAAAACTGATATTATTTAATAAGTGGATGTAAAGGTTTCCTGTAATCTGTTGCGTTAGGATAAAATATTCATTATTTACTAAATTTCAGTTGGCTTAAAATTTTTTTAAAGATTTCTTCACAAGGTCTATGCATATAATGGCTAAAGAAAAAGGGGTCTCGACTCTGCTATAAATATATATGAAATTAAGTAGACAAAAAAAAAAAAAAAACTATTTGAGCTGATTCAAATAATTCTTAGGAAGTACTGAATTGTTTTTTTAATTAACAATTTCAGTAATTTTTTGATAATTTGAAGGTTTGTTGATATTTGTTTTAATTTTATAAAACTGTCACATATATCGTCTACATCTTTTGATTAGGCAATGAAGTATTATCGTTAAAAATTTGTCAATATCATAAGTAACTTCGCTTGCAATAAGATCCCAAGAAGGAAAAGTTAGTAATAGAAAGTTCTTTTTAATTATCTGAAAAAAAGTTTAACTTTAAGTTACACTTACACATTTATACTAAGATAGTTAGAATGATTATTTACTCTCAGCCATTCATTTATGAAATTTTTGTGAATTATTATAAAATTAAATGTAATATAGATATTTCAATTCTCACTGAATTATAATAAAGTTGTTTCAATTGTCAGTTTAAAATTTCAAACATTTTTAAAGTCCGATTTCATAGTCATAAAATAAGAACAAAAATTGGGAATTAAAAAATAAAATTATGCATGAACAATCAAATTTTCTAAATAAATCTATTTATTGTACAGTTTAAATGTTACATATATGTGGAAATATAAAAGCATTATAAATGTTACATATATGCGGAAAGATTTATTTAATACAAATATTTGCTTACCTCCAATATTTTTTATTAAAGTTCTTTTTATAGTCAATAAAAGATCAAATTTTATTTACAGGAACAGAATTACACAATACAAATTAAAAATTAACGGACGAAATTAACAAATAAAAATTAATCAGAAAGAAAATATAAAAAGAAATTTTTAAATAAAATGCTACATTAAACAAAAGGAAAAATCAAAAACTAATCGCTTTTAGGATGAAGTTCCCAGACAGAATGATGGAAAAAATTGCCAAGGAAGTTTTATGTCCTGAAAAGGTTAACATATATATGCAGTCCTAGAAATCCAAAAGAATTCTTTGTTTGAGGCATGCATTTTATGACCATAAATAGGATCTCTGTAAAAAGTAGATGAGATAAGATAGAACCTATTGGAAGAAACGAAGAACATTTTCTTAAGAGTAATATGAGCTGGGCAGACTACTTTTCTGAGGGGAGAAGCTTTGTGGGTGGTAAATCAATGAGGAAAGGGATGCTATCGAATTTAATCACTAAAGAGAAGCGTATATTACTCTCTTGATGAATGGGTAGCAAAGAGGCAGCAGCGATTATTTAATTTTTGTTACAGACTAATAAAGGCCTCAAAATAAAATGTCATGGGGATTCTCCATTTTTTTCAGTAAATAAAATATTTAAATATTTTCTAAAATTAGGGAAAAATTATCTACAGTATTAAAAAAAAAAAGAAAAAAAGCTTTGTACAATGGGGGGTGTTAGAACACCCCCTTACCTACGTCCCTGGTTTTGACCCATTAATTATGCAGGATGGGGTAGCCACAATCTGAAATATATGGTCCCAATAATTTATACCGGAGAGTGATTAAAAGTTTAGATCCCCTGCATGTTAATTTCACTTTTTGCGTATTTCGCATTATCTCTGGAAATCGCTAAGCGAATCAAAGTTATATATCTGAATATAACTCCATGCAAAATAATAATTATCATAATTTATTTTATCTAATGAAGAGAGTTTGAATTGTTGTTGAACATTGTTAAGTATGTAATTTTCACAACGACAAAATATAAATTGTAACTTAAATGAAATTGGCGGAATAGTTCTCGAGAAATCTGGTTTTAAATATACGACTTTTTGAAATTTGTTAAGTCAGAAACTTTCGATCGATTTCGTTCAATTTTGTATTTTAAAATTAAATATTTGTATACATTACAACTCAAAAAATGTTCGATTTCTTTTAGATAAAATAATTATAAATATAATTTTTAAATTAAATTATTTTTAGATTACAAATTTTATAATTGTGTTTCTTTTGATTCGCTTAAAAGCGAAAAGGCGCAAAAAGTAAATTAATTAAAAGGTCTAAACTTTCCACTGCCCTTCTGCTTTAACTATTGCAACCATATTTTCCAGATTGCAGTAAGTTAACATCTATATTTTGAGTATCAGAACTCTAAATCCACCAAAATGAGATGTTTATTCAGAGAAAGTACGTTTTTGTGTCCGATTTCGTAATTTATTATATCATTGAAATATTGTCTGCATTAATTAATCAGCACATTTAAGATTTGACTTTTGAATTCATTAAGATTGAGTCCTAGTACTTAAAAATCCGATTATACAATGAAAAGTTCTCAGGGTGTTCACTTTTTTATTTTGTGCACACCCTTTTTCAGAAAATATTGAAAATTTTTTCAAAAGCATTTTTTTTTTCTCTTAATATTATGGGGTGCACGATTTTTTAAGTTTATACATTAAAAAAGTATTGCATTAATTAGCTGTAGTTTTTAATTTTTTTTTTTTCTTCTTTATTTTCATGATTAAGTTTTTAGAAACATTCCTTTGACAAAAAAAGTTCAAATTCTGTATAATTTTTAGAATTAAAATATAAATCAAAACAATATTTTGAATATAATTAAAACCAGTTTACCTAACCAGGTTACCTAAAACCAGTAAACCTAGTTTAACAAGCTGGTATTTTCTCCATATTTTAATAATTTTCATTTGGAAAACTAAATATTTTAATAACTTTTTAAATTACTTTAATAGTAATGCCTTCTGAATTCCTGTTTTCTTTAAATAAAAAATATATATATTTCCTATTGATTAGTGGAGTGCTTTGTTAAATTTAAAACTAATAACCAGTTTTAGTTAAATATACAAACAAAAAACATCAATGCTTCATCTAAATGTGCTACAACATTTCTAATCCTACTTTAAAATCATAATCAAGAAAGAAAATAAAAATATTTGATTATTTATTCACATAAAAAAAGCTGGAGACAGTAAAAAAATACTAGGTAAATGTTATGTTAACTACTATTAAGTTATGTTAACTATTAACTTAAAAATTGATCTGTATCAGTACAATCGGTTGGTAACAGTTGTTTTTCAAATTTAGCTTAGTTAAAATATTTCTCGAGAGTGAGAATTCTATAAAAAAAAAAAGACGGTGAACGCATCACTTTCTAAAAGCGCGGAGGGGTTACGTTATTACCATCGTTACAAACATGAAAGAGAGTTAATTCCGTTAATAATAATAAATGCCGTAGATAAGAAAACGTTTATAAATTGACGGAGAACTGTCACGGGTTTTTTAACATTCTCAGGGATAAAGAAAAAAAAGATATTTGTTATTTTCATTGATTAATCTCGTTTTAATACTGAAATGATTTGTATATTTTTGTAGTCTCCATTAAAATTCGTTATTTCGATAATTTTTTTTTCTTCTTTTCATGAATATTAACTCGAGACCCACAATGAAAATACTTTTCGTAAAAATTTAAAAAAGCATATTAGAAGACACTACGGAACAACCGGAAAGTTTGAAGAAAAAATTTAGTAATATTTTATTGAATTAAAATGAAAAAAAGTTTGTGGACCAGGAAACATTTTAAAAAATAAAACACCAAAAATGTCAAAATTATTTTAATTTTGATCTAAAATCGCAGGATAAGAGATAAGCGTTGAAAACCCTCCAAAGAGTTGAAAATTTTTGTAAACTTTGATTTTTTTAATATTTGCATTGATGTTTTTAATTATATGTAAGGACCTCCGGGACTCTTAATCCGGCCGTGGTTAACGCGCAACTCGAATGAAGTCAATTTTCGTTAACTCACATTTAGTTTTGCTGAGATTTAAAAACTAGCTGACGAATTTATTTCCATTAAATGGCACCACGATACACAACAACATATTATAAATAAAGCTCTCAATTTTATATTAATGCATAATAAAAGGTGCTCTAAATAACAGTATAACAAGATCATAAGCCTAATTAATACATCAAATTCTAAAAAAACATCAGCAAAAAAAAAAAAAAAATAATTTATGTTTGGCATTATATCCCAATTGACGTCATATATAAGTTGATGTCTCTGAGCTGCAATTGAACGATGGGATTCAGAGGAGATCGCAGGTCAACTCCTTCGACTGGATGAATTCGTCCAACTGAGCGTTATGTCGACGGGCGTTATCGTCCATAAAGTTGAAAATTGGTCCACATGCTCCGCGGAAAAGTCTCACATTGGGTGCAAGGATCTTGTCACAGTACCTCGCTCGAACACAAAGATCGGCACGTCCGTCTACCTAGACCACTGTGGCCCTTTTCGACAATGTTTGAGGGCCGATTTAGATTCCTGGCTTCAATAAAGATGAGAACGTCTTGAGTTATAGCTCAGTCTTAAGGAAGAGAACTCGCCTCCAATCATTCTGTCAAAGATAGGTGTTCTCAGTACCAGAATAGACGGTTCTTTCAAGGGATGCAGACTTCAGGACGTCTGACAGATAGGCCGCCTGCATTGGGTCTCTGGGCGACAGTTAGTTGTCAAATGGATTTTCTTGTGAAACAGTCCTGTCGAGGTCCTATCGTGTTCGGTTAGAAATCTCAACGATCTCGATCAGGTCGACGGTTGTCTCAACAGAGTGGACACATTTTCCGAAACCCCCCAGGTGACAGCGAATAGCGTAGCTATCATCTGATACTTTATATGCATATAGGAATGACTTTTTTTTTTTTCCTTTACAAAAACAATCCTCCCTATTTCATAAGTGTATGTATGTATATATATATATATATATACACATATAAGATCCGCAAAAATTATTGCGTTCCGGCATTGCAATAATACATATAAACAAACAAAAAAAAAATTCTCTATAAATAGGATAGGTACACTAATAAAATTTTTAACTCTTCACATTGTTGAACGTTATTCCATCAACAAATGCAAAAAACATTTCAGACTATACAGTGTGATCATAATAAAATAAGTAGTTTCTGACAAAGGACTCCTTTTTTTATATTATCCACCATAACAATTAATGCATAATTTTAAATATTTTTAATATTGAGTCAGTGCCGGATTACCCATTAGGCCAGACTAAGCCATGGCCTGGAGCCCCCTTAAAAAAACTTTTTTTGAAAATAAATTTTAAAAAATTAAGAAAAACAATGATTAATCAATTTCAAATATATATTAATAAAATACGATAATTTTTTTAACATAATATTAATAAATTTCAAATTTTTTCAATAAATTTCAATTTTTTTCAAAATGTTATGATTATTTTTTAGTTCTAATTTAACAAAATAAAATAAAAAATTTATTTTAAATATGCTTTCTTAAATGAAAAGATATATAAATACTTTTGTATGTAGGTTTCGGTGATGGGAATGTAAGACGTCAAATAAAACAATATGCAATGAAACATCCTCTTTAATAGTCAAAGATAACAAAACCATCCAGAAACTAACAAACTCCAATTAACTGATTATTTGTTAAAAACATTTAAAAACGTGTTATAAAAATCAATTAAAACTTTAACTTTCGATTGTAAACATCTCAAACTACAGGTGGGCGTCACCGGGTAGAAAACGAAATATCGTGGCGAAGTCTCGGACGCTGAACCACAACTCTCTCGAAGGCAAACTGTCATCCTCTTAAGTACTCGACCTCAGCCTCTTCACTCTCAGTCGTGGCCGCCGGTTGTGCTCCTCCGCCGGTGTTCATCCGCGTAGGAACTATTCCGGTTCATCCTCGTACCTTCGGTCTTCGATCCACTCCTCGATCCTTCTACCTCGGATTTAATGCTATATCAGCTGTCGAAACCAACAGCCTCTACAGTAGCCCCCTACCAGCGGTAGCGAGACTTTTCCAGCTCATTGCTTATACTTTCCCTGAAACTTAACTCGACGGCCTGGTCGTGTCTTAACCTCTTTTGGCATGTCACCAGGCTCTGGGATAGTAGATTCCTCTGTAGATTCGCTCCTAGCTGTTGATTCGCTTTTAGGAAATATGTCTTGTTCATCTCGGGATACATAAGCAGGTTTTAGACGATCCACGTTTACCGTACTCTCTCGGCCATGAATAAGAATCCTAAAAACCTTCTCCCCTCGACTCAGTACTTGAAATGGACCCTCGTATGGTGGCTGCAGGCCTTTTTTCAGGACATCGGTCCTCAGGAAAACATGACTGCACGACGAAAGGTCTTTACTCACAAAAACTGCTCTATGACCCTGATGTCTGGACTTTACTGGCAGCAACTCCTGCATGGTCTCTTTTAGCTTTCCAACAAAGTTTGCGGGATCCGCTGTACCAGTAGACGGACATAAAAATTCTCCAGGCAGTCGTATCGGAGTTCCGTAAACCATTTCCGCTGTCGTTGCTTGCAAGTCCTCCTTCCATGCAGCTCTAAAACCTAAAAGTATGGTAGGTAAAACTCTGGTCCACTGACTTGTACTGTAGGCTCTAATCGCTCCCTTCATCTGTCTGTGAAATCTTTCCACTTGGCCATTTCCTGCGGGATGGTAAGGACTTGTTCGATGACGGGCCGAACCCAGGAACTTAGTCAGGGCATCAAACAGTGAGGCTTCGAACTGTGTCCCCTGGTCTGTTGTGATTCGTAGAGGTATTCCAAACCTAGCAATCCATCCAGCATAGAAAACCTCAGCAACAGATTTGGCTGTTATATCTACGAGCGGGTAAGCTTCTGGCCACTTGGAAAAACGGTCGACACAAGTAAGACAGTAGCGAAAACCTTCTGATGGCGGCAAGGGACCTACGATGTCGATGTGCACGTGCTCGAAACTGGCATTTGGTGGAACAAATGTACCAAGCTTGCTCTGAGTGTGACGTGTCACCTTAGAACGTTGGCAAGCCAAGCATTGCTGAGCCCATGTCCTAACATCTTTCTTTATACCAGGCCAAACATATCGCTCTTCCACCAACCTTATAGTAGCTTTAATACCTGGATGTGAAATAGAATGCAGTTTGGAAAAAACGTTTTTTCTGTCCACTTCGGGTACGAATGGTCGAATCCGTTTGGTTGATACATCACAAAGCAGCTCCACACCAGGATCACCTATTACGAATGGTTGAAGTACCAAAGATAATTTATCGGTTTGAGCTAAAATTTCGGCTAGTTCCTGGTCACCTTTTTGGTTGTTAGCCATTTCTTGAAAATTGATGTGTGAAGGTGTTTCTATGGTAGCGATGTTTACTCTGGACAGCGCATCTGCAACCACGTTATCTATTCCCTTCACGTGCTGAATATCCGTAGTGAATTGGCCAATAAAATCCAAATGACGTAATTGTCTTGGCGAACACTTATCTTCTTTTTGTTTAAAAGCATATATCAGCGGCTTGTGGTCAGTGTAGATAGTAAACGGCCGACCCTCTACCATATGCCGAAAGTATTTGACTGCCATGTATGCAGCCAAGAGCTCTCTGTCGTAAGCACTGTACTTTCTTTGAGATGGTGCGAGCTTCTTTGAATAAAACCCAAGCGGTTGCCACTCTTTCTCGATCCGCTGATGCAAAGCAGCACCCATCGCAGTATCTGAAGCGTCTACCACCATCGCCAACTGTGCATTCATGACAGGATGGTACAGCTTTGTTGAATTCGCCAATTCCTTCTTGCTCTTCTCGAACGCAGCAACTGCTTCCTCCGACCACTTGATCACGCTTTTATCATTTTTCTTAGCACCTTTTAAATATTCGTTCAAAATTGCTTGAGTGTGGGCAGCTCTCGGTATGAATCTTCTGTAAAAATTCAAGACCGCAAGAAATCGACGCAGCTCTCTAATTGTAACTGGCTGAGGAAAATTAGCAATTGCAGAAACTTTATCAGGAAGCGGAGTAATACCCTTTTCCGTAACACAATGCCCTAGGAATTCTACTGTAGACTGTCCCAAGACACATTTGCTTACGTTGAGTGTTATACCATATTGAGCAAAACGTTGAAAAACTCTTTTTAAATGAATTAAATGTTCTTCTTCGTTCTTCGAAGCTACTAATACGTCATCAAAATAAGGTACACAAAATTCGAACTCACCCAAGACTTGATGAATGAAGCGTTGGAAAGTTGCTGCAGCATTTGATAATCCAAACGGCATATACAAAAACTCGAACAATCCAAACGGCGTTGTTACTGCAGTCTTTGGCACGTCTTCTTTGCGCACTGGAATCTGATAATACGCTTTTTCCAGGTCCAAGGTAGAAAATATCCTTTTACCTTCCAAAACCTGAAAACAGTCTTGCATGTGGGGAACAGGGTACCTATCTGGCACGGTCACACCATTAAGACGACGAAAATCACCACACGGTCGCCAGTCGCCATTCTTTTTTAGAACCATGTGTAACGGACTTGCCCAACAGCTTTTGGAGGCTGACAAACCCCTGATGCTACCAGAAACTCGAACTCTTGCTTTGCAGCCTTCAACTTATCTGGCGATAAACGTCTAGGTTTCGAAAAAATAGGCGGTCCTTTTGTTTGTATCCAATGTTCCACTCCATGCTTAACTTTTCTTGGCGTGACACCTGACCTAATCAGAGAAGGAAACTCTGACAACAACTGGTGGAACTTAGAATTCTCTAAAATTACCTTTACCGTTGAAGTAATCCCAGCATACCGGGTACCTCTTGTTTGCAACTTGGTCAAAGGATCAATTACTGCAGCATTTTTGACGTCGACTAATAAACCAAAATTGCGTAAGAAGTCAGCTCCGATAATTGGTTGAGGCACGGCAGCGATGATAAAAGGTCAGCTGAACTCTCTTCTGAGTCCGAGGTCTAATTTCAACAGGCGTTGGCCAAACGTTGGAATGGTCGTACCGTTTGCGGCGAACAATTTCATCTGTGAAGAATGGTCACTGGATGCATAGGCAGCACGAGGTATCACAGAGACGTCAGCTCCCGTATCGACGAGATAAGGTGAGGATGTAGACTTGTCCGTCAGATAAATCCGCTGAATCATCGCCTCGCCGTCACCCTTTTGACGGGATGACGGCCTCAGCAGTTTTCCGGCTGGAACGAACATGGAGGTCGGCATTTTGTCGCTCGTTGCTTGAATACTCTATGATACCAGCAATACTGTGAATTTGCAGACTGTCGGCTTCGGCTAGTGGAGCGTTTCTGACTAGTACTTCTTGACCGGTCACTTGTACGGGCTTCCAACCGTGAGAGACGAGCTGTGATCTCAGTCAATAGAGACCGTAAATCCGTCTGATCCGTCGAACCAGCAACTACGCTGACTGACTGTGCGTTAGTTGTTGTAGCCATAATACCATCCGCCAGCTTGTCCAGATTGTCGTTGGAAATTGCCAACATCTGTTGAACATTAGTAGGCAACCTCTGCAAAAATAAAGACTTAAGAAGCTCATCGTTAATTGTTGTACCGGCTTTATTTCGCATTTCCAGAAGCAGTCTTGAAGGACGGCGGTCACCAAGTTGCATTCCCGATATCAAATCCCTTAAGTGTTGAGCTTCAGATTCAGCATATTGAGCGCACAATCTTTTTTTAAGTGCAGTGAACGGCTTATCCACAGGTGGACTGATAACAATGTCGCTGATAATCGCCAGTTCCTCCGTTGTAGAGCGGAAACTACGTGGTGAAACTTCGTTGACTCTGTAGTTACTCCGGCAAGAGTGAACTGACTTTCAATTTGTCTGAACCACAATTCGGGATTGGCTCTCCAAAAAGGTGGCGGCTTCACAGTGACACGAGCAACTTGTTGATCAGCAGTTTCCGTAGATTCGGGCATTTTTTATTAATGTATAAGTCCCACAATAGAAGCAATTCGTACTCACGGCTTACCAAGAATTTTAAAACTTGCAATGTACCAGCATCTCTTCGTAATTCATGGGCTAGTAGAATTTCCCAAATGCAGTTTGCAGAAACAGAAATATACGTGTTCGTTCACGGGTCACCAATTGTATGTAGGTTTCGGTGATGGGAATGTAAGACGTCAAATAAAACAATATGCAATGAAACATCCTCTTTAATAGTCAAAGATAACAAAACCATCCAGAAACTAACAAACTCCAATTAACTGATTATTTGTTAAAAACATTTAAAAACGTGTTATAAAAATCAATTAAAACTTTAACTTTCGATTGTAAACATCTCAAACTACAGGTGGGCGTCACCGGGTAGAAAACGAAATATCGTGGCGAAGTCTCGGACGCTGAACCACAACTCTCTCGAAGGCAAACTGTCATCCTCTTAAGTACTCGACCTCAGCCTCTTCACTCTCAGTCGTGGCCGCCGGTTGTGCTCCTCCGCCGGTGTTCATCCGCGTAGGAACTATTCCGGTTCATCCTCGTACCTTCGGTCTTCGATCCACTCCTCGATCCTTCTACCTCGGATTTAATGCTATATCAGCTGTCGAAACCAACAGCCTCTACAACTTTTATATTTGAATAAATAAAAAATATACCAGAAAAAATTTTTAATCTAAGGGCCCCAAAAATTTTAGTGGCCTAGGGCCCCGCGTACGCTTAATCCGCCCCTGTATTAAGTCCCTCATTCTATTTTAAAAATTAATAATTATTTTGTGTAAAAAAAAAAAATTCAAAATTACAATTAAACTATAATTTAAAAAAGTTATAGGTTCAGGGTGCGTAGCCAAATTTTTCAGCAAGAAATTAGGACCTTTTAAGCACAAAAAAATATTTTAAAGCACCTTGAAAAATATCATAATTAGACAGGGTTGACACGTTTTTGACAATTGATGGTTTTATTTACAGTGACGAAGACGATGGCGCGTCACAAACGCTGAAATTAACCAAGAGACATGAAATTTTGTATCGTTAATAGAGAAAAAAAAATTTAGAATGTTTAGTTGGTCCCCGTCAGGGCTAAAGAGATTAGAAGGGCTAGTTCACTCCGCTCTTAGAGCTGAAGCTACGATTTCCCTCCTCATGACGTCACTATGTCCACAGATCTCGGAGATAGCAAGCAAAGATATTATGATAACTTAGCACCTTTCTCTTTGTAAAAATAAAGACTTTTTCTGATAATTAGCTTTCAAACTTTACGTAATTAACACATTATTTCCGTTCATATACATAGCTCAAAAAAACTTTCTTGGCCATTATATTAAAAAAATACCATTTTAAACTTATAAAAATATTTTACTAGTTGGCGAAAATGATAGTATAAATACTTTATTTTAAAAAGTTCAGTTATAACTTTAATTATTAGAAAAATGAAAGCATATATCGACACTTTTTTGTCTACATATCCTTTTATAACAATAAGTTGAGTTAAATTTAGAATTCCTGATTTTAAAATATGCCGTTAATAGAAATTTGTTCATACTTAATCATTAGGAAACATCAACCTTAAACGCTAATGACTGAAACAAAATAATCAATTAGGTTCATAATAACATTAGAAATTTTACAATTGTATATAGATATTTAAATTTAAGATGATATAATATATTGATATTTAAATTTAAGAGAATATAATTTTTAAAAAAATCATAAATATTTAGAATAACTACATTAAAAAATATGTTATGAAATTAAAAGAATTTCAACTATACACTATATATTTTATTTATACTTTTTACTTACGTTTTAATTTTCTTTGACTTGATCCATTTTTTTAATTTTTTTCACCTGCCTGTCTTTTTGAAGTAACGAGGCGGTCAAGGGTGGCGCCAGACTCTGCCCGACAAGGGGTCAAGTCTTTCCCGACAGGGGGGCTCAAACAAATTAATTCAAAATATTTAAATTAAAACGAATTTTATACTTAAAATTTTTTTCTCACATTTTATTCAAGTATGTTTCTAAGAATCTAAAATCACTAATATTGATACCATAATGTGATACCTGTTAATGTAAATTTAAATCTAATTTTTTTTCTGTTATCGATGTATTTTGTTTTGTATGGTGCAATTTACCATACATTGTAAGCGTAAAAATTACTTCTGTAATAAAAAAAAAATATTTGTAGCAGGGACTGCTATTTCAAAAAATTTCTACCCTTCTTACTCTCATAACGCAAAAATTATTCGCTAATAAAAATTAGAAATTTCGCGCACATTTAACAAAACATTTTGATATAAAATGTTATTTTTATATGCATCGATTGGCTTTTGAAATATTTAAATGTTTCGCAAATAAAGTACATTTTTTGCATCCACGTATTCTATCTAAAGATATCATGCCCCGTTTTGAACGAACTTCGAAATGGTTATGCCCATAAAATTGTAAAATTCGATTTTTTTTTATTCAATTGTTACATAGTATAGTTTTACGGACAAAACAAAAAGCTATTTTGATCAGGGGACAGATATAACACAAGGACTGCAAATTTAACTGCCAGATATAAAACCTTATTTAAGATTGATAATGATAAAACGATGAAAAATCTACATTCCTCTAATAAAATATTTAAAAAAAAGTCTGTTTTTAGGTTATAATATTTGTAATTACCTTAATAAAATTTAATCGTAATGTCGGGGTTCCACCGATAGAAGACATTTAATATATCAATGGAAACACACTAAAGCTTTGTATCAATTAGTTTTAGAATTACAATTATAGAATAATTATTTTTATTACAGAATGATGGGTTTCAAAAGACAAATATTTGTTAATGTTAAATATTTAATTAGCATAACCCATATTAAAATCTTACTAAAAGCTCCTGATAAATTTTGTGACCAAAAAAAAAAAAAAAAAAAAAAAAAAAATTGAAGCCTGATTGATTTCCGGATTTCAGAAACACCTTTTACTATTCAATCAAATTGGTTTCGATGTCTTTCATCCCACCTGTCTCACTAGTGATTCAGCATATTTTGATATCATTTTCTTTTTCGTTCTTACCTAATATAAATTTGTTCGAGAATTATTTTTTTACTACATTTTTGCGAGAAGTTTAAAAATATAATATTGAGGGCATTAATTGGATTTTTTTTTTTTTGCATGCTTCTTTCACTTCTATCATCCACACCCACAAGCAACTGTCTGCTCTAAATACTGCGATAATATAAAATTTAAGTATTAATTGTTTTTGATTTGACAATTTTAGTCATCTTTTAGGCATTTAAAATTGCAGCATATCATATGAAAGTATTAAATATATCATTTTTACAATAAAGTAAAATAAAAAAGAATTCTGATCCTTAGGAACAGATATTAAATAGTCTCATGATCGAGCATAATTACCTTTTAAACAAATAAAAAAATTTTTTACCTTTTAAACTAAAAATTTGCTTATTTTTAAATAAATTATTAATACTCAAATTGTTTAAAAGATGATATGACAACGAAGTTTTTTATTTTATTCAGTCATTTATTTATATTTTTTTTTTACTTCTTTCTTTCTTTTTTTATTTTATTAAATTAAATACACACGCTTAAAATAAGCACAAAGCTGTCAAAATTTCGTAGATAGTTTCGACTGACAATTTTAAGAAATTGTTTCGACTTTGATTTGGAAATTTAAAAGCCTTATTAATAGAAACAAATATGACCAATAAAATCATAAGCTAACTAAATAAATTAATTTTGTGTACGAAATATAATATATTTCATGTATAGGGGAAACACAGAAAATTTGGCCATACAGGAGTTTTAAAAAAAAAATTTTCTCATGATTAAACATTTGTTTAGCTGATGATCATTTGATTTCAATGCTCTATTAAACAAAATATGTCGTTTCTGTCTATTAGCAGTAAGTAAAATTTAAATAAATTTGCATTTGTTATCTCAATTTCATCCAGAAAAGACTGAATCAAAAGTTTTGACAGACAGGCTAGTCAAAGAGGGAATTGAATAGTGGCCAGCCATTTAAATAAATAAACAAAAAACTCACAATGCATTTATAAAAAACTGCGCAAACCTTCCACGTTTTCCATAACCACAACAAAAATTGATTTAATAAAAACATTTGCTTACCTCCAACGTGAAAGATTTATGTCTTCTTAATATCCTACGAAAAATTAATATAGAAATTCCTAGTTCACGGGTTCTCTTACGATTAATTTGAAAAATAATAAAATAAAATCAACTACAATAATTAAGTATATTAAACAATTAGGCTAGTTAAAACATTTAGGATGATTAAAGGGGAAAAAAGCTTTTATAATAAATTAGAAAAAATATCTAAATTTTGTAAGAAAGAAAATTAAGAATTGAACAAGGCCCAATTTAAAGGCACTATGGAAATTACATTTACAGCCCTAGAAATGTTTTCTTCCTAGAAATTTATGACCAGAAATCAGACAAAAGGGTGTTTCTGTGGATATCTGATATTTCCTAAGTTAGGAAAAAAGAGTCCCAAGGCAATGTAAACAATTCTGTGGGTGGTAGTTATGAAAGTGGGGATATTTTCATCAGTGGAAAGAGTGTTTTATTGCTCTTTTAGTTAGAAAAGTGGAAGAGTAAGAATTATTTTATGTTTGTAAACACTTCGATTAGATTTTGAAAAGCATCCGACAATGTAAGGAAGAAAAATATATATATTATGGGCTTCAGAGGGTCCCAGCTCCGAATTAAACTTTTAAAAAACAAGAAAAAAGTGCGATCTGGGGACCATCTTCAGTTATAAACAATTAGTGAGTTAGAATTAAAAAAAAAAGAAAAAAAAAAACAATTAATGCAATGTGATTTTAGACTTTTCGGGGGCCCCATCAGAACTCGGGGCCTAGTGACACGGCCCATCCTTAAAAACGGCTCTGATATAGACATACGCCTGCAACGAATAACTTTTCACACAGTTAATTAATTATTGTTTTCCACATATCAACGCGAAACATTCTTTCCTCTACGATTTAAATTTGCTTTCATAGTTACGAATTTTAAGTCACAAAAAATGGACACTAAAAATTAAGAAGTTAGGGGACCAAATTTCGAAAAAGAAAAGTTTTTTATTTTTTTATTTCTCAGGACTTATGTGTCCGATTTTGCTTAAATCTTTTATTTTCACATTTAAAATTGCAAATTAAGAAAAAATTGCACACCTTACATTTCTTAAGTTTCTCAACTTCCCTTAAATAAAGTAATAATAAATGCTTACTAAAAGTATTATTTTGCATGAAATTATCTTTAGAAAAACAAATAGGAATTGATTAATCTGATTGGAATCGTATGCAAAACTTTTTCAATTCGCTTAAAAAAAAAAAAAATAAAAAAAATTTGGGACATAGTGAAAAACGCAAAAACTAAAGTTAACATTAAAGGGAATATTTCTAAATTGAAACTATATTTTGGGAATCAGAAATCCGAATCCGTCGAAAAGAGGTATGTTTAATCGGATAACGTTTTTAAGTCTAATTTCCTAACTTAAAATATCGTTTGGACTAATTAATTAGTATATTTGATGTCACCCTCTCGAACCATTAAGAATGAGTACTAGAACATGAAGATCCGAACTTAAGATTAAAATTTATTCCGGTGGGTCAATTTATTTTTTTGCACACTGTACATTTATATGAAGTATATGTCAATATTGCTGATAATAACAAAATAATTTTTCTTTTTTATACAGAAAGATAATTTAGCTGGTAGTTATCCATATATATAAGCTTTGATAATTTTAAGGATTATGATTGAAAGAGGAAAATAAGGTGAAATGGTGTTCACTTTCAATATTAATATGATATAAATAAATAAAAACGTCTTTCATTTTGACCTCTTTTGTTAATTTCATAGTAATAGCTTCAAAATAATAGCTCCATGATAATGATGATATATCTGAATCTCGTCATATCTCAAGAACATTTTGCGTTTTGAATGAATCGAAAATTTTTTCGTACAATTGCAAAAATTCATTTTTTCAAAGGTAATGCCATGCAAAAAATATAGTTTTAAATAGCTATAAAATATTTAATATTTTTTATATTTATAATATGCGTTGGAAAAATTCTGAATCTCAATTTTTGAAATCCCCGTGTCGTAAATGGTGACTGATGCATGTTAAATCTGTCGAGTCGCTAAGTCCCTCATGTTCACATAACAAATCAATACCTCTGAGGGTACTTATCCAGGAGTTTCCTAGTCTTCTGGATTGGTTCAAAATTACAAGGCTCCGGAGTTGAACATTAGTAGTCGTAAACCCAAAAATTGGATCAGTTGTTCAATGACTGATAAAATAAAATAGCAAGACATAAAAAATTTTGTATAACTTTATGGAAGGTAATTTTAAATTGTATAATACAAAATTTGAATGAAATCGGTTGAATAATTCGAAATAAATAAAATGTTAAGCAAACTGACTTTTTAAAAATTTGACAACTTAGAAACTAATTGATCGATTGCTCTGAAAGTTTGTATTTTGAAATTAAAAGGATGTAAAAATATGTAGAACATACAATTCAATATATTTTATTATTATTTAAAAAACTAATAAAAAATAAAAAAATATTTAAAATTATTTTTGCTTTAAAATTTGTGTATAAAATGTTTTTTGTAATTTTATGCAAACATTTTTCAATACACTCAAAAAGTTCTCGAGATAATGGGCTATAATCGAAGAGTGAACTTAAAATTAAAGGACCCAAACTTTCCAACTCTCTTTTTGCCATAACTTCAGACCATATCTTCCAGATTGCGACTGTTTCCGCATTTTGAAAATTAAAAACCTAAAACTATACATAAACTTGTACGTATATTCAGAACAGAATGCGCTTTTCTGTTCATTTTCGTAACTTAAAATATGGTATTGACTCTTTGTACGTGAAAATATGGTTAAATCAAAAGTTAATCAAGGTGTTCCCTTTTTCCATTTCATACACTGTACATAAAAGAAGTCAATGAGAATCTGTTATGCTGATTAATATATATTTTAAGAGATTGAATACGAACAGTTTGTTTTTCTGAATCAATCAACAATCTTTTTACTACTAAGAAAATGATAAAAAAAAAAAAATTAATAAATTAAAAATATTTTGTTACTGCTTCTCTTTTTTCCCTGACTGCAAATTTACTGCGTCGATTAAAATATAAACCTTGAATCCGAATAAGTAAATGATTTTCCTCATTTAAAAGTATTAATAAAAAAAAAGATGAAAAAATTAAAAATATTTTGTTTTATTCTTAAACTTTCATTTTGCTTGAAAATTGGAAAAAGCAATTATGTGATCCCATAAACCATTGATAAACACATTACATAAAAAAGAATTCATAAAGAAGAGGACCTGCTTCTCTTTCTATCCCTCAGGCTTTTGTCAGGGTGTGATTATCCCCTTCTTAATACAATTACATAGAATTTACAATATATTTTACTAATTTTTGTTACAGATTCTTAAAAAAATAAATAAAAGCTAAGTTAACTACAAAATTTTTTATTAGGCATTTGTTAATGATTTTTTTACATAATTTAGAAAAAAATGTGACCAGACTATTTTCCCGACAGGGGTGCAATTGCCCCCCCTGACCCCCTACTGGCGCCGCCCTTGGATCGGTTTCTATTTAGATAACGAATTTTTAAGTTCTTAACGATAGAAAACACACAAAGATTAGTATTGCTGTTTTATATTAACTGTCATTTCGGAATCCATTCTCTACATAGTTGTTCATTTACTTCAGGGAACACGCGGAAAATTAAATTTTTTCCTTTTGTTTTTCTATCAGAATTTTTGCAAGTTGCAATCACGCAAATTGGTATTTCGTTAATAGTTTTAAATTTTAGTAAATTCACTGCAAAAACTGAGGAAAGTCATTATTGAAAATAACAAATGTCTTAGAATATGTCACAAAAAGAAATGCTCCAATATTAGTTAGAGCTAGTAAGGCCGAACGCTCTGTTCTTGAAGTAGAAGTGCGAGCTTTGCGCCAAAGTGACGTCACTAGAGAAAATCGGAGGATTGGCGCGGCGAGAGTTTCTTCAAAGGAGTGAACCAGCCCTACTATTCTCTTTAGACCTGGGTCGGTCCCCGTAATCAGCAAAAGCTCGAGAGATTTTTCGATTCTATTACAGAGGGCGGAAAATGAAGTCTGAAGTAGAGACTTTCTTGCAAAATGCAGCAGGGTAGCATACGAGACAAAAAAATCCTTACCACTGAATCAAGCTCAGTAAACGCAAGTATTTCAACCAACATGTAAAACAAATGGTGTTTTCATAGACTACAGACTGACGGTAGGTACTCCGAAATAGATTGGGGTTGAATTAATTGTGAAAACGTTGAATAGGACAATGCCTTTTTGCGTAATTTGTGGCGTAAATCAACATGTGAAAGAAAAATATCACATTTAGGAAAGGGGAAAATTAAACACTTTTCAAAACACCCATGGAAAAAAGCACCTTTAAGGGCTTTTAAAAAACGGAAATCGAAAATAAGTATCTTTAAGCTCCTTTTAAAAACGTTACGCACCCTGTCGGTTGTATTTTTTTAGATTTGAATAAGTTATTTATAAAAGTATAATTTTAAAAAAATATGCAAGATTAATATTATTGATCATACTGAATTTGTGAAGATATGTAAAGAATAAGGCAAACTAAGAAAACCTTTATAAATTCATATTAGAAATGTAAATTAGTGAATAGTTCCTTTTAAATATTTATTAAAATGCGTAACTTGGTTCAGTATTTCTTGAATATTAAAAAAAAATTTATATAATTTTGAAATGTAAATACAATGATTATTGAAGCAAAACATTTGTCAGAAGTAAATTATTATATGGTTCCTACATTAACATTCATAACATTAAACAAATCTGAGTCAATTGAATTTAATTTATTTAAAACTGGCAGTGAAACAATTTATTTCAATTGTTTTAATAGTTATTCAACCTTTTTCTTGAACGGTAAATCTGAACAAAAGAGTTTTCATTGTACTTACTGTTAAAATAGTGTATAGCTTCACTGTTATTTCTAATGAAATTAGTGGACAGTGCTACATGTAAAAAATCTTATTTTTTATCATTAAATTAAACAAATAAAGGAAGTTGAAAAGTTAGAGAAGATGACATTGCTACAAAAGACCTTAAAATTAATTTGCTTTTGATGACATGAAATGCTAGCACAACAGTGAACAAGTGACATTAGCTAATCAAATGGTGAAAGTGTGGACCTAATACAACAACCCTGAAAGTATGCTGAGGGAAATATATAAACTGAACATTTCAGAACAAAAAAACGTTTTAAGCTGATTTCTATAAATGAGACTTGCTTCATTATGTATTAGTATTACTTATTTAAATATTCAAGCAAACAAACTTTTCAAAATTCTATTTCAATAGATTTTTTAGTCAAATTTTTCAACAAAAAATAAGCTCTTTTCAAGCACTCCAAGTATTTTATCTAAGGTGTAAAACACATGGTGTTTTCATACACTACAGACCAGCGGTACGCTGAAATAGATATGGGTTGGATTAATTGTGAAAACATTGAATAGGACAAAGTATTTTTGCATAATTTGTAGAGAAAATCAACACGGTAAAGAAAAATATCACATTTCGGAAAAGGAAAACTTGAGCACTTTTTAAAAACACCCATGGAAAAAAGCACCTTTAAGCACTTTTTAAAAAAAGCTACGCACCCTGAGATAACTTATTCAGATTTAGGGAACTTTATAAATTATACTTAGGGAACTTTATAAATTATACTAAGACCAGAGAATATGGCAAAATCAGTCTACTGGAAAATGCAGTAAACATTGGCAGCAAAGTATATTAAATAAAATTCGAAGCATAATGAATCGTTAATTGGATCAAAATTATTGGAAGAACAAAATAAATAGAACAATTTAATTTTTTAAACTAATCATTTCCACATACAAATTGAATTCCATCCTCTAAAAATAGTAAATTATTATAAGTAGGGTGCTCTTTCACCTTTTTATAAGATAAAGGACCTATAGGAAATACAGGAGGAGTTCCACCTCTGAGATAAGTATGTTGTGATATAAGAGCTAG
This sequence comes from Parasteatoda lunata, assembly GCA_949128135.1. NCBI lineage: Eukaryota > Metazoa > Arthropoda > Arachnida > Araneae > Theridiidae > Parasteatoda > Parasteatoda lunata. The sequence continues at coordinate 83,646,381 of OX421980.1, forward strand.
AAAGATCTTTAAATTTTTTTAAGTAAATAGCTCAATTTATTATGAGAATAGGCTTAAGTTTTTCAAACTAATTTATTTAATTTTCAGCTTGAACAACAGTAGTTTTTTCTGACACATAAATACCATCTAAAAATTTTCTTATGTCTTTTTTCTTCACTAGTGTGGATTGATGGATCAATGCCGCTGGAAAGAAAGAAGCAATCATTAGAAAAACAGAAATGTCACAATTCTAAGAATTATAGAAAGTAAAAGTACTTGTCATTTGAGAACTGAAAAGAACCAAAAGGAATTTCTTTAAAGATAAAATACTATTTTTTAAAGAAAAATATTTTTGGCAAATTTATCAAAATAAAAAAAAGTTTGTGCATATTGCACCCAGGATCAGTTTTATTATCATACTGTTAGACCAAAAAGTAATACATACTTTAAATTTGAAATAGGCACCCATAGCATTAACAGGGCACGTAGCCAAATTTTTCAACAAAAAATAAGCACCTTTTAAGCGCTATTCAAGCACTCAAAAAATTTTTTTAAACACTTTGAAAAATATCATAAATAGATAGGTTTGGCAATTGATGGTCTTATCCGGTTTTATTTACAGTGACGAAGACGATGGCCCGCCACAAACGATGAAATTAACAAGAGAAATGACATTTCCTATCACTAATAAAGAAAAAATTTGACAATGTTTAGTTGGTCCTCGTAAAAAGCAAAAATTCAAGAGATTTTTCAATTCTATTACAGAGGGTGGAAAATGAAGTCTGAACATGAGAGTAAAAAAGTGTTCCATCAAATATGTTCTTGAAATATTTATACAAAAAACTCTGTTTTAAAAATTACTGTCGAAAATCCAAATTTTGGTGTAGAAAACATAAAGTAACAGACGTGCCAACCAGGGAAAATAAAAAAAGAGAAGGCCTTCGTAAGGAAGAGAAAAATGATCACGCAACAGTTAAACATGCAAAATAAGAAAAGTTCTTTAAAAAAAATTTAAATAACGACGCTTAAGTCTTAAGGGAGACTTTATTTAGTGCATAAAGAATAATTAAAATAGTTATTCATATTGTTAAAATTATATATCAAAATTAAACAACTGCCAATATTAATATCTATAATGCTGAATAGCAACAACAGGAAGTAAATTGATTTAGTTAATCCATAAATTGATTCAAGCTAGTGATCTTTTATTTAAAAATAAGTAAATAAATGGGCTAATCTATCTGTTATTTTTAAAAAACATAATAAATAAAAGTTTAGGAAACTCAATCAATACCTTTCTTTAAATGGAAAAATAGTAACTTCATTTTTAATTAAAAATATTTTAGATTAATGATCAAAATTTAAGGAACCATAAAATAACAATGAGTAAATAAAATTTTAATTATTATTGACAGTGGCTGTTTAAGCTCTTTTAAAAATTCATAAAACTTCTGCTTATAACAGGGTTCTGAAATTCTAGATTTCACAGTGATTAATTCCTCCAAGTTTTTGACTGACATTGAAGATCTAAACTGTGTGTGAGCTTTGGTTACTAAACTGAATATGTGCTCACACTCAGCATTACTATGTGGAATTGCCTAAATTGATAGCATAAATTTAAACAGCATAGCATATTTATTTTGAAATACAACAGATAATTTAGCCCACTTAGAATCCATCCTCTCTTCAAGATTGGACACAATAGATTCTAGCTGCAGAGAGCTAAATTGGGACTGCAAACTGTCCAACACTGTCTTTATCCCCCTCCTCCTAAGATTTGCAACAACTGAGGAAATCTGTCAATAAAAAATCTAATGCTGGAAAAAGATGTAGCTTCCACATTCTCTAGATTTGCAACTTCTTAATTAATAATGATATCATCATTATAAGGAAATTTTTGTCGCATGTAGTCACAAACCTTTACAAAATATTTCCTAACATCACAGTAAAAAGTGGAAAGTCCAATTACTAGGTCACAATCATCTTTCTGGTTTTCTCGAAGATGAAAGTTGACATCCAATAAAGAGCTTTTGGATTTACTTTTTACTATATTGGGTAGCATAAATTTAGACAAAATATCCTTGAAAAGGTTATTCATTAAATTAGGGAATGCTACTCTTCAAGTGCAAATTTAGGTCTTCAAATAAAAGAACTATATAAAGCAAAAAATGAACAAAGGCTTTGCTTTGTTCAGGTTTGATGACAAAAACATGAAGATTCTTCTCTGGAAAGAATTTCAGTAGGTGGTTTTGCAGATAAGTTCTCTACCTTTTGTTTCGTTGACGGAGGCATAACATTGTCATTTTCTCTTTTTCTGATTATCTTTTTTGTTTCTGTGTGAGAGAGGTTAGTATTCTTCTTAGGAATAACATAATTAGGAAGGGCAACACTCTGAGTGCTCTTCAGTTCTTTAAAAAAAGATGTAAGTGGTTCCCATTGCTGTAAAATTCTTGACAGGCAACCATTGAGTAGCAACATGTTTCAATATTTTTTGTACTTCAGTATTATGCAACTCTTGGAATTTTTTAAGGCACTCCTTGCACTTTACACTATTTTCTAAATAAAAAAATATGTCCACAATATATTCTTCAATATTTATTGACAAGCACTTAGCTCCCTCTACAGCTGCCTAATTTAAGAGATGGCATAGGCATCCTTGAACAAATACGTCTGGAATATCTTTAGTGAGGATTCCTGCCACTCCATTTTTTCTCCCTGTCATCACAGGAGCATTATCAACACCTAAAGCCAAACAATTTGTCAAAGGTATTTCACTTGAAGTTAAAGCATCCAAAATGAGCTTAGATATATTAACTCCAGTGGCATCTCCCTCCAAAACAGGCACAGAAATCGAACATGTGTCAGTGTTTTTTTTATTGTAGAAAATAGCAAAAATCAGAAACAATTTGTTGTCACTCTTATTGCTTCTATCTGTAGAAATAGAAAACATGTTGCTCTTTAGAAGATCATTAATTTCCAATTTGTTGGATTTGGCCATTTCCCCAACAATCGCTGTTGTTTCTGTCCTCGCATATCTATATTCTTTTGCAATTTTACTGTCTGGGAACATATTCCAAAGTAGGGACCCAATGTGGTCGGCAACATTGATAACCCTTTACACGTAAAATCAGTTTTTATTTGCTCCCACTTCAACTCCTCTTATCTCCCAAAGCAAGCGATTACAAAAAATCGCTGGCAAAATATTACATGGTCGTCCACCCGATCTTAACTGAGTATATGTTCCAGCTTATCACGTACTTGGAACATTAGGAAGAATTTGATTGGCTTCAGACACGCTACGTTTTTAGTAGTAGTGCAGCAGTGACGAATTCTGAGATAAGTAGAAAAATCTGGAAATTTAAAAAAAAAGAAAAGGAAGAACTGTTAAAACAGAAGATCCTACGGGTAACCCGGAAGAGTTGGCAACTATATGTCGATGGAATTAAGCATGTAAAAATAATTCTGATTAAGAGTCGCATGTAAAAGTCTAAAAAATTGCCAAACCATTCCCATGAAATTATCGCTAATCAAATGTGTCAGAAAGCTCTTACTCAAATTCACAAGTCTTAATAAAACAGTATTAAAGCCCAAGCATATCCACATGCATATTAAATATTAAGTTGATTAATGGGGGGTAATGCCTGCCATCTCCACGTGGTGCCCCCTGGATACCCCTCACTGGGAAATTAAATGGCAGGCAAACATGACGAGCGACAGTAAAGCTATGGCTACGGCATCATCCTTCGCGCCGGTCAACAAGGGATGCGTTCAGGAATTAGGCAAAGGTTCCTGTTCGAAAAATTCTTTAGTCTACAGTAGCATGTGGTAAGCCCAGTGCTAATTCTGCTGCTTTGCAGTCTACTTTGAAAGCCGGTGAGGCATCCAAAGGCACAGGCCCTTCCTATGTAGGAGTTGGTCCCCAGAGGCACTCGGGGGGGGGGGGATGTGTCTGGCGCCGCATGATTGTCCAAGAGCCGGAGGAAAAAGCCAAGGAAATTGAGGGCCATTGAAGCGAGTGGTGGAGCTAAGAGACCCAAGTCTTCTGATGCAACGCCATCACCCAATGTGCCGATACATATGGGAAAGAAGCCCAGGGAGGATGTTGTTCCTGGGAGGAAAGCCCAATCCAGGGAAGTGGTTCCCCCCAGTGGGGATAGCGGAACTGGGGAGGGGGATCCAACTGGGAGCCTCCAACCTGAGTTTCTTTAGCATGTGCTGCAAGGTCAATCAAGATTGCCATCGTTCGGAAGGACTTTCCTTCAGACAGGCTTTCTCTGAGAGAATCTAACGAAATACTTAAGGATTGGCTTCAGACACGCTACGTTTTTAGTAGTAGTGCAGCAGTGACGAATTCTGAGATAAGTAGAAAAATCTGGAAATTTAAAAAAAAAGAAAAGGAAGAACTGTTAAAACAGAAGATCCTACGGGTAACCCGGAAGAGTTGGCAACTATATGTCGATGGAATTAAGCATGTAAAAATAATTCTGATTAAGAGTCGCATGTAAAAGTCTAAAAAATTGCCAAACCATTCCCATGAAATTATCGCTAATCAAATGTGTCAGAAAGCTCTTACTCAAATTCACAAGTCTTAATAAAACAGTATTAAAGCCCAAGCATATCCACATGCATATTAAATATTAAGTTGATTAATGGGGGGTAATGCCTGCCATCTCCACGTGGTGCCCCCTGGATACCCCTCACTGGGAAATTAAATGGCAGGCAAACATGACGAGCGACAGTAAAGCTATGGCTACGGCATCATCCTTCGCGCCGGTCAACAAGGGATGCGTTCAGGAATTAGGCAAAGGTTCCTGTTCGAAAAATTCTTTAGTCTACAGTAGCATGTGGTAAGCCCAGTGCTAATTCTGCTGCTTTGCAGTCTACTTTGAAAGCCGGTGAGGCATCCAAAGGCACAGGCCCTTCCTATGTAGGAGTTGGTCCCCAGAGGCACTCGGGGGGGGGGGGGATGTGTCTGGCGCCGCATGATTGTCCAAGAGCCGGAGGAAAAAGCCAAGGAAATTGAGGGCCATTGAAGCGAGTGGTGGAGCTAAGAGACCCAAGTCTTCTGATGCAACGCCATCACCCAATGTGCCGATACATATGGGAAAGAAGCCCAGGGAGGATGTTGTTCCTGGGAGGAAAGCCCAATCCAGGGAAGTGGTTCCCCCCAGTGGGGATAGCGGAACTGGGGAGGGGGATCCAACTGGGAGCCTCCAACCTGAGTTTCTTTAGCATGTGCTGCAAGGTCAATCAAGATTGCCATCGTTCGGAAGGACTTTCCTTCAGACAGGCTTTCTCTGAGAGAATCTAACGAAATACTTAAGGAGATCTTAGCGCAGACTGACGCCATCCCTGGTGGTGAAAGGATGCCTGAGATCTACAGTAACAACCTTCTCAGAGGAGCGTTAGTACTGCAGTGCAATGAGTACACTGTAGAGTGGGTTAAAGGTTGCTGAGCCTTAACCCACTGTCAAACGCAAATTTTATTCCATAAAAGGTGATAACAGTAACATTTGCCAAACATAAAAGCTGTATAACTAAATATGTATACATATATTAATTAAAAAAGAGTTAAGTTTCTAAATAAAAAAAATTTCTTAAAAATTTGAATTATATTTATTTGAAATGCATGTGAAATTAATATTATTAAATAAGTAAAATTTAAACACCTATGTGAATACATAGATAATTAAATATGTATGTTAAATTAAAGTTTATGTATGTTATGTTATGTAAAGTATCTTAATTTTCTCAAAAAATTAATGCATAAAACTACTGTTAAAAACTAATTAATGATGATGTTGACAAATATAAACAAGAAAAAATCTCAAGTCAAAATAAATCTGAGTTTAAACTAAAACTCTGTGCAGATTTAGCCATATGTATACGTATTAAATAAGTTAGTTACATAATTTATTCCTATTTAGTAGTTAAAAACTAAAGCTTATGAGAATTAGCAGCAATAATCAGAAAATCTTAAGCAAACAAAGTTTACAATAACTACAAATTTAATCATCAGACATAATTAAATAAACAGACATTAGTATTGATAAATACAATCTATTTAAAGATTACAAATTAATTTCAGAACGTTATAAAACAATGCATGCATTTCCATAACTAAAGAAAAAAATTAGATGTAGGGCAAGAATATGTAACAAATTCTAAATAAAATAAGACATTATTATAAACATGAAACAAGACTTAAAAATATTGACGCTTAAAACAAATATTTACGCTAATAGCATTTAATGCACTTAACTCGTAAAATCTACTGATACCCCGTATAAGGAAAACTACTTTAATTAGGAATAAGTCCCTTAGAAGCGCTATATAAATTTATTTATTTCAATAATAAACTAAAAATCTTGCCGTCTTAAATTCACATAGGAAATGCTATTTAAATGGCTCGTTCGAAAAATGTTTGGAACAAGTTTGAAAGGAGGCAGGGTTTGACGTCATGAAATACATCACCACTGTCCCTGTCTATATCTCCTATCTCATTTAGGGCATTCATATTCAAGCTTTATGGCCATTTTGCCCATGTGCGCTGCTGACGGTCAGAGACAAGCTAAGGAGCTGAATCGTGACTGTCCTAGTGTACGTCAAAAGGAGCTTTTAAAGCTTAATAGAAACAGTTTAAGGAAGATCATAGGTGATCTTACTGGTCACTGCATCCTCAGGAGACACATACACATAATGGGAATTGAATCCAATTATCTTTGTCGGAGTTGTCACCTTGAAGGAGACATCACGACATATACTTTGTGATTGTGAGGTCTATTCTGCTCAAAGATTTGAGCATTTAGGGCAGCATTGCGTCAAAACCTGGGAACTGCAAGATGTTCCTGTAAGGTGCTTGCTGAATTTTATTTCAGCTATAGGGCTTTCATGCTAATCATGATTTAGGGTTTGGGTACAATAGACCTCTGGTCGATGTGCCCTGCACTTTGGAGCTGCTCAACTTCTAAATCTAAGTTGATTAATGGCATATTGTGACATGGAATATGCTTATGATAAATTACGTGAACCAGTATATAGAATTAAAAACATATTTAAGAAGCAGTGTGTTTATGCTGAAGTTTTCTTGAAATAATAAATCAACGAAAATAAAAATTTTTTAAATCCATGTTACAGTAGAGAACCATTTATCCGGTATCCAGATAACCGGGAAACCAGAAAACCGGGAAAAAGTTTGCTCGGTTTTCCCGCCATTTTAAACTAGAACGATTATAAAAAAATGCGGAAATTGGACTCATCCTTGAAGTTGAGTAGAGGAAAATGTGAGGAAGGGGAGATTTTTTCCCCGTTTACCCAGAGAAACGTCATTTCTTCTCTGACCTTGACGATCTTCAGATCGAGAGGAGGCAGGGAAGGGATGAATGTTTCTCCTTTAGGCCGTCAATCAAACTTAAGGAGTGGCATGCTGACTTCGTTTTCTCTGATTTATGAGGGGGTGGGGAAAATGCATTGCACGTGCATATCAGTTAACCATAGTGAACAGAAGATGAAAGAAAAATATATTTATATATTTGACATCGATTAATAAAAATAAAATATTTTTCTTTTGAATAAATTCTGATTCTTTGGTATCATTTGCAAGTTTTTCTTGATGTGGAATCACATCTGCTTTCGTTAAAAATCGTGTTTTTATAAATAAATAAAAAGAGAATTGTTTATTAATTTAAACATACGATTATTTTATGAAGCAGATTGCAGTTTTGTTTTTCTGATTCCACTATGCTTGATTTTTTTTCACGGTAAATTTTGCTCTTAATAAATTAATTCTTTTTATTCATAAATTTTATCATTAGGTTTTTCTTTTTTTAATTCCGTTGATCTTGCCTTGTTCCGGGCTTTAATATTTATGTTAGTGCCTTTTTTAACGATCGTTTCGATTCGATAATTTTCGTTTTTTTTATTTAGATTAATAAGTTTTCCTTTTATTTTATTGTTTCCCCCCCTGTATAATTAGGTATGAAATATATTGCGTTATTTAATCATTTGTTTTGTTTATATTAGTTAATTTAGGAATTGTAATTATTTTTAAAAAATAAATATGAGAATTTTGTATTTTTTAAACTTGTTTATCTTGTCTAAACTTGCAAATTTTTCTTATTCTTTTAAATTTTATTTTTCAACCATTTTTTTTTCTTTTTAAATTTAGGATTGCTTACCTTTTTTCTTTTACTTTAAAATGTGTTACACTTTTTCCTTGTAATTCGGGTTCGATAAAACATCGATTAACGACACTTTTTGGTTGATCCAGAAAACCGGGAAATTCAGACATCCGGGATAGCGACGGTCCTGAGCATCCCGGATAATTGGTTCTCTACTGTACTTTAATTAAAAGTTTATACATATTAAAGAAATTTCATAATGAACATGCCAAATAAATCCAATCACTAAGAGTAGCAACACATAAAACACAATACACATGAATTCATCAAAATATAAAATTTACCTGATCGAGAAACTAATTCAATATCATTTCCTTGAAGAATTAATTCATCTTTTTGCTGGGAAGAATTTTGACAAGTTACACCAGGTTGCATTTCCACTCTTCTTACAATTTTCTCACCCAAGAAATTTCTAATTTCTACCATTGATCCATCTTTAGACGTTGTTACATTGATTGGGAAATGAGCATACACTGATCTCATTTTGTATTGATAACCCTAAAATTGCATCAAGAAATTTCAAACACATTTTTATCTACTAATATAACTGTTGTAATTATTAGCAAAATAAAGGTGACAGCTATTTTAAATTAGTATTTAATATGAACTTAGAAATAAAAAGAAAAGAACGATTAGAAAAAAAAATAAACTCAGATATACAAGAAATAGAAGTTGCAAGTTGCCAGATTACGAAAGTGCATTTCTCTACAAGATAAACAAAAAAAAGCGTGAGGCTCGCTGATAGCATGCTCGATTTATAACAATAACAAATTAATGCATTAATTTAAAGGGTCAGGTGGGGGTAAAAATGGATATAAAATCAAGCTTTAAAAAAAAAAAAAAAAAAAAAAAAAAAAAAAGTCTAAAACAAAAGCTCAATTTATTTCACTGAAAATTTTGAGGCATTTTATATACACTGGATTCATATAAATTAAATATGAAGCATAATTTATCGATTTTGTTTGACTTATTTTACTATAATACATTCAAAAGAACATGTTTTGATTATTAATTTCAATAAAAAACATATGCAAATATTGTTTTAGAAATAAAAATGCTCTTAAATAAGTGTGGCAATTAAAACTCAGTTTCACTTTGGGAGCAGCATATATTTCTGAATTCTACCCAATTTCATCAAAAAGTATGAAAACTTCAATAGTTTTTGGTACATTTGAAATATATTAAAAAAGTTAAAATACCTATAATCGTTAAAATATTTATATTGATCAAATCAAATAAAATTATCTATATTTTAAAGGAGAAAATAGATTTTTTATTAAACAAATACCTCACTTTTCCCTATTAATTTAATAATTTTCTCGATCCTATCAATCAAATGCACCACTAAAGTGTGACAGTCAAAAGACAGAGCTTATTCTAGGCAGGGTAAACAGGGTGCAGCACCCTGTTGCCCTTTTAGTCAAAAGAATCCACCCTGTTGCCCTTTTAGTCAAAAGAATTCACCCTGTTGCCCTTTTAGTCCAAAGAATTCACCCTGTTGCCCTTTTAGTCAAAAGAATTCACCCTGTTGCCCCTGAAGTAAATTAGCGCCCTGATATAATACTCTATACCCTTTTTGCCCTTTCTTTCCTCAACCCTTTGTTTTTTTCCCAAACTCTACTATAGATTTCTTAAACTTTTGTTATTTTCAACTCTTTTTATTTAGTTTGTCATTGCTGTCAATGCATAGATTTATATGGGAAAGGAAAAATAGCCATCACACCCCCTTGTTGCACTTGTCTTTGAAAGTTTGCAGTTACTTCCACTATCATTAAATCATAATTATTAATAATTTTAATTATTAAATCATACCTACAGACACTTAGAAACATACATTTATTATTTTATTAATATATGCATGCATTTTAAATAAATCACTAAGCTAATTAGCCCATTTACTCAATATATATGTTAATTTATTAATAAAAATTAGTAATTAATATGATTACTTTGCTATTTTTAGTTATTCTTTTACTAATTGACAATGTTCTTTAATGGAACGTATAAAGCCCATAGAAATTATTGCCTTTTTAGAATAATAATGCCCTTTTCTTAAACTTTTGCACCCTGCCCCTTTTTACTGCCTAGAATGAGCTCTGCAAAAGACACTCATTAATTGAACTGGATGAGCAACCAGGGTTGCCACAGTAAAAAATGAACAAAAATAGTTGCTTTTAGTAGCCTCAACCATGAAAATAGTTGCCTGAACAGGAACCATGGGTGAAAGTGGTCAATTAGTACTAAGACTGAAAAATTTTTTAAAGATTTTTTTTCTTAATTTGCAGTCACTCAAAAATGCTGTTGGAAACATTTTTGAAGAATTATCACGTACGATTTAGCTCAAACAAGATATTCATCTAAAGAATCTTAATTATATGTGTTTAATAGCATAAATTTAATGAGCTTTTATATTATTGATAAAATAACTGTTTACATCTAAATATGAAATAGTTAAGATAACTACTCTACAAAAAATGTTTGAATTTAACTTTAACATATAATTACTTTGATTGAATTTCAACTTAGAAACATTTATGAATAATATCAAAGTATAACGACCAACGAATATTCAAACCTGTCAGTAAGTTAAACTTCCAAGATTATTTTTAAAATAACAATACTCTAGACCAAAATAATAATTTCAATGTGTAATTAAGACAACTAAAGAATTTTAAATATCGAATATTTTATTCTATTTTCTTAACATTTTAGTTTGAATAAATTTCCATGCAAAATACAGTTTTTCCCCCCAATATATCAATTCTGACCATAAATTTTTAAGTTAATAAGTCAAAGGGTGATACAAGTTTTAGTTATTAAGCTAAAAACAGATTATACTGTAGTTTATTACATAATAGACTAGAACTCTATGTAACACATTAAGCAAACATTTAATCCAAATAAGATTATTCATATATATAAACATACATATGCATATACACATGTACATACTTGATACTTTTATAAAATAAGGATGAACTCAAATCTAAATTTATAATATTAAAATTAAGAAAAAGATCTTAAAAAAGAACTTTTTCATTTGATAAAGATATACATACCACAGTTACACCTTTAATCATATTTTCAATATGAGAACAAACTGTTCTTACAGTGGCTAATTCTTTTCTTATTCCAAACCATTTCTGAATCACAATCTTATCTTTGCCAATAACTTGCATATCAACTTGTGCATGGCGGAAACTTTTTCTCAGTAGGCCACGAGGACCTCGAACTGTTACAATTCGAGAATTTACTTTGACATCCACTGTAAAAAAATAAATAAAATTAAAAAAAACATTTAGGTCTTTTCCAATCATACATAAAAATTATTTTCAGACTTTGATGCTATACTTCATTCCACCTTAAGTTGGCACTGGAGAAAAGGGTAGGCAGACCGGATTACAGACGTTGTCATGGAAACTGGGTTACTCTTTAAAGCGGTTGAGGGATGAGGTAGCAAAAAAGGAGAGAAAGGTGCCAGTATTGGCGCTAAAAAAAGCAAAACGCCGATGTTTTTTTTTTTTTTTTTTTTTTTTTTTAACCGAGAATCCTACTAAAATTTTGAACAGAATACAGAAAAGAACACGATTTTTTAGAGCATTTCTAATAATTATTATTTTAGATACTAGTTGTAAGCTAATTTCTTAATTAGTATTTAAAAAACAGATTTTCTTAATAAGATTTTTTTAACTAAACTAAACTAATTGTAAACAATAAAAGAAAAAAAATATATTTGAAAAGTTTTTTTTTTTTTTTTTTTTTTGCTGAAATCTAAGTAAAAAAAGGAAACGCATAGATGCGCATAAATACGTTATTTTAAATATTTATTTTTATATGCTTACTTTTTGTAGCATATAGCTTTTGTATTAATTTATCCCACATTGGTGTTTTGTGGGGGAAGAAAATCCAAGGCAGGCATAGGTAGCGTAGGCAGGGGTTCATTGATCATGAAAAATATCATACCTATGTTTTTTAATATTTACTGTTCTTTTATATATATATATATATATATATATATATATATATATATATATATATATATATAAAATTCAAACTTTTTTTCAGAACAGTTTTTTTTTTTTATATAAAAATAATTTTTTTTCTGAAATATATTTGCTTCTTAGAGACAAAAGAACTTGGATTTTTAGTATTATTCACATAGGAAGCGCGTACTGTATGTACGCCCCCCTCCCCCCCATATTTTCAACTGCCATATCCCACCATCTTAGACTCAACAAAAGCTCATTGACCTGTCCTGGTGGTTATCATGTTATTCATTTAATATTTTAACAGTTGACAGTTCCTTCTGCAAACTTTTCGTGGGGCCGTCCTGAATTGAATTCAATCTACAACTTCTTATCAGGAGAAATTCTACTTGGGTGGTTAGGCGCATTTTTTCAACAGAAAATACATATTTTAAAATATCAGAATCTTCCGTTGCTTTTCAGGATCTTTGCGGGTGAAAGGTGGCTTAAGAGATAAATCCGTATAATTAGTTATTTAAGTAGAATTAGTCTGGAAATATTTTGTCAGATACTGAAATATCTTAATATTTTCTACATAAGAGAAAGAATTTCTCAGCTTTTTTGGCTTTGTATTTCAAAAATAATAATTAAAATATTGACTGGTTTAAATTGACCTTTCGATGTTAAAAAAAAAAAAAATTTTATTCACATTTTGTATCTTTTTTAAAATTATTTCAATTCCTATACTTACACTTATATTATGGAATTTGTATTTTAGATAATATTTAAAAATCCCTTTAATTAAACAAAACTAAAAATCTTAAATTTCCGCCATCACATTATTAAAGCTCCTATAAAAAGCGAATTATACTTCAGAGCTACACATGGCGCAAAAGACACAAAATTTGAATCTTTAAGGAGATTGAATAAAGCAAAAGCAATTTAAACTTTTGTCGTAAAAAAATAATAATGAAATCATATGCTGAATTAGCTACACAGCAAATATGCTCAACTGTCATCAGTTTAATAATATTCACCTGTCTATTTTTTTTTTTTTTTTTAATTCATTCTGAAGGGAAAAATTTTTTCATTAAATATTGTACATATGAGGTTAATATTTAGAAAAATAAATAATCAATTACAATTTTACTATACTGGTTTAAATTTGTTATTTTTTTTCTTTCATTTATGAACAGGGTTTGTTGATTTAAATCACGATTTGAAACATGATTTAAATCAAATGATTTTTTTAAAAAAATCATTGATTTAAATCAACTGATTTATATATATATATATATTGATTTAAAAAATAAAAAAAACAGTGTTTTAAATCATTGATACTTTTATTATTTCTTTTCTAAGTTTTAAAATTCATTTTAAATAAATTGCTGCATTAATTAATTTTAGCCAACGAAATTACTTTCTTTCTTGGTATGTGTTAGATTCCAACACATTTCAAATTACTTTTTTCAAAATCTTTTGGTTTTTGAGATTGAAAGTACAGATTAAAGTAAACATTTAAGTTTTTTTTTCTCATAATATGTTTACAGTATCTTTGGCATTATCAGATTTTCTGTAAATAAATATAGTGAAAAAAAATTTCAATTACTACATAAATTTTTTTAAAAACTTTTTTCAGCTGAACTTTTTTTAATGAATGACTACACTTAAAAACACAATCTGATACATTTATTTTGTCATTTTAAAAATCAAAAGAAAAGAAAAAGAAATCACAATTTTAAATCAAAATTATGGTTTGGTAATTGAAACTTTGTTTTAAAAGTCAAAGTATTTTTAAATTCTCTATTTCATCTAGTCTTTAAATTTCAATCATGCATTTGTTTCAAAATGGTTACTATGCATTCAGAGCAATAAGTAACAAAATAATACAAACTAACAAAAAAAAAACATGATAGCATTTAGTAATAAGCAACAAAAGAAGAAGAAAAATTTTTAACAAGGAATCACAAAAAAAAAATTAACAATTAATGCAAAAAAAAAAAATTATAACTATAAAAAAACGAGCTAACATTAAATAACTAGTAAAAAACAACAAATTAACAATTAATGCAAAAAAATTTATAACTATAAAAACGAGCTAACAATAACTAACCAATAAAAAACAACAAATTAACTGTTTATAACTAATAAAAAACAAAAGAAAAATTAAGCGATATGAGTGAAAGAAAGCGAAAAAAAAAAAAAACAAGGAGAAGGGAACGAGCTGGCTGACCAGTGTAAAAACTTAGCCAACGCGCCAATTCCTTGGCCTTGAAAACTAATCCAGCGCCAAACTATAACACCTCCTTCTTCTTTGTACATTCGCTTTACTGAGAAGGTATTTATAAGTCAAATACATTTAAACATGAAAAACTTCGAATGTATGTTTCAAGATAAACTTTTCTTATTATACAACATTAATTTATATTTGAACGCGCATTTAAACTGCAATTAATTCCAAAATAGAGAAGAACTACTTTTCAAAGGCGGAGTATTACATATCCTACCCTTCCCTGCAGTGCCAACTTAAGGTGGAATGAAGTATAAATGAATGCTATTGGAAAACATTTAAGATAATATTGTATAACATTAGATATCTATAAGATATGACAGCAACTTTAAAAAAAAAATTAAAAAAAAGCTAGACATGGAGAAATGACAAAACAGGGAACAGGGGTGATTGTGACAAAAAGTTAATTTTATGTGTAAAAACTAGATATATCAATATAATATAACTAATTAAACTATACATATAATTTTCTGCATACATAGAATGACATCCGAACTTTGAAGTGACATTGAAGTGAACTTGAAGAAACAAGAATAACGAAATGGTAAACCAAAGATAAACATAAATAAACACTTACTTACGGAAACTCTAATCAAGTATGCTAATCCATGTTTAAAATGTCTAGTTTCAACTGATAATTCGAAATAGAAAGTTTAGCAAACGTAATAATTATATATTTATTGCATATTATATAATACTATGCTTTTAAGGTAACATTCTTAATAAAAAAAACTAAATGAATTTTTTATTAAAAATAATAATTAATTGAATTGAACTTTCTCTCAGAAATTTCAATTTATTATGGTTATAGAGTTCAAAAAAAATAATTATTAAAACTGAATACATATTACTTTTTTTTTCAATGTTTAAACATTATAATACTCTATACAATTTTGATGTTATTTAAATAAATTAATAGCTAAGTAAATTTGTTTTTTTTAAACATAAATTTTAAACAAAATTACACTAACTTTAGATTTTTTTTTTCAGTAATAATAATTAGTAAAATACAATACGTCTAAATCATATGCAATAATTTTTTTAAAATACAAGGAAAGAAACTTACGTCATTAACGAATATACAGTAAGTCAAATAAGAAAGACAAAAAAACAATAATTATAATTTTTTATATACAAATCCTAAACTACTCTCCTAACTTTCTCTCAAAAATTTCAATTTATTATGGTCATAAATTTACAATATTTAAACATTATAATACTCTATACAATTTTGATGTTATTTAAATTAATTAATAGCAAAGTAAATTGTTTTTTTTAAAACATAAATTTTAAACAATATCATACCAACTTCAGTAATAATAATTAGTAAAATACAATACGACTAAATTATACGCAATAAGTTTTAAGGAAAGAAACTTACGTCATTAACGAATATACAGTGAGTCAAATGAGAAGGAAAAGAACATTAATAATATAATTTTTCATAAACAAATCCAAAACTAAGAAATAAAGGCACCAAATTTGAGCAAATAAATTTGAAATTTAAAAAAAAAAGATAATTATAATTATTGCGAAATTGATAATTTTAATAAATTATTAATTCAAATAAAAACTCTTATTAAAACAAAACAGTCTACCAAACTTTCTATATTGTTGACGCTCAGCCATATTGATGGCGTAAATGAAAGAGAAAAACAGGCGCGCGCTTTTCTCTCGAACCAATCAAAACGCAAGTTCAGTGAGTTAGGCGGGATACTGGCCAAAGCTTCACGTGATCTCTGTTTCTTAGAAGAGTTACAACCCCCGCCCCCTCCTGAAAAATGCCCATCTGCGCTGGGGGAAAAAATTCTTCAATGTCAGAGTTCATCTTCTATGACCTCTATCTATCACCTCTTCCTATTCAACTCTTAAAGGAATCTGAAATTATTATGCCGCCTTTAGTGGGACTTAGCAGAAATTTATTATCATTGCAATTCTGAAGTCTTTCATGTCTGAAAAAATATTCACTGTCCACTAAATTTTTTATAAACTAAATTATTTCGTAACAGTGATTTCCATAAATATTTAAAATGAATAAAAGTCAAAATAATGTAAAATTTTTATAATAAGAACATTCCAACAAGTAAGGCATGAATTAAGACAGCGGTTCCCAAATTTTTTCGGCTATGGAACCCAAAATAATCCTACTTCTTTCGGTGGCATGTGAAAATTTAAAGCGCCTCATTTAAAATTTAGCGCATTAATATCCACCAACTCATTTTTAGGGGCACAACATAGTTTTAGTTTAATAATTATTGTACTCTGAATAATTAAGATTCAAACACAATTTTCGCTCGAATAATTTTTCTGTGTTAACTTTAGTTTCAAATTCTAGAAATAACACTCATATCCTTCAATTAATTTTAAAAAGTTTTTTCTAGTGTCTATAGAAAAGGGTTAATGGGTTCAATCATAATTTTTTTTTCATGGTTTTTTCATAAATCATGATTCTGATAGTTTATTAAGAGATTGTTCACTAAAAGGATCTCAAGCCTCGGGGGAGCCAGGAAGGAATTGCCGTGTAATGAATCAATGATATGCAATAGCCTTTCAAGCTGTCTCAACCTAATATTTATTTCTGAGATCAAAAATATTGGTTCATATAATAAACTAGTTTTAATGTCCTGCCTTCGCGGATTCCCAAGCTTTGATTTCCCATTTATTAATTTCATACAGCGGATTGTTGTAACAACCTTAAAAGCTTTTGTCAAAAAAAGAGGAAAATCGTGCTCTTAACCGTCGTCGAAAATTGGTATATCCACACAATAGTTTACCAATCTGCAGAAGACGTTAACCCATTTTTATTACATATTAATTGAAAGTGAAAAGTAAAATTTAAAAAAATTCTTTTTTTGATTCATTTTTGAATAAGGTTTCTTTAAATTTTAAATTATTCCTTTTATTTATATAATAATATAAAAGAAAGAAATAATGACAAAAGTCGATATATTAAGATTTTGGAAATACAATTCCTTTAAATTTTTCTCATAAATCCCACAATTTCAATTGAAAAATTCTGTTGTCAAAGAAAATGTTTTTGTTTTTTGCATTTGATAAGCTATTTATTTTCTGGCTGTCTTCATTTTGGAAGATAGCTTTTGAAATTCTCTATTTTGAAAAATTCCAATAATAAATTTAATAATACAGAAAGTTTCTTTGAGAAGGACACACCCGTAATATAATAAATTTTTTACATAATAAGTTTATTTTGGAAAACTTTATTATTTGTGCTTATATTAAACTGAAGCATAAAGGAATAAAATTATATATCGGTAAAGATTCAATAGGTTCAATTTCTATCTGGTTGAGTTCCCTTACCGACAGGCTAACAGTGCACCGTTTTTCTCTTCACTACAAACACGCTTTAGTTTCTATTATAAAATTCTAAACGAAATTTAATTCAGGCGACTTAATAAGGTTGCTGGACTTGATTTAGGATTCTTTTTTAGTGTAGTTGAAAATTACAAGGTTAAGTTTTTAACATTAACAGCTGCTAAATAAAATCTCAATTCGACTAGCGAAATATTTGAGTTAATGCTTTATGTTGGTCTATAAGTTACGTCTTTAGTTTATACACATATATACCTGGAGTTTTTTTTCTTTTTTTTTTAATTATTGCTTTATGCTTGGTTTTGAATAACCGGACCCAGCAAAATTTTAGGACCAGGTATATATCTTAATTATTAGCTTTTATTATGATGTATTCAAACTTCAGATGAAGCTAATTCCAAAACTCTGGGTTTTTCCAAAAGGAAAAATACTGAAGCCGAATAAAACTTCACGAATCAACAATTTGGTTATATACAGAACAGAATAAAATACAGTATTTTTCATTGTTATGGAATCATTAAATAATTCTTTTCTTCGCAAGTCGACCCCAGGAGTTAATTTTCTTAGATAAAAATTTTATTCATTACATCGTGTTTCACTTGTAATCTTTCTAATTTTTTTTTTCTGTTATGTCAAACATTATTAACGCCCTTTTTTGAACAACGTATCTACAGCATGTTCTGTAGGATGTACGTGTCAATCCAATAAAAAAATCTGTGACTATATACGCGATTGAAAAATTTCACTTTGCTACGGTCATACTTAGTAATATAGATAGATGTCGTTAAAAATTAAATCAAATCAGTAAAAAAAAAATGATTTCATTTATCTATTTAATTAATTATTTTATTTATTTATTTTTGCCAAGAAATTGCATTGAAAATAAAAAAACTTCTGAAAAAATACCAAAACATGTCAATCCAATACATCAGATAAATCCAAAAAAGTATTTATATTTCTTATTTATTAAAGACAATGTGCTCTTCTCAGTCATAAAATTTAAAAATTGAATTCCAGCTTAGAGTTTCAGATCAAAACTAACTTTGAAAGATATAATTAAAATTATTATTAAATTTTGAAAGAAAAATTTTGGTTTTTAATATTCACATTTGCGAAGAAATTCCCGAATCGATAAATTAATTATTGATTAATTTTTAATAGTATTCAGATCTGATGCAATTCTAAAATTGCCTCGTAATTCAAAAAAAAGAAAGAAAAAAAAAATGCATTGAGCTTTATGTTGCCCTTTAAATGTAATCAAGTAACCCCTCGCATATTTCTAAGATCATATGTGAGAGGCGACGAGTATAATGCGTTACACCCGACCCTGTCCTATAAAAACAGTAAACTTTTTGTCAATAATGTCAAAGGTCATTTCTGAAACATCTCGTAACATTAAGATTTAACAAAATAAATAAGTATCCCACTTTTGTTGGACATATTTCAATAATTAAAAACTTCAAAGAATAACATTTAATGACATTTTAGTGTTTTCTTTAAGAGACCTGTTTCAGAAACATTTCATTGACATCTGTAAGTTTTTTAAATTCTTCCTGCCCTTACATTTTTTAAAAGAAAATTTTAAAATGTTTTTTTCTTGAAAAAAAAAAATCTTCATGGTCAGCCACTATTTCATAATAGAGAAGGAGGGGAACAGTTTTTTCTCATTTTAAGGTAATGAGAAAAGAGAATAAGGTAAGTTTATTTGTATGAAAATTTTTTTATAAACCCATTTTTTAGAGAGATATTTGTTTATTATATTAAATACGTATTTAAGAGGTCTCTTCCCTGACATATTTTTAACATAACTTTTTTTATTTTACATTTTTTGAAACCTTACATTGAGTAAAATATTTCAAAATTTGAAACTATGAAGTACAATGAGTTCGAATTTATTGTAATTTTTTTTTTTTTTTAGTTAGGAAAACTTGTTTTTCACATTAAAAATATTCCTTCCATATCCATTGGACTTTTATGATAATTGATATTAATAATTTAATAATTCTAATTTAATAAACTAATTATTCTAGGCAATGTAGCGACTAAGGTTTTCGATAAATTTTTAATCAGCTCTTTCACATTTTTTCGGAAAAATAAACTTTGATGAGACGGTTCTAAAGGTACGAAGCTTAAAAAAATTCAAAATTAGAGATACATAAAATACTCCCCTAAATTGTAGATATACTTCGATCATTTATAATCTCATAGAAACAAAATGAAAATTGCTTGAATAGTTTCTGATGTTTCAAAGGGTCGAGGTATGAAACATATTTTTATCTGGACAAATGGGAATTATGTCTGGCGATTCGTATGTGTTGCGTATCCACGCAGCATGTAATTTAAAAATATCCAATTTCAAAAATCAATATAATGAATTATTTTACACATAATAAGCTTTCCAAAAAAAAGAGGATAAAAAATATGAGTAAATTGTGTTGTGCTTTACGAAAAATCAAACAAATTTTAATTCAAAAAACGTCGGAATATATTCATAAACAAAGATATTAATACAAGAATGATTCTTTTTAGTACATATGGCTTAACATCTTTAGCAATAACACTGTTATAAATATTTTGTAATTCAACTCAAACCATCAAAAATCTGAATAAATGTTTATTACGAAAAAAGAGTATGTTTTTACTTTTAAAACATGCATTAATTTATAATTTGCACCTGCACGGATTAAATTGAATATCTTAAATGTGCCTCTCAAAACACAGAAACTGCATCTTAGTACGAGTAATGTACTAAGTACTTACCCTACTTATTTTTATTAATGAAATATATCATTGCTGTTATAAACTTTAAATTAAAAACAATGATATGTTAATAAACATTTAAAATTATTTGGATAAACTATTTATATATTAAATTAATAAATCTTCACTATAATAAGTAAAAATCAATTTTTAGATGTATAAAAATTCTTTTAATATTTTGTGTCTTGAAATTCAGCTTGTTTTTCTCTCTTGCTTCAATCTAGCCGTACAGTGTGATTCTAAGCTCCAAAAATCACAATCATACGTGATGTCTTCAATTAGTAAGCAATATTATTTATAACAGAAGATTTTCGATTGTAATTGCCAAGAATACGAAAAGGGATCAAGTTCTTGATTTCATAGTTGTGAACAAATGTAGCTACACCACAACTGGAAGCTGATTTTCTACAGAAATTTTTAATTATTTATATGAAATATGCTAGAAGCATGACAAATAAAGCAGTTTCTTCTTTTCCACCCTCAGTCATATTATTTTTAATTTAAAAAGACAGAGAGAGAGGGGGTAATTAATTTAAATAGTTTATAATGAAAGGCTTGAACTAAGCAAGTATATTAAACAATATGAAGAATTATGCTACATTCTCAAATAATTCGAATAGTTGAAAATAGTAGTTTTGTGATTAGATAGAATACAATTAAAATTTATTTAAATCAGTAATTTAGACAGGAAACTTTGATTATACATCTTAGCGATTATAATTTAATTCATCTCATTTGTGGTTATATATAATTATAAATTTAATTTTTTAATAATCTACATTGAACATTTTAGTAATCCATGCATCATCAGTCAACAACCGTAAATTCCAACGCCAGGGCTTTATTGCTAACATCCGCTGTAAGACTTTCGACATGGTGCAGGGAATGTTCCCAGTTCCAGACTGACACATGATTTATAGATGGGAAGTCTTTTTGTGTGTTAGCGTCTGTTGATGAGATATGGTTTTAAAATAGCCAGACATTATGTATATAAATACACCATTTCTTACAATAAATTTTTTAATTCTTTTAAAATGTCCATGATAAATGGCGAAATTTCCTATTATTTACATAGATTTAGCTTAAAAAAAACTTGTTATGCACAAATTTATCTTTTCAGAAGTCCTTATAAAATTTAATGCTTACATTTAAGCTTTATTTTTTTCTTTACAAATTTTGTCACTAATTTTCTATTTCTTATAATCAGTTAACTTGTTAGTTTCTTATAACCAGTTATACGTTTTTTATAACCACTTATCATCCCACTAAAAATTAAATAAGTCTAAAGAATATTGCGATCCAATTGCATATAATTAATTCAGAATAAACACATTTGGTGTAGATGTAAACATAAGTAACTCGAAAAGTTAATTACTAGACAGTTATATATCGAATATAAAATTGTATATTTTTCTTTTAAAATTTAATGATGTTTTCTTTACTTAGGAATTCATATTTTCGCTATCATCAAAAACAATCTCTAACAACGCAAATGTTAAGTAAACAGTTCAATCCTGCTTCTAATGTAACATTTGTAACTATTATACTTAAAAAGTAGGTGTTTGCATTTGTATGCGTATTTATTCTTTAATTCTTAATCTTCTCCAAATTCTTTTAATTTAAGTAATTTAAAAAATTCAAAATTAAAATAATTATTGCTAAAACTAATTACTTTTTTTATATTGTCTGACTGAAATAAAAAGCTTTTCTTGAAATCTGTAAATATAAAAATCAAATAAAGGTGGCTCGTAGACAAAATTTGTAATCTGAATTAACTAAACCAAATAAAATAAATAAAAACGAAAGAATAACTTTTTTTAAACTATTCAATAACTTCTGTATTAAAAAATTCAGAATAATCAAGTCTGTGGAATCGGAGTTGTGGAAAACTTGATCACCACTGATTATGAAAGTGATTTAAACAAATGTTCAAAACCATAAGTATGAAAATATTTTTTTGTATTAATCTACTGCAATTGTTTAAATTGATATTTCTTACAAAATTAATTTATAATCTTTAAACGTTTTTGAGAATATTTATTTTACTAAAATATTAAAAAAGAACACATAAAGCTATTGAAACTGAGGAAAAGTCGAGCTTTCGATTTTCTGGCATAGCTAAAACGTTATTATTAAATGAAAATATATAAATTTAATAACGGAAATACAAATCACCATTTAGAATAAAAAAGGGGGGCACAGATTTAAATAGTAGTGCTAAAGAAAATTCTATTGAGAAACGTAATGCTTCTATTGTTCTTAGTAAGGTGTACCCAAAGGGTTCACCTTTAAGGTGATCTTTCAGAAATATTTCGTATTTTTACGAACTTAGAATTTATGATTTGAACTATTTTAAAATTAATAGTGTTTATGGACCTGTAATTATTTCTAAAAGCATAAATACAATACAAAAAATAAAATTAACGGATATTTTTTAGATTGATAGTTTTATATCATTGATGCATGATTAAACATATTTTTTTTGAAAAATTGCTTACTTTTTAAATAATTACATCTTGATACACTTTTATAACTAAAAAATGTATTTATAATTTTGATTTCATGACACGTGTTAAGAATGCACACCTTTATGCTGCAAATAATATAGAATTATAAATTATTCAGTAAAATATTTTTCAAATAAGGTATCTTTTAGCTCATAAATTCCAAAGACAATTTATTCAGCTAAGTTGCAAAGATAATAATTAAATTTAATTTATCATGGTTAGTTTCCCTTTAATATTGGTTAAAGAATCTACT
The DNA here is from genome assembly GCA_949128135.1 of Parasteatoda lunata. Taxonomy (NCBI): domain Eukaryota; kingdom Metazoa; phylum Arthropoda; class Arachnida; order Araneae; family Theridiidae; genus Parasteatoda; species Parasteatoda lunata. The sequence continues at coordinate 83,669,645 of OX421980.1, forward strand.
TGTGTAAAGACATTTATTGTTATGCGAGATTGTGCATTGATAACAAGTTCTTTCGCTTTATAGATTTAGTACAATTTCAATATTGTTTACAAATACATGTCTTGAATCTAAGATAAGAGGAAAATTTCATTATATTATTAAGTCGGTGGTTCGCTTTCTGAAAAATTTGGAGTCCAGCATTTCAACCACCAACACTACAATTATGATTCGAAAATTATGAAAAAATTTTTTAAAGATAAGTTCATGAAACCATTAATTGTAAAAGAAAATTTATGAAAAAATTCCTGTAAGGTTTTTTAAAAAATAGTACCTGCATTGTTATGCCAAATTGGTTAAATCAAAAAATAAAATTTATTTTTTGAAAAAGTATCAATTGTTAATCGAATAAATTTTACGTAGAAACGGAAAAGAGTTAAAATATCTAAACAATATATAACTGGAATAAAAAAAAAAGACTCTTTAATATTGAGAAATCTGTTTGTGGTATACTCTATTCAGATGGTCAAATGTAATAGCAATTTTTTTTCAATATTTTTTTTTATCAAGTCTTTCGCACATTTATCTCTCATTCAACTTTCTGTAAGCTAATATTTAGTAATTAAATTTTTTTTATAGAAAAATTATAAGAAAGAAAATTAAATAAAGAAATTTATAATTCTATTTTAAAGCTGCTGGAAGTTAAAAAATTAAAAAGGAAAAAAACGCATAAAATTTTATTTTACTTGCTACAGAGTTCTCACAACCTAGAAAATTTTACAAAGAGATAGCAAAAAAAGTGGATATATCTAAATGTTTTAAGCAATCAATAAATATTTAATTTAAAGGAAATATATATGAATGCAAAAAATAACTCAAGAATAGTTTTGGAATTCACAAATGAAAGATAAATTTAAGCATTTTTCAGTACTCTTGAAAAATCTTAACTATCACTCATTTATTTTAACCAAGTCGTGGAAACACTGTTGCTAGACTTAAAAACATATTCCTTTTTAAGGGTGCCTTTTGTCTGACCGTAATAATTTTCTGACAAAATTTTTTTTCTTATGTTGAGGAAAGATCAAGGTGCCACTGCCCAAGTATCTTGAATAACCTAATATTTGACGTTATAGGAAAAAATAATAAATGTATAGTTTAATAACACAAGAACGGAAGAGCATGAGCTTTGAGGTAATTTTCATAATAATATTAAGGTTAAAGTAAATGTCTCAGCTTTAGAAACGTTTTCCTCAGATTTATCTTGATCCATCATAACAATATCGAATTCCTTATGCATTTTGTATTGAAAAATGCACCGTTCAATTAAAACTTTCCATTAAAAAATGAATAAATTTTTTAAATTAAATATGAATTAAATTTCAAAAAAAAATTTGTGGTGCCTTTGAAGAGTCAAATAGATTTTCTTTCTTTAAAAAAAAAAAAAAATTATTGGTAAATTTTATCTTTCGGAATTAACACCGTTATTCAAGATTTGTACATGTTATTTAAGAACAAGGATTTGGAATTGGTTACTTGATAACTGGTATATCTTAAGGGATAAGTCTCAAGGAGTTGTCAGGGAATTTGAGCCAATGAGAAGAAAGAGGTGTAAACGTCATGATCAGAGGAAAACTGGTTCCCTCCGCCAGAAACGTTGTCTTCCTTCCTCGGCAACTCTTCGTAGTTATGATAATATCCCCACTTTTTTTATGGTTAAGGCTACTGAGTTAGGCATAGTTCTGAAAATCCCAATATTTTGATTATGACATTATTATGATACACGAATGCTAGTTACGTTAGACGCTCTTCGTGTGTGCCGATTTCTCCGTAAATCCAAAGATTTTTTAGTAGTTATTGCTACCCATTTTCACGTATTTATATATAGTTTCCCAAATCACAATTTTTCAAAAATATGTTTAAACATCTTGAAAGTTATGAAAAGCTTTTTCCAAAGTTCATCACAAATCTAAATGATCCTATTGCTATGCATTTCCGTGTGGATTTTAAATTGTTCATTTAGATAATTTTTTGATGTGGTTTATTTGTGCCGACTTTATCGTAAATCCATTTATTTATCAATCGTTAATTTGGAAAACATTGCTACACATATAAGGTTATGAAAGTCCCGACATTTCTAATATGCTATTGTGACACTTTAATTTTGGATCCTGCATTTAAATACATGCTTTTCCCATGAGACAAATATGCTGATATTTTCATTACTATAGTTTAACAGCACACAAGTTTTGAACAGTGCAATTAAAATAATCACTCTTTTCAGGTTCTGTGCCATATTCTAACATGGAATTTTTATAATTTTTTTTTTTTTTGTCGTTAATTCTTCTCCCAATTTAAAAGTCACAGAACTTAACTCATACTCATGCGATCTAATAATTGCAATTGCATTTTTTATTTCCAACAACGAGATTTAAAAATTATCCATCTCAATATGTATTCACAAGATGTAAGATCACAAATCGAGATTTGCATTTTGACGTTTAAAGAATCGTTTGTCGTTACTCTTTTCACAATTCAGAAATCATACACTGCAAAAATTTCCAAGCTAAGTAGTTAAGGTTTAAAATATAAAAAAAAAGTACAGTGTTTTCACTATAGCGCGAGAATCTCGTATATTTTTTTCTTTTCTCGCATTAAAAAATGATTAGCGCGAGAAATTAGCGCATTCTATAAATCGATTTCAAAATTCGCTAATTTCTCACATTTTGGAAAAAGCTTTGAATTGCGCCATTTAGAATAAAATCTGTTTCACTTTTCTTCCTGGATCTTTCATTATTTTCAACACCTGACCCGTTATCTAGCTTCCCAATTTACCAGTATTGTTCAGAACCTTTTCGAACAACAGAACACAACCCCTCCGAACCACGGAACCCCTTTCAGAACATATTTCTCTGCAACCAAGTGTTTACCTTAGGTAAGGTTTCTTCATGTAAGTTGTTCAAATTTTCTATGATGATGCAGCAAAAATATTCAATGCTTTAAAAAATAGAAGACGTTAAAAATGTATTATAATTAAAGAAATGATTTTTTTTGAAGAGTTTTTGCGTTTTTTTAGTTTTTAGAAATCTCACTTAATTTTCTGAAATCTCACCCTATTTTTGAGAAAGGGTGAGAAGTTCTGAAGTATCACTCGAAAATTATCTAGGAAACTTTGAAAATATGAATTCAAGGAAGATTTTAATCCTTCTAAAAAAGAAAATTAAAAAACGAAATATTTAATTTGTTCATGCACATAACAAATTGTTTGCAATGTAAGCAAAATTTGAGTTTCTAATATAAATAAGCGTATAATATTCCAATATAATTTTAAAAAAGCATGCTTCCCAACAGGGCCGTCTTAATAGCATGCAGGGCCCCTGGGCAAAGAAGTTTTGAGCTCTTATAACATGTCATACTGCTTAAAATCGAACTAGAAAACTTCACATACTTAAAATAAAGCATTATTTACATATGCAATAATTTGAACAAATTTATATACATTTTGATTTAAATGTATTTAATTTGTTTTTAGTAAACCCAATATAACTGAATTCACATAAAAATTATGCAGAAAAATAGATTTCGGTTGCCTTTTAAATTTTCTCTGGTGGTGAACTATTCAAATTATTGTCGTTTGCAAGATAATCAATCACTATTTGTAGAAAGAAAAACAAAATACACACTTAATACAATTATTTTAAAAGATATATAAGGTAATTTTGTTTAGTCTTAGTTTTTTTTAACACAATTTATAAAAATTAAGATTCTCAAGGACTCCCGGAGGCTGCCCGGGTGTGCCCATGCGTAAAGACGGTACTGTTTCCCAACTAAATATCAATCCTTAACTATTATCAACCCAACATATTACACCCTTATATGTGGCAGGAGTTAAAGCTATTTAGAATACACACTACAAAGCACACACAATTTTAAACACCAGAAAACTTATATGTTAATTTCCTTTATACCAATGTCAAAATAAGAAGTCATGAAATATCCAACATACCTCCTTTTGGAATCTTTACTGTTTGCCCAGCCAAAATAGTCTTCATCGTGAAGAGTTAACTAAAAACAAAGTATCAAAAAATTAGACAAAGCCAAGCTATTTGAAAGTAATTTTATCACTCAAAAATGATTATTCAATATAGGATTCAGATAGATTTATTTTAATGCGAATCGATCACAATTAGATTAACCAATTCATCTGCACTTTAGGAATTTATCAGCTGTATCACGGGTTTTATAACATGTAAGTTCACTATATATAATATTTAGGTAAGAAAAAATACGACATAGTTTCTAAGCAATTAGCGTAGATTGTACATAAACCGATGTCCTAACAATATATATCAATACTCACAGCTTCACATAAATTTTTATAAACAGTTCTACAGTGATCATTACTAAAGCCAACATTAATAAAGTTAAGTATTACTAAACATTCTATTCTGAACATACAGCTAGATAACATGTCAATAGAAAAGCAATGCAAAAAAATTTAGAAATAACAATAATAACCGCTTAAGGATATAATGACACTAAACATATTAAATAGATTAATATTTAAATCAGAATTAATTTTCAGATTAATAAAGATTTATAACTTACGATCTCACTCTACCTAGATCGATGGCAGGACACTTGATTACAAACCGTAAACCAAACATAGAAGGCTAGGCTAGGCTTAGGGACAATGTGAATCAGTCTTTTTCATGAATCAGTTTCATAGACTCTCCCTGTTCCGTTCTTACTGCATTTAATTCAACACCTCCGACTACCAATAAAGAAGTGCATGAGATTGGATTCGATTCGCATTTACTCCATTAGAATATAAACAGAACTTTTTTCTGAATTTTATTTCTCAGGAACTATGCGGACGATTTCGTTTAAATTTTGAATTTTGCTATATAAAATTTCATTATTTAAAATGATGAAGAAAATTGTATACCTTACAATTCAAAATTTTTTCGACTGTTAAATGAAAAATAATAAATATTTACTAAAAATTAATTTTTTTTGCATGGAATGGATTTGGATCGAATTTTATATTTGTTTGCAAATATTTGCATTTTTAATTATTATCGCAAACTATACTTATAAGTTTGTAAATCAAGACTTCCATGTGTCTTAAAAATTGAAGTAGTGGTAACAAAATTGGAAAAGAATTGTACAAGTTTCTTCAGTTTAATCACCATTTCAATATTTGAAAAGCATCATAGAAGTCGTGTGTATATTTTCATTGAAAAAATACTAAGATGAAATTGTTATATTTGCACAAACTTGTAGGGAAGGAACGTTCTACTATGCCAAACTTCATGTATCCAAAAGTACCTCAAGATTGTTGTTGTTGTAGTAGTTCATTTTACGTCGCACTAGAGCTGCACAATGGGCTATTGGCGACGGTCTGGGAAGCATCCCTGAGGATGATCCGAAGACATGCCATCACAATTTTGATCCTCTGCAGAGGGGATGGCACCCCTGCTTCGGTAGCCCAACGACCTGCACGCGAAGTCGAGCACTTTACGGTAGCACAGTTTAACGAGGACCAATACCGCACACCCTCGGTCCCTACGCAGACTGATCCAAGTGGTGACCTACCTGCACACTGACCGCAGTCAGTGATGCTGGACTTCGGTGATCTGCTGGGAACCGTGTCTTAACGATCAGTCCACTGCGGGACCCTCCAGATTGAGTCTAGTCTTTTATTTATATCTGGGCATCAGAGGCCTAAAATGGCCTTTTCCCCATTTATCAAGTTGCTGTAATTCCAATTGCGGATCGTATATATAAATAAAAAACTTTTTACAATGCTGGAATGCAAATGACAAAATAGTAAGACCTTAGTAATTAATGAGTAAAATGATGGTAATAAAACGTAATAATATAGATAGAATTATTTACAAAAAGATATGTAAAAATTTGGAAAAAAATAGATTATATATACAAGTTAATCAAATACTAAACTATTTACTAAACAATTATTTACAGATGAACTGATCAACCATGAATATATTTCAGTGTGTTGAGTTAGTGTTGAGAAAGTGAATATGTGTATAATTGTAGATGCGTTGAATTGAGTACCTCTGTTGAAGTAGAGACCAGATTGTCCTAGTAATCACACCTCAAGAATCGAAATAGCATGTCTAATATATACTTGAGAATTGATGTTTAATAATAGTAGTATTCTTTTTAGCTACACCACTATACTCCCCCGCCCCTGGAATTTTATTAGGGAGAGAATTCGATGAACGGATACCATTAGTTGCAGTTTATGCAAAAGACTGGGAGAGTTGTATTAAGTTCACCGGATTTTTGAGCGCTTGTAGTGACATCTGCATTAAGTTTTGAGCGTTTGTCGTGAGAGCTGTATTAATTTCACGATTGTGCGTGTAGTCTCCCCTGTGTGGCTATTAGCTGTAGCTATGTATGCAGAATCCAGCTGTGTGTAAATGAGATTGAGTAGCAACACGCTAGGAGGTCGACGACGCAGTCACAAATAGCAAGTCACCTGTTCTACGTAGACCATCCATCAAAGTACTTTCGATGTAGGCGAGTTCCTATCACGTCCGCAAGTCACCAATGTAGGGAGAATGTTATTGACGATGACAACCTTCATCTATCAAAAGGAACCCCAATATGGAGTCGAGTAAGCATGTCTTATATATAAGCGAATTGATGTTTAATAATAGTAGTTGCAGTTACGCCACAAACTCTATATATAGTTTTTAGACTCTATATGGATGGTGTTTTCAGTAGAAATGTGAACAATAACAATCTCGAGCTGTATGCCTGCTCTAGTTCCGGTTAGAAAGTTTGCAGCTGCTTGCTACATGTTATTCTGCGAGGCGATATTTTCAAACGGATAATTTTGTTTTTAATAAAAGAAATAAATTAGATCATTTCTGAGCTCAAATCTGCCGTATTTCATAAGATATTAATGTTATTATGTAATTCTGGTGAGTTTGAAGTGAAAATTTGTTTTAGTTATTTAGAGATATATTGTTAACAAAGGTGACATGGTTGCTAGATTTTGAATAACTCGCTTTTTTGGAAGTCTTGATTTGGCCCTTTTCCATTTGCTTATTACTGTTTTGCTCGTACTGCAAGCTGTGTACCTTCTTACGTTAGTGTTAGCATATTGTTCGAGGAGCAAGATTAAGTTTAGTAATAAGTATTCAAATACCACGTTTGCAAGAATCTCAACACAATGATCACGTTGTGAGCCAAATAGCTTTAAAATACACCGGAAACAGTAACCCGGAAAAATACGCGGCATACAGTCTGCAACGCTCCCTAGTGTCGAAAACACCATCCATACTCTATATTTTGTAAAACTGCTTCTTTTTATTTTTTTATTTTTTTTAGTTCGTGAAAATTGCTATGGCCGAGTGAAGATGTAGATGTAGTTAATTTACGTCGCCCTAGAGCTGCACAATGGGCTATTAGCGACGGTCTGGGAAACATCCCTGAGGATGATCCGAAGACATGCCATCACAATTTTGATCCTCTGCAGAGGGGATGGCACCCCTGCTTCGGTAGCCCAACGACCTGCACGCGAAGTCGAGCACTTTACGGTAGAACAGTTCAACGAGGACCAATACCGCACACCCTCGGTCCCTACGCAGACTGATCCAAGTGGTCACCCACCCGCACACTGACCGCAGCCAGTGATGCTTGACTTCGGTGATCTGCTGGAAAACCGTGTCTTAACGATCAGTCCACTGCGGGACATGGCTGAGTGAACAATGAAGAATGTTGTAATATGTCAGACTCCAATCCAGAATAAGACAACATATTTTTTCTGCCCATTTTATACCATGCGCAAATCATTCATTAAATTTAATTGCAAACGCTGCTGCCGAAAGTTGCATGGAAATGACCACTTTTCTCAATATCGTTCAGGGGGCCGGGATAGCCTGGTCGGTAGGGCGCTGGGCCCATGTCCGAGAGGTCGTGGGTTCGATCCTCACCGGCCGAAGACTCCCCGTGTTGTAAATGTTGACTGATGCACGTTAAATCTGTCGATTCTCAAAGTCCTCCATGTTTCCATAACAAATCAATACCTCTGGGGGTACTGATCCAGGAGTTTCCTTGTCTTTTGGATTGGTTCAAAATTACAAGGCTACGGAGTTGAACATTAGTAGTCGTAAGCCCATGAAATTGGGTCGGCTGTTCAACGACGGTTATAAAATAAAATATAAAATATCGTTCAGGAATTGTACGTATTTTTTTCAAGTACTACACATAGGTGGAATAAATTACAAAAGTTTTGTAAGAGCAAACACTTGAGTATTAAACCTATTTGTGACACCAAGTGGTCTGCTTGTTTCGATTTAAAGGAAAATTATGAAGAAATTAAACATTGTTTACGTCATTTTTCCTCAAATAAAGATGAAAAACCATTAACAAGGTCCGAGGCTGCCGATTAACATAAAAAAAGTTGATACATTTGAGTATGTACTGGCGCACTGCTACTTACTATATGGGAAAAGAATCTATAGAGAATAGATGCTTCAATTCAAGACTCTTTAACAAAAAGACGAATCTCTAAATACAGCAGTTTTAATATATGATTCATTGATAGATTTCATACAAACTGTTAGAGATGATTTTGACAATTTAGAAAAAGAAGCAGAAAAAGTTAAAGATATTGCATATACTAATGAAAAAACTGCAGAAAATACGAAAACTATTTCATGATGAAATTCCAGAACATGAGATAAGATTCAGTGGCAAAGAACATTTTAAAGTTAATACTTTTGTTGTTGTATGCCATTCTTTAATTAGCAACATCAAAAAAAGATCTGAGGGATATAAAACTATTAACAATAAATTCAAAACAATTTTTCATGATAGTGTATCCATGGGGTCATTTATTCTGGAAAATAATATTATTGCAACATTCCTTATTTAAACATAATTCTGAGAATTTATTTAACCCTTCCAATAAGCAACGCAAACGGTGAAAGATCATTCTCTGTAATAGCCAGAATAAATTTTTTTTAAAATCCACATTAGGCCAACAAAAATTACGTAGTTTATCATTGCTTTATATAGAAAAAGAGTTATTAAATAATTCTATTAATTATGACAAACGAGTTTGAAGAATTAAAAGTGAGAAAAAAGGCAATATAACTAATCAATCTGGGTATATTTGTTTAAGTATTATTGTTTGTTTTAATAACTTATGTTTATGTTTGTTTGTTTTAATAAATTATGTTTATTTAATTTTTGTACATGAATATTATTTTTTTCCTTTTTTATCTTGGAATCCGATAATTAAATAGAACTACATACTATATGCTTTAAAACTAAACTACCAAACGCAAAGTATGTGTTATGACTGAAAAAATATGCCCGGAATTACAATGTTGCCTAGGGCACGCTTTAGCCAGAGACCGTCACTGGCCTGCCCTGATGGTGGTTTCGGATTTGTCGGTAAAATTAACAAATAGCTTTCTTAGTAAGATGGGAATAATAGACGTTCCTTGAATTTCCAGCCACACAATTGTTTAAAAGAAAGCATCCATCTGAAAATTTTTATTAGTTTTTCGAATTCTAAATATACATCAGCAACTGCTTCACTTTTTGCTTCACGTTAAAAGTAAATGCAAAATTTATTACGTTCCTTTAGTTAAATAATAATTTTAAGAATTTTGACTTTTCAAAGTGTATTATTAATTTAAACATTTTAGAACAATTATTATTATTATTTTTTATCAAAATACGATTTGCTTAAAATGTTCTAATTTAGTTAAAATAATTTCAAAAATATACAAATATTTTCCTTTTAATTAGCTTGAAATAATATGAACATCTTAGAGTAGTATTAATTGTTTTATTTTTATTATTAGAATTAAATCCTAGCTTTTTTTTTCTCCATTCTAATGCGTTTTCTTTTACTTTTCATGATATGAAACATTTGCAATTTAAATTAAAATCATTAATTAATTATTCTTTAATTTTATCATGGAGACTTGTTGAAGCAGATTTCAAAATAATATTTGAAGTAATTTCATTCATTTAATGTTGACTTTTGGATTTCAAAATTTTATGTGTTTCTACATTCTTAACACTTTGTTTTTCTTTTTGTGAATTTCACAATAATCAGCTTCAAATTATTGGCGATCGCAACACTTGAATACGCCATCTGAGGAGAGACCGGTTTCATGCCTTTAGCCCTTCTCCCTTCCCTCTCCTCCTCTTTCCAGCTGTATAGGAATGTACTACGATATTTTCCCCTTTCTTAATATTTTAAAGTTTTATTTAATTAAAATATTTTTTTGAATTTCCGTGATACTTTTCCTTAGAACTCTTTTTAATGCAGTTTTCAGTTCTATATAATTTTCCAACTTAAAAGATTTTAATCTATATTAAAATCAAGAGAGAACCTAAAATAATTCCTTCCTCTATGACTTTCCACACGCTAATGGGGAAAGCATGTGAAGTATTGCTATAGGTAAAGTATTGCCACAGTTGCCGAAACAAAACATTTTTTTTTTTCTTTTTAATTACAAAAAATGGCCCTTGTGACACATTCTTGAATTCCTGAAGTCATCATATTTTGCTGAAGAGTAAGAACATTTGTGTTTCGATCCAACATTTTAGTATACTACTATTTGGCCGTGAAGCATTTGGCATTTCGCGATCGCAGCGAACTATAGGGGGCGTTGTTGTATGAGACGAATACCTGCGATTTCTGTATGAACAGTCATTCAGTTACTCTGGAGACGTCTTTAATGTAGCGTGTAGCATTGTAACGTTCCTTCTTTATTGTGGCTCATTAAATTTAAAAAAGAAAAATATTTGATATTCTTTCTTATGCAAACGGAAGCAAAATGGTATCTCTTTTTATTTAGAGAAGGAACATCCAAAACACATCGGAAAAATATTTGTAAATTAACAGAAAAAAATATGTATATTCTTATAACAGTTAAAACCTAATGCCCGAGAAATAGTTTTACTAAATTTAATGATATAACATGAAAGGCCTATTTAAACTTTACATTCCATAGTTTTAAGAATCATATTACTTCAAAAACTAAAATGAACAAATAGCCTATACATATAATTTTAGGAAATTTAATTTTGTAAAAAGAGTTTTTTGACAACAATTTTTATCAAAAAATTTCAAGTTTGATTAAAAATCATTATTTAGAAACTAAAAAACGTAAAATAAATAATGCTTACAAAACAAACAAAAAAAAAAAAAAAAAAAAAAAGAACAATTCTTTTCTGTCGCAATTTTTTAGTGCTACGAAAATTCGTCTTTGGGATTTGCCAAAAACAAAACAAGATGCAATTTTATTTTTTTAGGAGCGAAATATCTTACCAAAGAAACGAAAATGTACCAATTCCCAAAATATGAAATTTTATCTTAGTAAGCGTACGTTTTGGAAATATTATCTCATTTGCAATCCTATTTATTAGAGTTAATATGGCGACATCATCAGGTGAACGAAAATAAGAGTTTGTTTTGAATCTTTGTTAGACTTTATATCGGCCCATTTCTCACCGAAATCCGATTGACTACTTTGATTTTAAATAAAGTGTTTGATTTTATGATTTGTCGCAAAAACTTTAGGTGTAGATTGGCGGCGCTTAAAAACTGTCAAATCTGCAGCTGCGGTGGCGTTAATACAAAAGTATCGAATATTTATTCCATACTTTTCTGAATCATATTACTTCAAACATTAGAATATGCAAGAACTATACATAAGCACATAATGTTATACCACTAAATTTTTCAAAAAAAGTATTTTGATGACAATTTTTATCTAAAAATCATAAACTAAAAAACGTAAAACAAAGAATTCTTAGGATAAAAAAAACGATTTTAAAAATTCCTCCCATTGAAATAAAAAAAACTGTTGTTTTGTTTCTTTTTTTCATTCTTATAGTTCATAATCAGACGTAAAAAACCATTCTGTAGAGAACTATCATCAAATAAGAAAAAAAATTATTAACAAGCAAATTTTTTATTATAAAAATCATAACACTCACCTTTTTTATAAATCCGAAGAATTCCAAATGAAATGTTCTTCGTTTGAAAACTTTATTTTCAAATAATATCTACATAGGTTATTTCTTCATTACTTTTAGATAACATACCACACATCAAAATTTTATAATTGTATGACATCGATATGAATTTCAATATGTAGCTTGAAAATAGAATAGCTAAATTCTAGTTGAAATTATTCTTTCAAAACTAAAAAATACTTACCAAGAAAACGATAAATATTTATTAATAATCAGCACAAATGATACTATTTCAAGTAATTCGGAGGATTCTTTATTGTTGTTTTCCGAATTATATAGATACAGAAATATTTACTATTCTATAAAGAAGAATAATATTCTATAACTATCGCAAACCTGTACGTTCTGAATTCACATTTATTCATTGGAATGACGAAAGCAATGTTGACTTCACTTTAATTTGTAATGAATTGAAGACAGAAAAATTATTTTACCGTAATACAGCAAGTGATCATGAAATCCGAAGTTATGTTGTTGGTAATAGAAAGGTAAAAATTATTGAGAAATTGTTCTTCAAATGCTTAGCGTGCTCTGCTTCAATGTCTGGCATGTTCTGGTTAGTTTTTACAATTACTTCTTTCTACCTTTTCCTTAGGGAATTAATGCCCGATATTTTCAGGCTCCCGCTAGAGGGCGTACTCGATAGTTGCGATCGCGACTTGGGATGTAGCGGAAGTTCCTACGAACCGGGTGAAGTTACTTCCGCTTAACTAGCTGTTTGTTTGTTTATTTAGAAAATGAGGTGAATAACTAAAAATGATAGTTATTTTTCTTTCTTAATCTGCAGATTTATAATTTTAATAGGATACCTGTTTTCTGTTGGTGGATATTTCCGTATCGTGGTCTGCAACGTCATCCATAATTGCCAAGGCTCTAAATTGATTAAAAATGGAAAAAAAAAAAAAAACTTATGGATGGTGTTTTCAGTAGAAATTTAAACAATAACAATCTCGAGCTGTATCTCTGTTCTAGTTCCGGTTAGAAAGTTTGCAGCTGCTTACTGCATGTTATTCTGCGAGGCGATATTTTCAAACGGATAATTTTGTTTTCAATAAAATAAATAAATTAGGTAATTTCTGAGCACAAATCTGCCGTATTTCATAAGATATTAATGTTATTATGTAATTCTGGTGTGTTTGAAGTTAAAATTTAATTTAGTTATTTAGAGATATATTGTTAAAAAAGGTGACATGGTTACTAGATTTTGAATAACTCGCTTTTTTGGCAGTCTTGATTTGGCCTGTTTCCATTGGTTTATTACTGTTTGTTCGTGTTGCAAACTATGCACCATTTTATGTTAGTGTAAGCATATTGTTCGAGGAGCAAGATTAATTTATACATTATAATTCAGGTTTAAATTTGAAAGTTGGCATACATTATTGACACGTTGTGAGCCAAACGGCTTTGAAATAAACCAGAAACAGTAACCCGGAAGCATAAGCGGCACCAAGCTTTCAGCGCTCCCTTGTCTAGGCCTTGGCCAAAGGATACTGTGAGAAGGCCTTTTCATTTCCCTTCTAACCTTCAGTAAGAGTTAGTCCCGAATAGGGACGAAAAATATAGCACCTCCAAAACCCGTTCCATTGTCTCCCCTACATTTTTGGTGGGGGTACGTGTACTTCCTGGGGTGTTAAGTAATCCGAAACTAATCGACTAACCACTGTCACAGAAAAGGGGGAATTGCAACCTGCGGGGGTCAACTAGCTTTCAAAAGATATCAGAAGAGACTCACTCTACATTATGCTTTTTCTCCTTCTAAGAAAAACTTAAAAAATAATTTTTTTAAACTCTAAAACGGCTGTATTTATTTTCAAAATGGTTTTATCATTTTATTTAACATGCACTTTTTCTAATTATATCTTGAATTATTTATTGTTTTGATTTGATTATTTAGAGAACTAATAATAACCAGAGTATTTAAATTTATAAAATTTTACTATGTAGTCATATGAAAGTAATTCATATAAAGTAACTACATTAAAAATTAATTTATATTTTCTCTATAAATCAAATAAAGTTTGTTAATTTTTTTAAAAATTGATCTGCTAACTTGTAAAACTTTTTATGTTAAAGTAAAACCTTGAGTTCAAGATTTTATTTTTTTATTACTTTTTTAATGTGTTTCTTTCAATTACAATTTAAATACATATATTTTTCACAACCTTTTTTTTTAATTTTAATTAATTTTTTTCAATTTTTTAAAGATTGTACCATTTTTCTAATAGATCATTTCGATGGATCATTAAAAACAACAAACTAAAACAAAACAATTCTATGTTATTTTACATTTTAATATATAGATTCGTGAAGCTGCTCACTGTAATTAATATAAAGATTTATCAAAAAAATCAAAATTAATTTATAAAAAAGTACGATACCGAAATTTTTGAAAGAAAAGGCATTTATTGATTTTCATTAAAACTTACAACATAACAACTGATTGAGACAAGTTTACTTTACAAAATTTTATCATTAACCCTGGGAGGTTTTCGTGTTTTTCCTCTCCATGTAATGCTAATGCGGATTTTAATTAACTATAACTACACTAATTAAAGTTTGCAGTGCAGAAATTTCTACTCAGAAAACTCTTCTCCATGAATGGCAAAAGAGGGTCAGGGAAGAGAAATTAAAATAACACATTGATTACATACTTTGTTCTATCAATATAAAAGAGCGAAAAATTGTGAATAAAAATTACATTACACACTTTTAATAGGAATTCGAAAAATTTCTCGTTATTAAATACATAAGATATTGCATAATTACTGGTTTTAATATATATTTTTAGAATATTGCTAAAAAAAGTTTTAAAAAGTGTATTAATTAGGAATTACAGATTAATGTAAAAGCAATAAAAAAAGACTGATAGTTTCAAAATCTAGTGAATCAACTAAGGAATCAGGTCTGAAAACATCAAAACCAGTTTGACTGTCTGAAGTAACAAAGAGAAGCTTAACTCTAAGTATTACAACTTATTTTTATTTTTTATTATACCGTGATGATATTTCGTGGTGTTTATAATAATCACATTTCTCATTCTTTCTATTTCCTCTGGCAATCAAACTGGTTTCAATATTTTCAGTGTTGCGTTCCTAAGCAGCGGTTCATTATATTTTGATACCGTTTTTATTTTTCTCTCGTGAATATTAATTATGTCCACTAATGTTCTTTTACTTCCTTTTTTTTAAGAATTTTACAATACATGCGTATATTTTCATATTTTTCTTTATTTACTGATTTAAATAAAATTTTCATAATACTTAGTGTTCTTGTGTATGTACATTAAAGCCCTAAACACAGGGCTAAGTGCTTGTTCACGTTTGGATGATGTGTGCTCTTGTGTACTAACTATTTTTTTTTCCTTACCGTGGAAAAACAAACTATCCCAGCTATTGGAGTAATTAAAACTATTTATGGAATGGAAAAATTGCAACCTTTTAAATTTTTATAATGTAAATGTTTTTTTAAACCTACAAATGAGTGTACGATATATATATATATATATTTAAAAAGGAAAACTGCAGTTTTGTGATGCTTCATAGTATATTGGAATATCTTTACGTCATTGTCTCGATTTTAATTAATCTCACTTTATTCAGAAGCTACATTTTTTAATTCTGAAACATCTTTAAAAAACAAGGAAAAAAGGGGGAATAATGTATTTAAAAAATAAATTCCACTCTCAAAATGAATAAAAACAAGAAAAAGTATTACTACTAAATAAATAAAATGTATGTAGAATGAACGAATTATCAGCGAATATAATTTCCATAATAAATTACAAGCTTATAAAAGCTCCCCATATCAGTTCTTCAAAAGGACAGAGAGAGAAAAAGATTTTCAAAAAGAGTTGAACAGAGTAAAAGTATTTGGGAGGGAGGGAGCAAGACCAAGACCACCTACGGAGAAGATTAGACCGCAATCGTCTCTTGGAGAATGAACTTGGGGGTGGAAGTTGCCTTCCTCCCTTACTCAAAGGTAGAAAGTGACTTGAGTTTCAAAGGCAATATTACAAAAAGAAATAAAGATAAAAAAAATTGACCTACATTTTCGTGGATAGGAAAGATTGAAAAAATTATTAGTATTTTTTTTAAATTGATCACTCCGATTCTTAAACAAGAAAAATGGATTCAAAGTATGACAAGCCCGCCATAGACTTTACATGTTAAAAGCAGAATTGAGGAGTCTGCTTGGTTCAACACTTTTCTCCCGGCAACCACGATTGGGGACCCGACCTTCTGATCATATGAGCTCGCCCCGTGCTCTTTGTTCGCCAAGGTCTAGGCACTCTAGAAAACATCATCCATAGATGTTTGCCCATGCGTTGATCCTTCGAGTTGGTCCCTTTAGGCCTGTTTACACGGTCCAAGTTCTCGAATCCGAGAAATTGAACGGATTTCTCTGTCCAAGAAATTGGATAATTCGTTGACACTATCCAAGTTCTTGAATGTCACTGATTCGTTGAGAGAAAAACTTGCGCATGCGCATTGTTCATATTCAACATTATGAAATAATAATTACATAAGTTTAAAATTACTATATAAATTCAAATAAAATCATAATAACACAAATAAACCGCAACAGATCAATTTATTTGAACTAAAATATATGAAAACAGACAACAAAATGACATAATTTGCTGCCTGCATGTTGACGTCACAAAACCTAAGACGTTGATTGGTTAAGGGAGAAAAAACTTGGATGGAAAGTAGAACATGCTCTACTATCGTCCAAGAAGTTGGACAAGTTCTTGGATGCTTGTTTACACGATCCAAGCTCAAAGCAAAACAAGTTTCCATCAATATCAATCAATCTCTGTCCAAGAAATTGGACCGTGTAAACAGGCCTTTTCTGTGATGTTTTTTTTAAAAGTTTCTCGCTGGCCGCTGCCCAGAAGTTGTCAAATGTTGGCGATTATTCTGCCACAGATCAGGATACGGAAATCTCTTCTGATAAATGGTTAGAAGCTAGTTGAGTTGGCTGTTCAACAATATTGTTTAACATGTAATATTGTTTAACATGTAATATTGTTTAACATGTAATTATTGTTTAACATGTTAACTTAATGATAATTATAAGCCAAGTTTGACTGATATAATTATCAGCTAATAAGGACTTGATAAAAATTGTGAGGTAAAATATTTCAATAGATTAATTAAAAAAAATAACCAATTTTTATTTGGTTTATATCATATTTATAGGTAATAATAAAAATAGTGACAGTTTTTGCTGCTTTGAGTTAAATTGTGTATAGCTTGAGGTTACGTATGTTTAGTCTGGTTTAACTTTTGTATGAAATTGTTGATTTTAAAATTTTTTAAAGCACAGGAAATATATAGCTTAGTTTTCTTTTTATAATGTTGATAAATTTTATTTAACAATGAAATCTAAATTAGTTACTTTTTTTACTTTTCTTCTGAATTTAGATTATGCTGAGTTTTCTGAGCTGATTATGCTTGAAATATATAGCTTAATTTTCTTTTTATAATGTTGATAAATTTTATTTAACAATGAAATCTAAATTAGTTACTTTTTTTTACTTTTCTTCTGAATTTAGATTATGCTGAGTTTAGCCATTATAATTTTTGGGAATATTTCTAAATTGTGATCTGTGTTGATTACAATTCACAATGGCCAAGATGCCAAATCTATTTTAAACTTAAATTTTTTTTAAAAGCATGTAGAGATTTCACTTAGGCTGGTTTTAATTTATTCCTTTTGAGTTTTTGTTCTTTTCTGTAGTGCTTTTTTTAGTTCCTCTTGGGCCGTTGCCTGGAAATTGCGAATATTTGGCAATTATTCTGCAGTTACGAAGTCTTCTAAAGTTTTGCTTAGATTGTATTTTATGACTCTTTGGTATCATATTTTGTATCAATTTATTTAAATTAGCATTAATTAAATTATTCAATTTTAGGTTGCCAATAGAAAAACTCATTTTGATATTTACTTGAACACCATTATGAATTAAAAATGGTAATTGAAAGTAATTTCTCAAATTCTTGAACAAAGAAGTTATTTTTTTCCAATATGAGGTTTTTCTTATACGAAAATAAATATGTGGGTGATTTTCTCAATTCTTTAACTTTTACATCCTTAAGACGTAATATATTCTCATTAAAATATATATTGTTATTATTTAATTTTATGTTTTGCTTGAAATGCTCACCAAGATTAAAAACACTATGCATCAGACACATTTTGTATTTAAATTATATTTAAAAAAAAATACAACATAGGTAAAATGTCAATATTTTGTCCCCAACACGCATTTATGAATTTTTAATGTCATTTACTAGATTATGAAAGTGTTAAGAGATAAATGTATATCTATTTTGATATAGTATGATTGTCTGCTTGAATATGTATAAACAATATTCTTAGAATAATTTTTATATTTTGTTCTGCACATTTTGTATGTGTCTCCAACTTTTGTGTAATTACTGTCCCAAGTATGAAAAGTGCTAACATAATATTTTAGATAGCTCTAATTGAATAAAATATACTTTGCAGGTTACAAAGAACATTCTTCCCTGCAGAACAGTAAAATTTAATTTCTGTACTATTTCTTTTTTGTGTCAATAAGTGTAATTTCACCTTAGAAATTTTAGGGGTACTTCATTGAATATAATTACTGCTCCCTGATTTTTTTCTTAGAAATTGCAAACAAGTAAATTTTTTTTTGTTTTTTTGCAAGTTGTAAAAATTTACTTTTATTAAATATGGATGGTTTAATTAAAGAAATGAAAGTTTTTCCTCTACCTGTTAAAAGCTATCATTTTGTAATCACTGTCTCTACCTAAAATTCACCTAAAAGAGACAGTAAATACCTATAATTATTTTACAATTTGAAAAACTTTTAATGTGTTTGGTTCATTTGGTTGTTTTATTATATATTTACTTTCATTTTTGTCAAATTTTGAACTATAATAAAAGGACATTATGATTGATGAAAAGATCATTATTTAGTAAACATTTGAATTCAAATTTATGATTGTTAAAAATTATATTTGAAAAGGTAAAACAAACAATCAGTCTTCACTATATAGGGGTGTACACCCTTTTCTATTGTGGTTAAAACATCAGATTATCACTCCAGAGGTTTTGAATTTAAATCCTTTTGACAACCAACAAACAAACATCTCTCTTCAACTTTCTCTAACATAAAACAGTATCTATTATGCTTTTAAATTATTATAGAGCAGATGGTATTAGTTAAGAAAAAATATATCCTGAAATTAAAAAAAAATAATGGTTTTCTAGTTTGTCATGACTGTCCCCTTGCATAAAAATACATTTTAGAAATGCAAACAAGAGTTTTAAATTATGTGTTTGTTTACAAAATGTAGGCTTACTTAAGATATAAGTGATGCAAAGATGTTTTTGCAATGAAAAAGCAAAAATTCTTAATATTTCTTAGTTTTAGATATAATCTATTTTCTTAATAATACTTAAACTTCCAGTTAAATATTATTTACATTATTTTTCTATATTTACTGATTAAATCTTTATTCATAAAATAAAATTAAACATTATCTTCTGTTTTTAAAGTGTGACTACAGTTATTAAATTTTTTAATGCAATTAGAGTTTATAACTGTGACTAAAATTTTATTTTTAAAGTGTTTTTTGTTGTTGATGATCATAGATTTGTGTACTTAAATATATTGTCTTGATGTTAAAATTATCTACATGAATTTAATTATGAGATGAATTTTTTTTTTTATTGTCTTAGGCATTTCTAACAATTTAAGAAAACCATTCATTCACACTAATAGCTCTATTATATGTACTGTTTTTACATTTTTTTGTTACTGCATATTCTGTTTTAAGAAAGAACTATTTAAAAGAAAAAAATTCTGTTGTAGAAAATTAAAAAATGGTAATTTGAAAAAATTACTTATAGATTTTTCAACCCTTTAAATTCATATTACAATTTTTTTTATTGATTATCAATGTATTTTTTAGAGATTTCAGTTTTTGTTTTTAATAGAATTATGCAATAATATTAATAGATTTATGAATAGCATAATGAAATGTTTTTTTTTTTTTTATTAAAAAAGAATTATATAATTTTATGCTAAAATAAAAAGAACTAAATTTTTACTTTTAAGCTATATTAAAGTAAATCCTGAGCAAAATAAATTTACACTATCAAAATGTGAAACATGTTATTTAAGAATTGTTTTTAGCATTTAAAAAGTAGACATTTCTTGGGCTTTCTAAGAGATCCTCGGCTCCTATTTTTGCATAAAGATAAGAGTATTTGATTATGCAAATTAGGACCCTATTTGTAATTGGGAATACAATGTTAATTTTTTGTAGTTGCGATTATAATTATTATATGATTTGTTAATTTGATTATTAGTTCTATTATTATAAAGTAAATTCTATTTTATGAAAAACAGTTTTTAATTTCTTAAGAAATTCATTTAATTTGCACTTCTGAATTGTGTCTTTGTAATTTTCACTTATTTAAGATTTATGTATTAAATAGCTTGGAAATTTTATTATTTGAACTAGATTGCAATTTTAAATTGTTTAACATAATCGTTTTAATATGTTATATTTTGTTTTATAAAGGTTTATCCCACTTGGCTTGGAAGCAAGATTGGGTTATTGACATCAAATTAGTCTTTGTTAACAAGCTTTAAAAACTGGTTAAAAACCTCTAGTATTATAGTCATAATATATCTGGTGAAGTTTTTATAGTAAATTAAAAATATTTATTAAAATTACTGATGTGCACACTAACATATAAATATTATGTACTAGTATATATTTTAATATGTAAATGTAATATAACATTATTTTAACTATAATATAAAATAGTTTTGAGGAACAAAAAAAAAAATGTTCAACCAATCTCTCCTCCGTGGCAACCTCCTGCCAAATCGCCAGTTTTGATGAAACCCAAGCCTCACTCCATTGCCACTGTGGCTCCCGCTAGAAACAAACCTGTCCGAATACCCCTGGTTTCGGGACACAATTATTGCTGCCAACTAAAACGGATGTCAAACACTCCTCTCGTTTCCAAGCATTTTAGGGATCCAAAAAATCGAGTCCACTCTCCAGCAAATCTGCGTCTTCGAGCAAACCCGTTCCAAAGAATCGACCAAACATTCATTACTTTATAAAGCTAGTCTCATTGATTTATATTCTTTTGCATGACTTTCTCTTGATTCTTTTTGCATGATTTTCTTGTAGAGATATCTATTTTTTCTTTTAGCAGAAGGAGATATCATGATTGTCAAACTAAACTATGCTTGTAAAAATAAACAAAATTGCCAACTAGCAAAACATTTATTAGTTACCCTTTAATGATCAATACTATGTAGTCATACCGTACAAAATGTTTATTTTGCTTCAAATATAGCTGAATTAGGACTGTGTATTAATGAAATTTATAAAAAGAAATAAAAGCTAAATTTGTTCATTAAGGAAAAGTCTACAATCTACTTAGGTTAACAGAAGTGTTCAGGTAAAAGAGGTCTCTCTCAATATTGCTCTTCCTTTGAAATACGAGATATGAAAGATGTACTCATATGTGAAATGTAAGAAAATTTTAATGAACAATTTTCATAGACTTATTGTATTAAAGTGAAACATTGTTGAGGAATTACATAGTATACCAATAAAATTTTAGAAATCATATTTCATTAAGTAATTAAATGTAAATCTATGTTTTTTTTATAAATTATTATGATTTATATTTTATGTATTTAGGTAGCAACCATGTATCTGTCGACCAATGTCAATCAAAACTTGAGAAAGTTGGTTTTCAATGGACACATTTATTTCGGATTAAAAGCAATACTCTTTTTATATTCAGTTTGTAAGTATACACACTACAATGATGGAAGGGATTTTCCATTTTGGACATTTTTTTAAATTTCTCAAGAAATAATTGGAGGATTATTTTGTAACTTGAGGTGTTTAGGTCATGCAATTTCTTATACTTATGAATAAAGTTTAAATCATTTAGAGTCATGCAATTTCTTATACTTATGAATAAAGTTTAAATCATTTAGAGTTTTGAGAAAGTTGTATTAAATAACAAATGAAAACAAGTATTTTTGAATAATCTATGCCAGAAAAGAAAGCAATGAGTTTGTAGCTTGTATTGATTACTTTGGTTGTTATTTGCATTAATTTCATAAAATTTCATAAACCCAGCATAAATATTTATGGAGAGATGGTCATTTTTATGAGAAACTTATCTTTTTTGCAGGGCTTGACGTTTAAAAAATTCAATAAAAATTCTTACATTTTTATGATATTCCAAATTTTAGTTGAAGTTGACAGAAAAAATTTATATATAATATAAATATTTTTTAAAATATAATATTTCTAAAAACAATTAAACAAAATTTTAAGTTTAGAAAAATTGCTTTTTAAATTGTGCCTCAATATATGATGAAATAAGCACCAAGTCTTCAAAGTTTGTTTATTTGTTCCCATTGTTTGCCAAAAGTTATTTCTGCTTTAATGACAAAGAAGTGTTGTGTGAAGGAAATAAAGGTGAAAACCCCTTCTCCTCATTGCACAAAAAGATATGCAGAATCTGTCCCATTGATTTACCGGTCATAGATCTAATGAGAAAAAGAAGGGCTATGTTATTCGTACCTCTTGCTCTTTTTGATTGTATTGTAAAATTAGTGCACATATTGCTCTTTGTAAACTTGTGTTGTTAATTTTCAGTTAGATTTTTTGGATAGCCCTATTTTTCTCATAATAGGAAGGAAAACTAAATTTAATCAGTCTTGAATTTCTGATGGAAAAGTAGATGAAAATGACTACAAAATTAGTACAGTGTAACGTCCCATATCCGGACGTCCCTTTTCCGGAAGAGTCGATTTCCCGGACACTTTTTAACAATCAAAATAAACAAACATTTCTTCACCTTCCCCTCTCTTAAAAAAGAAAAAAAAAATCTTTTGACAGGATTTTTCCTTTCTTAGCTTCTAGTGATTTATGCATTGAACCCATATATCAGCAGAAAGGGGAACAGAAGATCTACCAAGACCATACCATTAGTGATGCTCCTCCTTTGGAATGCAGGAAAGGGGGGGGGGATTTGTTTTCAAAGGAGCACAACTGAGTCCCCCCCCTCCACCTCCTCTTCCCTAAGCAGCTGGCTAGTAAAAGAAGCATTTCCTGGAACCTTTTTATTATAGTGTTAGGGGAAGAAGAAATACTGTGAAAAAGTGTCAACACAACAAGCATTAAAGTGGAAGGGAATCCCCTTTAGTCACAAAAGAAAAAATAAAGAGAACCCAATCAACATGCCACGCCTTTATGCTTGATTGATAGCCACTGATGGGAGAGAAAATAAGAATTTGTCACGGCCCCGCCCTCAGTTTGAATGAGAAATAAGGAGGAAATGAATTTTCTTCTCCACCTACCCACCTTAGTGAATGACAGGAATTTCCCCTTCTTGCTTGAATCGTTCTGGTTCAAAATGGCGGAGAGAGCAATTAATATTTTTCGTTTTCTATATTTATTTTTATAATAGCAATAATTATTTATTTTTTAATATTTTGTTTTTGATTGATTAGATATCATTCTAATACTAAAACATTATTGCCCAAAAAATAATGTTTAATTTTTTGCTTCTTAGATTCAGATCATTTTAAGATTTGTTTACCTTGGTAGTCTGTTATATGGAAAAATCGAATATCCGGACTTTGGGAAGTCCCGCCGATTCCGGATACGCGACTTTCCACTGTAGTTAGTTGGTGCAAATCATGTGATGATTATTTGGTGTTTGTGTCAGCTGCAACAGATCATTTAGCATCCCAGGCATGGGTTTTTACCATTTTATCTCTCTCACATGCGAGGGGAAACAAACATATGAAGTTAATGAAAAGTAAAGTAATCTTCAATTTTAAACATACCAATATTATATACCATTAGAATGTGGGTTCTGTCAAGTATAATAGAGAAAGTGGTGAAATCTGAAATTTCATTATTGTTGCATGCAATTAAGTGCAATTTCCCATTTGCAAATTCAGTGGAGATTTGTGTTGAATCACTTAATGATTCAAGAATTGCAAAATATGTTATTCTTTCAAAAGTGAAAGCATTGTATGTAAGCAAAATTTTAACTTGCACCATATTTTTAAAAAAACGTGTTCCAAGATATTGTTAAATCTTATTTTACTTTATATTTTGACAAATCAGTGACTAAACAATCTAAAAAGCAGCTGGATATTTACGTTTCATATTGGTTTGAGAAATTTGAAAGAATTGTGATTCTGAGTTCATGGGTCCTATAGAAGCTGCAAATATATTTGATAGTTAAGAATTTCATCGATAGCAATAAATTAATCATTGATAAATGCTCAATTCATTAGATGGCCCAAATGTTAATTTATCATTTTTGAAAAAAATTGACTGTTTTTTAGATTTTTGGAATCATAATAATTTGATTAATGTAAGAACCCATCCTTTACATATTATGAATAATGCTATAAAAAAGGATTAGGTAAATTAGATTAGGTAAATTAGATAGCAATAAATTAATCATTGATAAATGCTCAATTCATTAGATGGCCCAAATGTTAATTTATCATTTTTGAAAAAAATTGACTGTTTTTTAGATTTTTGGAATCATAATAATTTGATTAATGTAAGAACCCATCCTTTACATATTATGAATAATGCTATAAAAAAGGATTAGGTAAATTAGATTGTGATATAGAAAGTTTGATTTCGGATGTTTTTCAGTTTTTGAAAATGTGTGCTGAAAGAAAAGAGGATTTTCATAGTATTAAGTTGATGTAGTATTTGGTAATGAAGCTGATCATGGAATTTTAAAACACATGAGCAGTAGATGACTTACTTTAGCACCTGCTTGTAATAATTTATAGAGAAGTATCCAGCACTGAATTTGAATTAGACTCGCCCTTAATGTTGATTGCCGTAATTCAAAGTCTTTGGTTACACCACAGAATACTATTAATGTAGGTTCTGGAGCTTTAAATTTGCTTGATGGTGACTTTGATAGACCAGAACATAAGTAGTTTTTTTTTCCCAGTGAGAAAAGTTGTTACTTTGAAACTTGTAGGTATTTGCAAAATAAATTGCCAATTTAAATGTTGTGTTAAGAGACTTGTAACGTATTCACCCTGTATTGCGTGATCAGTTATTCTTTAAAGTCGTAAGTCGCCCAGTGAAGCACTTAATTAAGATATCTAAGACTAACTACATTTATAATGCAATTAACACAGAATGTTATATGTATGCTTGTGACAAATTTACAAATACACATGATGATGATCAAGATACATGTAATTATTGGAGTGATGTCACCAAATTTAAAGATGCTGCTGATACCTAATATCCACACCTTAGTTATTTTGAAAAATCTTGTTTGACTTTATCTCATGGAAATTCTGTTCCAGAATGTCAATTTTCTATTTATAGCACAATTGACACAGCAAACAAAGTTATTATTTCAGTAATGGGAATCCAGTCTTAAGATCAAAAGTCAAAGATCTTATTAAAAGTGTTAAAAAACCACATAGTGCATATGCTGCTCAATTGTCAGAAATGAAACAAAAAACTAGTAACTTGCAAGCTCAAAGGAAGCAAAATTTGGAAAAAGAACATAGAGAAAATACCAAAAGACTGGGAAAAGCCAAGTAAGGAAAGCTAAGTTAGTTAAGATGAGTAAAAATGAATATTGTTTAATTGAAGATGTTGCTCATTGCTTGCTAGGAGAAGCAAATGAAAAATTAAAGCAAACCATTTAAAAATTGATGATTGAAGCTGCTAACTAAAGCATAATTATTTTGTCTAAAAAACTTATCCCTGTTCTTCATGAAATTACTAAGATGAAAAAATAAATGTTACTCAAGTTTCTAATTTTAGTTTTGAAGTAATAAATGTAAACCTATCCTATATATATATATATTTTTAAAATTGTGTTTTGATATTTTTTCTGATAAAGTTTCTCTCCATAATAAAGATTCAAATATTAAAAATTTAATTTTCATAAAACTATATTTTATTTTCAATATTCGTTTATTTAATTTATAAAAAGTAATCGAAATAAAAAGGTTCTAAAATAGATGATTTAAAATTATTATTTTTAAACTTGACTTTTTTAAAATTGTGAAGTTGAAGTAATGAAATTTATCTGTCCAAGTTTTACTTATTTTGGAGAAATTATATTCTATTTTTACTATCTGTTTATTTAATTGATAAAATATTCAACTATGATTTTTTTTTTGTTCCCACAGCTTGTCTTGTTAATTGTAAAATTTAATATATTGAACAGACTACAACTTTTCAGCAAAAGCCTGATTTTTAAAAAAAAAAAAAAAATGATGTAAATGCAGTAAAAATGCTTTTTTTTTAAAACTTGAATATTGTATATAATATAATAGATCAAAAATGTTTTTTTCTGTTACGTTAAATAGAATAAATTGCTATAATTGCATAAAATTGTTTAATGTTTGTTAAACTTGGATATTTTGATTTGTAATATCATACACTTAAAATAATATTCTATTATTTTTTTTCTTTATAAAAAATTCTATAAATTTTATTGCTTCAAACTATTTCTAAAGATATATTACAAGAACTGTAAATATCTTTAGAAAGAGTTTTTTTAAAAAAATCATATTAGATTTTTATTTATAAGGTTGTTGGAAGGTTAATTTTAGCTTTATTATTTTCATTTTTCAAATAGCTTATAATCTATACATTTAGCAGGTTGTAAGTAATAGAGTTTTTCAATTTAATTGACTAAATTTGTTTAAAAGAAATATGTAACAATTTTGTATGTGTGCGTAGGGGCAAAGAAATCTGTGAATGGCAATCCTACCGTAATGCTCTCATTGCCTATAACAAGGGTATTAGAGTGACGAAACGTTGCTTTTTGCAGACTTTCTGCGATGGCATTAATGCAATTTCTGCCACCCCAAATGTTGCAAAAATTCTTACTAAAGACTACAGTTGAAATTGTAATGCTATCCGTCTTCCAAATGGAAAGTATAGCGAGTCAGGAGAGGACTCTCTTGGGAAATTGTTAAGAACTCACTTCCGTGGGTCTTATCTTGTAAAAAGTGATACTTTTTACAGTACCCCCAACTACATGTAGTAAGAGAGACTAGGAGGCCACCAAGGTGGCGGTCTCTTATGAAAAAGTTGCTTGGGCTACTAAATTTTTTAAGTCCTATAAGTCGCTGGGCTTGGATGACATCATACCCCTGATGCTTATTAGAGGTATTGATTTATTGGTCTCTATTCTATGCAGGATCTTGCGAGCTTGTATAGCTTTTAGGAATATACCTCATTCTTGGAGGAGTAGTCACCAGGGTAGTTTTCATCCCCAAACCATGGAAGGATAACTACTTTGAGGCTAAATCCTTTAAACCTATCAGCCTAACCTCTTTTCTGTTAAAAGCTATTGAAAAACTTATTGACAGATATTTTAGGGATTCTGTTCTCAGCGATAAAACATTGTCCCCCTTACAGCATACTTATCAGCCTGGTTTTGTATTTTCTCTCGACTGAAAATCGACAGCAAATAAAATGCAATTTTTAAATTGACTTGAAGTTTTTTCTGTAGATAATTATGGTTTGAAACAATTTTTCAGAAACATGAAATTACTGTAATATTTTTTGTATATATTTGTGAATAAAAATGATATCTTAATAAATAATGAAATTCAACAAAACTTTGATTTAGGAAAATATTATGTAATTTTGATTGGAAGGAAATTAGTGTTATAAAACAAGCTGTATCTATTTTTTCTTCATTTTACATAACTTAATACCAAGGTGGATAAAGTATTATTTGTCATAACTTAGTAATTATCTTAAATCTACTGAAAAATGTAATGTTCTCTGAGGAAAATGAACACAAATGTTAATAAAATCTATTCTGTTGTTTAGGATTTATCACTAAGTTCGGTTTTTTTGGTTCTTAGTAATTTTAGTAAGTGAGATTTCCTTCGCTCGGTGTATATAAATGTTGAAACTGTATAAGCATTGCAATTTATTTTATTTGATACTTGATTCCAAAATTTAATCTTTTTATTTAGGTCATAGAAAGAAAATTGGCTATGATGAAACTTTCTTTTAAGTTTTGAAGGATGTAATAATACGAAAATGATCAAAGACTACAAAAATCTTAAATGTAGATATTAATGTACAATCTTGTTATTATTTGTCATTTTCATGTTTGTAATGTGTTACACAAAATAATTATTAATATTGGATATGTGTAGATATTTCAAGTTATAGCTTTTTTATTTTCGGAAATGTATTCTTTATTGTCTTAAATGCAGGATTCATAGTTGTCTTGATATTCCTGATAAAACATATTTTGTCCTTATTTGACTTGATTTTTCTGACATTCTTGATTTTTGAGTGATGACACCCCATTTTCCATGAAAAGAAATGAGGATTTTAAAATGATCTATTTGAAATACCAAAATCAAAATATTTAAATTTTTGATCCAACATCTTTTTATTTTTATTACTAATGCTAGTAAAAATCACAAAATTTGATAATTTGAATATTGATTACATGCATGTCTTAAACATAAGTCTTACCCACATGATTCATTCTTTTACACTTTTGGGATTTTGGACATTTAATGAAAAAGAAACTCCATTGACAATTTTACATTATCAAGTTTTTATTGTGATGAATTCAGGAGGTCATACACTTATTATTTTCAGCAAACTTTATAACAAATTTTGTTGGAAGGAGATTTGCAGCTCACAATTATTGATTCCTCTCTTTCATATGATTTTAAAAATGATAGATTCCATTCAACAATATAGTATTTATTATGATGTTTTATATTGAGAGGTCAACCACTAAATTATTTTTGCACTAAAATCTTAAGTGGCATATTCATTATAAATTATTTATACTCTGTAAATTAACTACTCTCTGTAAATTTACAATTCTCTGACAATATATTGTTATAAGTTTTCCTAACCAGTGAGTGTAAATCATGGTAGGTAAATATTTTTTAAATATGTTGCATTTACAAACAGAAAACCTTTTTGATTAAATGTATACAGTATGAATTTATTCATTGCTTCAGTTCTTAGCTATTATTATTATTATTTTTTTAATATTTATATAATTAAATGCTTTGGAGCTTATTTTATTTAAAAATTGTCCGTTGAAACTTTATTTTATTGTTTTTTTTTGTAATTTGTAGAATATCAATCATGTTTAATTTAATTTTTTATTTGAATATTTCTGTTGAAAATATAAAAAGAATGATTTCTTTGTCTATGAAATAATATCTTCATGGTTAGGGAAAACATTTGCTGTAAGTTAGTATCACTGAAGAGATAAAGGTAGTAAAAGAAATACATATCCTTTGTTTGCAAATTCAGTGTTCATCTTACATCATTAGTTTTTTTTAGAAAATTCACTATGTATCTACCAAATTTTCTGTTTTTCCTGGAATATTTCTCCTAGTGGTAGCAAAATGTATACTTAAGTAACTATTTTTAAATTAAAAAAGATTTTGATCACCATGACATAAAAATGACCTAAAAAAATATTAGAATAATTAGTAGTCTTACTATAATGTATTAAAAATCTCTTGGGAATATAAGAAGTGTGCACAAACTCTAAAGAAAATGGTGTGAAACATAACAGATTTAGGAGTATGATCCAATGAGAAATGGGTATTAAAGAATTTTCTTACAATTAGAAAATAATGAGCTTAAACTTGGCTCTTATTATCAAAACTCTGGTTTAAATGGATCACATTAATGAGCAGTGTCATTAAAAAAAGGAGTTAAATTATTTTAGTTCCAAATTTAAAATATTATATTTATTTTATATTTACAGCAGTATTTATTTTATATATTGTTTGGTTAATTAAATTTAAATACACTTTAATGTATTTTGGATAATAATAATAAAATTTCTTAATGAATATTCTTAAAAAATTTTAATATCACCTTTTTTTTTTAGGGCTTTTCAAATTCAGGCTTTTTTGAAAGAAGATGTTCAAGCTAGATCAAAATTTGAGAAGGTGTTTTGTAAGTGCAAGACTATTTTTCAATTTTTTTTATATATATTTATATTATGTTAGTTGGTAGGTTTTTGACAGACCTGATAGTTAGTTTTCATTGTTACTAATCATTAAACAATTATAAAATGTTCTTTTTCATATATTTAATGTTAAAAATCCCAAGTATTAAAATAACTAGCATTTTTGACACAATACAATTACAAAACCTATTGATAATTTTGAATGTCAAAGGTTATAATACTATTTTTCCTTTTAGCAATGAAATAGAGTAAAAAACTTACTTCAAAAAATTGCGATGATCCAAACCACTTTATTAGTGGATGATTACTATTTCTACTAGATTTTTAAATCGTTTGCTGTGCTATTCTTTTTTTATTTTTAAAATTTAATAGGTATAAAAATTTGAATGGTGCAACAGGGGCTTCCAATTGATGGTATATATGCCACTATTGGTACATGTATGTAAAAGAATTATATATGTTTAAAAAAATTTAATAATTTTTAAAAATTTAATTTAAATCTTTATGATGGGAATAAGCCTCAAACTGAAACATTCATTAGTTTCACCAGCCATCTTTGCATGGAATCATTTCAAATAAAATTTAAATGGTAATATAATTTAAAATGTTAATGTTTAATGAAACCATCTTCAGATAATATGATTTTACAATTGTATGCTAAGATTATTAAGTTTTGCTTTAATATTTAAAAATAAATAGTGTGGCCCTGGCTAGATCTCAGGTTTAAGTAAAGAAAAGCTTAGTGCCAAATATTTTTATTAATAACAAATAGCACACGAACAAGCATAAATTTGAATAATTATGAAAAGAAGGAAAAGGAAGGTCCATTCTGTCCAAAGTCTCAGCATCTACTGTTTGTTCAAATGGCGCTGTGGTTGCTATAATGCAAATTATGCAAAACTTGAAGTTTTCATTTAGAAGGAGTTCAAATTTTCTATTGATCTCCTATATAAACTATTGTGTCCATAATATCCAGATTAAGATATATATTTTAGGGATCAAGAATCCAAATCTGATTTTGTTACTTAAAATTTTACTTAAACTGATTAATTAGCATATTTAAGTTTAGACCATCATATAGCTAAGTTTGTGTCTTAGCTGCTGAAAATCTGATCATTAGGATTAAAAATATCAAGGTACTTAGGGACAGTTGGGTGTAAAAACTTAAAATCTATTGCCTAAATTTTGTAACCAAAGTGTTGAAGTTAAAACACAGCTAAACCCATTGAATAATTGAAGTTATATTTGATTGAATAAAAACCCTTTTATTGGATTAATAGAAATTCAGGTTTTTTTTTTTGCTCACCATATATTAGTGAAAAAAAAAAGTAATTATGACACTTTATAAATAGCTCATGAGTGCAGCTCTTGTGAGATGTAAAGAACTAAGCCAAATAAATAAATAAAATGAACTATTTTATCAAAAAGCATGAGTAGCAAAATTATTTAAACTATTCCATTTAAAAAAAAAATCACTGTTTTATCAAGATCAAAAGTGTAATAATTTAATAAATAAAATAATTTCATTCAATTATGCCATAAGTAATATTTTTTTATTTCTTTTAAGACTCTCAAGTAATATGATGTTCTGCATATGAAAATTTTTGAAACTGCAACTGCACTTCAGCAGCAACCAATTGGTAATGAAAATGTAAAGTATATAGAAATGTGAATCATTAGCAAAGTTAAAGTAAAATACAGAATGGATTTTTGTTTCATCTAAATTGTCATGTGAGTAAATTTGTACTCTAATATTTCATTATTTTGGTGGTTTTATATATTTTATGATTTATCTTAAAGATTTATTCATTAAAATAAGTTTTTTCCTTATAAGAATAAGTTTCTTCATTTTTTCACCGAAATTTTTTTCATTTTTTTAAGTAAAAGAATGTTTGTAATATAATTATATTGTTAACTATAAATTTTTAAAATATAATTTAAAAATTTCTGTTTATTCCTCTTAATTTAAATAATTGAATACTAAATACTTATTAAAAATATTTTTGAAAGAATTTTATTTGCGAATATAATACCTGAAGTTGTGGCAATATTTCACATCTCTTTTCATTTTGTTCCTGACTTTTATGTTCAAAAGCTTAGAACTGAAATAATTAGGTATAGCTTAATTTTCTATTTGGAAAGTGTTAAAAGGTTTTAATGTATTTATATTTTTTCACCTAATTTGAATTTTTTCTTCTTCGTTTTTCAATGCAAATTACTTCTAAATTTTGTCTGCAGTAATTTCCATTAGATTCCATGATGACATATCTGTCAGTAGTTTTTTTCCCCAGGCTTCGGACAGGAATTCTGCAATCAACATGGATTTTATAAAGAAAAGTTTATAAAAAAAGTTTACGAAAAATATTTAAAAAAAAACAGACTACTATAATTTGCTCTGATAAATGGTATATTTTTCTCATTTTTTAAAAAAAATTATTGCGGGATAAGGTTGATTGACGATGGACTGTATGGCGTCATTTACGAATGTGTAACAAATTACAATTTATAACATGAGAATAGTTATATGTCTGTATTCAGGAGATATGAAAAAAAATGTGTTCTTGGTAAAAACAATTATGCAGAGCAAATAAAAAAATAAAAAAATTTATTGGAAAAAAAATATTAAGCTGAAATGGAAATTCAAATTCATATCTGGGAGTGGATGGGTGGGTGAAGCATGTTGGTCAATGAGAGAAAAGAATAAAATTCTTGCTGATCTTATTGATGAAGTCATCAGCCTCACATGATCAGCATTTGGTGTTTTACTTCTAATCCCCCTCTGAAGAGATTATTAGACGAGTGGGTAAAACATGATCAAGAAAAGAGTGAAAAAGGAGGAAAAATTCATGCCTTTCTTTTTGGTGAGGCCATCAGCATCAGATTAGTAGCACAAGGCAATAATCGAGTAGAAAAGGAATAATATGAGATTTTTAGTTCTGTAGTAAATTTTTCATGGATAAGACTGATTTACCCTCTTTGTGCATGTTAAAATGCTGCCATTGTCAATCATGGTGTGTGCTCACTTTTACACTAAGCTTAATGAGCAAGTTTTATGAGACAACTATTAGGTTTTGTAAATGAAGATAAACCTAGCTTTGTATAATGAAAATAGCCTTATATGAACTTCACCAATGTGATCAAGAGTGGTTCATTAATAATGTTCTATTTAAACTTTGTTTTGTAAAATTTCAGTGGTATAATTATGCTTATGTATAAGTCTCTATTATTATTTTTATATGTTGAAAATATTGTAATTTTTGAAAAAACTCAACTAGATCAGATATTTATCAAGATAAATGTTCATTCTGATGATAAAATTTAAAGCTGAATTAAAAAAGTTATTTTGCAAAATTTAAAAAAAAAAAAGTTTTGCAAATGTTGTTGAGTAATATTTTACAGTCATGTATGCCCCTGTGGAGGTATGATAATAATAGTTTGGAATAATAATAAATTAAAATATATTCGAACAAGCAACGATAATAACAAAGCAGAACGTTAATATATGCAATATATGAAAAAGGAGAAGAATCAAGAAAGAGAAAAGAAAACATTAGTTTTTTCTGTTCTTCGTTGCTAGGGGATACAGGAGTGGCAGCGTTGAGTTGTAGTAGGCAGTTCACCACAGTTCTTCCCTTCCAGTGCTAACGATACCTTTCTTACAAATACTTCGGATTGAAGCGTACTCGACGTCCCGAGTGTGTTGTTGTCGTAGCATTTGTTAAGTCGGACGTCGTGGTTTCAGTCGATGTTGATGACGCATGTGCTACAGGGGCTTCAGGTTTCCAAATGAATGCCGGTTTAAGGCGGTCGATATTAACATTAACTTCTTTTGCGTTTACTAAAATTTTGAATGTTTTTTCGTATTGAGCTAGTACTTGATGTGGTCCTGAAAGTTTTGGTGCAAGAGAAGGCTTTGGAGCATCACATCTGAGAAAAACATGAGATGAGTTTCTAAGTTCTTTGTGTACGAAGACAGTTTGTTTGCAATGAGCGCTGGTAGGAACTGGTCGTAATTTTGACATGCAGTTTCTAAGTTGATGCACGAATGTAGAAGGATCATTACAGTCAGGTGGATTGACTGAATGTACGAAATCCCCTGCAAACGGAGAGCAGTACCATATACCAATTCAGCAGAAGAGGCATTCAGATCCTCTTTTAACGCTGATCGAAGACCTAGAAGTACGGTAGGTAACACCTCAGTCCACTGTATTGCAGTGTGGCACAGAATTGATTGTTTTAAAGAGCGATGAAATCTCTCGACAATTCCATTGGAACTTGGATGGTAAGGACTGGTTCTCACTTTGTAAGTGCCTAAATACTTAGCTAGCGACGTGAACAGTTGGTATTCGAACTGACGCCCCTGGTCAGTAGAAATCTGTTCCGGAAATCCAAATCGAGAAATCCAAACAGTGTAAAATGCATTCGCTACAGTACTAGCTGAAATATCCACTAAAGGAACCGCTTCGAGCCAGCGAGTAAATCGGTCAATGCAAGTAAGGAGATATGAATATCCATTTGAAGGCGGCAATGGTCCGACCAAGTCGAGATGCACGTGATTGAACCGAGATGATGGCAAATTAAAATTTTTAAGTGGGCTGGTGGTGTGTCTGACAATTTTAGATTGTTGGCACTCCAAGCATGAATGTGTCCAGCTAGCTATGTCCTTTTGCATACTAGGCCACACGAAACGTTGTTGTATCAGTTTCCTTGAAGCCTTGATGATGCCAGGATGTGAAAGAGGATGTAATTGACTAAAAACTGCATGTCGAAACCCAGGGGGAACATAAGGTTGAATTCTCGAATCCTGAACATCACAATAAAGTGATTTTCCAGGCGTTAGCTGCATAGGTTGCAAGTTCAGATTGTTGGTAGGTTTGTTTTTCAAGAGGGTTTGTAGTTCTGTGTCCTGATATTGTTCATCCGCAAGGGCAGCAAAGTCAATTGGCGACGGAATGGCTAATTCTTCGATACGAGACAAGGTGTCTGCTACAATATTCTGTGAACCCTCCACATAATGGATATCTGTTGAAAACTGGCTTATGAAGTCAAGGTGTCTCATTTGACGAGGAGAGGCTTTATCCGAACGCTGTTGAAAAACATAGATTAATCGTCTGTGATCAGTGAAGAACATGAAAATGCGTCCTTCTAGCATATGTCGAAAATGCTTTACAGCTTCATAGATTCCTAATAATTCGCGATCGTAAGTGCTGTATCTGGTTTGGGCTGGTGAGAGTTTTTTTTAAAAAAATATGAAAGTGGTCTCCATGCTTCTTGATCTTTCTGTTGTAAAACTGCTCCTATACCTGTTGTCGATGTGTCAACGTAGAGTAATAATGGTTTAGATGCTGAAGGATATTGCAAATTTGTTGCGGAAATTAAATCATTCAATAAATAAGATCAGGTAAAATTCTGACTGAAATATGTTGACTCACTGGACTGAGGTAAACTTCTTCAAATCACAGGTAAAATGTCTTACTTGCATTTCATCACACTTGACAACTTATTGTTACTCAGGATTTTGGCATATGAACTCCATATTCGTACAACATTGCAGGTTGCGATTCGTAATAAATCCGAGGTCACCAGTTTGTGGAGGTATGATTTTTGAGAGAAATAAGTAGATACATTACTTTTAATAAAATTTATATAATAAATAGTTTGGAATAATAATAAATTAAAATATATTCGAACAAGCAACGATAATAACAAAGCAGAACGTTAATATATGCAATATATGAAAAAGGAGAATAATCAAGAAAGAGAAAAGAAAACATAAATTTTTTCTGTTCTTCGTTGCTAGGGGATACAGGAGTGGCAGCGTTGAGTTGTAGTAGGCAGTTCACCATAGCCCCCAAATGTTATTTTCAATCTCTTCAAACCAGATACCGCTTCTTTATTTAAATTTTAAAACATTGCATCTTTTCACCATTTTATAAAGCATTTAAATATTTTGCCTTAAATTACTAAAAAAAGCTATTTTACTACTAAAGGCAATCACTATCATTCTCCTGTCACCTTCATTTATCTTAGCAAAGAAAGGAAAGAAAATGAAATATTTCGAATGATAGCATCTTTTGATATTTTCATCAGGACAACACAGGTTACGAGGGCAACATAAAAATCACAGTCAGAATAGAAAACTTCATGAAGAACAATGTGATACATTGAGCTACTTTACAACATAATCACCGTTCTGATTCATACATTTGTCGTAGCGTGGTACCAATTTTCCAATACCTTCATCATAGAAAGCAGCTGCCTGTCTATTCAGCCAATTCTGTGTGCTGGTCTGCAGCTCGTTGTCTGTAGCGAAAGTTTGTCCTATCCTGCATTTCATGTAGGCAAAGAGATGAAAATCTGAGGGAACCAAGCCAGGACTGTATTGTGGATGATCAAAAACTTCCCCTCAAAAACGCTGCAGGAGGCTGGTTGTTGCATATGCAGTGTGCGGCCACACATTGTTTTGAAGAAGGACATTGCCTGACGGCAACATTTCTCTTCTCTTGTTCTGAATTGCCCTTTGAAGATGTTGAAGAGTCTTGCTGTACAAAGCTGCGGTGATGGTTTTGCCATGTGGCATAAATTCTACCAAGAGAACACCTTTGCGGTTCCCAAACACTGTAACCATACACTTTTTTGGGGAGAGCGCACGCTTGAACTTCACTGGTTTACAACTTGGGGTGTGTGAATGCATCCACTGTTTGGATTTAATTTTGTCCAAAAAGTCATCTCCGTCGTGATTGGTAGCACTGGAGAAAGGTTAATACTGTGCCCATTCGGTGAGTTTTGTGATGGTCAGACAGCATCTTGGGCACCTATCTCGTGGTGAGTTTGCGGTACTCTAATCTTTCTCTCTCTATGGTATAGAGAGCTGACCGTGAAATTTCCGGAAACAAATCACTCAACCCAGAAATTGTGAACTGCCAATTTCTGCAAATTGCCTGATCCACATGCTGAACAAGATCATTGGCTTCCTTCCCTCGCCGTCTGCGTAATGAATAGCAACTGTGCGTCCAGCAACAAAAATCCTCACCATTTCTGCACTTTTGCTGTCTTTCATGAACGTTTCTCTGTACACTTTACTCATTCATCTATGAATTTCAGCTGCACTGCTTCCTTCAGCATGCAGAAATCAAATGACTGAACGCAATTCATATTTAGCGGGAGACTATTTTTTGAAGCATGTTTAGGTGCTCCCTACGTACTCAGAAATGACAACTGCACCAACTACAGACACATAGCTGGAGGTCTGCGCACAGACCTAGCAGATTTTCCTCAAAGCTTTCCTTTAGCGACTAATCGGACCTTGAAAACAAAATAACCCTCGTATAAGACCCCACAAGTTGAAATTACACAGTAAATGCTCTATTTTCTTATTCTCATAAAAATTCTTTTCTCCTTTAAATCAATTTTACCTTGTACCCAGCTGGGCTAAAAAAAAAGAAAAAAAAAGAATAGAAACCTAGTCGTCAAGGTATTTATAAAATTAAACATTTATTCAAATTGTTGAGAAATGATAGATTCTGAATATAACTCCAAAGGGCCTGGTGCCTTACAGGTAGATATTACCATGTTCTTTTCTATGCACAGAGGTTGACCTTAAAGGAGGTATTGCCATTTTTCCTATCAATTGATGACAAAATGTTATGGGTATAAACCCATTGATTGGAATAGAGAGTGATAAAGGAAAAACTGATACTCAATGGATTTTTTTGAAAATGAAAAGTGTACATGATGCTCAAACTTGTATTGTAACTGAGACATTTTTATGCATCTAAAAATGAAGATAATAATAAAAGTACTAAATGATTTAAAAATGTACCAACTAGATATGGTAGGTTACAGCTGCTTAAAATAAACATCCGTTACACTAGCATGAGAATGCACAATTTTAAAAAACGCTGAAAAAAATTCAGAATTTGAAATTTATGACTTTTGTGTTATACACAACCCTTAGTGAACCAATGATTCAGGAAACAAAAATTAATTTATGAAATTTTAACTGTTTCAAAATATTTTTTATTTGTGAAATTTTACTTCAACGTTCCAGTAATATCTAACATAATGTATGGTATTGAGCTAATTCAATTTTCATTATTTTTCTGGTAAATTTAAGTGTTTTTGGCAGTTATTGTTACACATTTCCATTTAGTTTTTAAAATTAAAATTATTAGATTAGACTTTAATTAAGAATAAGACTTTAATTACTTAAGAATTTAATAAGACTTTAATTAAGATTTAATTTAAGAATTCTTAGTGTACTCCATATTTTGAATCACTTATTTGAGTAATCACTTACTATTTTGACCCACCTGATGAGCAATATTTCTCCCATGTGGTTTGCCAATCGCTATTTTGGCATCAATTGTTACAGATTAGATTGATCAATTGCTGCAGATTAAATTGATCAATTTCTATAAAATTAAATTAAATTTGATTGTCTGATCAATAGTGTAGATAGAGATGAAATGTTAGAATTTCCTTATAGAAACATACTAGGATGTTTTGTTTTCATTGCAAATCGAATTAGACAAAATTTGAACTAAGCAGTCAATCTACTACTAAAATTCGATAGAGATGACATAGTCTAAATGAGTGTTATGATAATTTTTATTGATCGGGTATCGATTTCTTGGAAGATCAACAGAGCAGAAATGTATAAGCTTGTCCAGAATGTAAGATGAATACAACGACAGTAACTAATATGGTTTTAATATATATTAGTTTTAAACGATAAATCAATAATTAAAACTTTAAGTTAATTATCTTTTAAGATTAAATTGTTTTGTAATAGTTTTGCTATATTCTAAGATAAAATTGTTTTGTGATAATGAAGCAGCTATAAAATTTTAAATTTTTTCAGCAGAGAACATTAGGACTAAATACATGGGTGTTCAATTTCATTTTTAGAGAAATTTAGTTTTGAATAATGTCATAAATATTGAGTACATAAACAGTTAAATAGAGCAGATATGTTTACTAAACTGTTAAAGAGAATTACTTCAGACATTTTGTGATCAAATCTATTCCAATTAAGTGCAAAGATTAAAATAGTGGCCTTTAGGTAACGACATAAAACATGAATAACATATTTTTCAGCATAATTTTTTTAAT
This sequence comes from Parasteatoda lunata, assembly GCA_949128135.1. Classification (NCBI taxonomy): domain Eukaryota; kingdom Metazoa; phylum Arthropoda; class Arachnida; order Araneae; family Theridiidae; genus Parasteatoda; species Parasteatoda lunata. The sequence continues at coordinate 83,708,813 of OX421980.1, forward strand.
GACAAATGAATTACACAAATGTATCATTCAAAGTATACGATTTTTATTTTCTTTTAAAAACAGTTTAAGTTTCAGAGAAAACCATGAAAGAATTAGTGCTAATTTATTAAACACACACATTATCCAGAGGGTACCAGGGCCTGACTATGATTAGGTGAACTTATGCAAAAACTCTGAATGTTGAATTTAAGTTAATGCCTTATTAAATTAAAAAACATAATTTCGGTTAAAAATTTTATAATAGAAATAATAGATTTTATAATAGATCCTTTTTCATACAATTAGTAGATATTATTTTACTAATTACTTTTCTTAAGGGTACTTTAATATATCGGGTTGGAGGGAAAGTTCTGTCGTATTTTAAAGAAAATATTTGAATTCATTTATAAAAATTTGTGTTTAATATTAATCAATTATATATGCTCCGTTATTTGTTACAACCTGTTGCCATCTTTCATGTAACCTGTGAATTCCTGTTTTGTAGAAGTTCTCATCCTTGGAATTAAAATAGTCTGTAACTGCCTTAGAAACACTTTCAAAAGACTTGAATTTTTTTCCCGTTAGATAATATTGCAGAGATCTGAACAGGTAATAATCATATGGTGCAATGTCAGGTGAATACGGTGGGTGACTAAGGATTTCGCATTCTAATGTATTCAGTTTTTGTAGTGTCACCATTGCAGAGCATTATCGTGGTGGAACACATTCCTTCGCCTTTTTTCTTTAATAGCTGCATTAAATTTATCCAGCTGATTGCAGTACAGATCTGTGTTGATGGTTTTCCCCTGTTTCAGCAACTCATAGTACACTGGACCTTTCCTGTCCCACCACAAACAAAGCAGTACTTTTCGTTGATGGATACTTGGTTTTGGAACTGTTGATGATGTTCCTGGTTTGCTGTAAGATTTTTTTCTCTTAATATTCTAAAGAAAATCTTAATATTCTCTTAATATTCTAAAGTAAAGAATCCACTTTTTATCTCCAGTAACCATCCTGTCCAAAATAGGCTCCACATTGTGTTTAATCAGATGTGATGAACACATTCTTACACGATCAGACAAATTCTTTTCCCTTAATTCATGTGGAACCCAAACACTTTGCTTTAACACAAACCCAAGAGATTTAATGTAATCTCCAACAGTTGTATGATGAATGACAAACTCTTCTGCAATTTCTCGACTTGTTAAATGTGTATTATTTTCCAACATGGATCGCAAAACACCATTATCGATCTTGGATAGTCGTCCAGATCGATCACTTTCTTTGGGGCTCAGATCCCCGGAACGAAATTTGCTAAACCATCTTTGACAAGTACGAATATTTACAAGATTTTTTCCAAATACCGCACATAAATTTTTACATGCAACCGATGCGTTGCTTCCTTTTTGGAATTCATATAAAATGCAGTGTCGTAAATGCACTTTATCTACTGACATGTTTTTCACTTTGAATATCAAAAGTAAATGATGAATGGTAAAAAAAGGCACCTTTTATATTATACAGCAGCTAAAAAAAGAAAAAAAAATCCGATTGACTCACTAGCCAGATGTTTTTTTTTTTATTTACAAGAAAAATCACCTGCCTATTTAAAATACGACAAAACTTTCCCTCCAACCAAATACATTGTTTCTTACAGTGAATGTGGAATTAAAGGCATTTTTGAATAATGGTGATAATTTCACTTCTAATGATGATAATTTCACTTTCTAATGATAATTTCACTTCTAACTCTAAAATGCTTGAGTTATGAAATTCTGAATTAAAGAATGAAAAATTATGATTTTCAAGAGTGATTGCGTACAACAATATGAAGAATACCAGTTTCATGTAGAATATGAAAATACACCTTTTTCAACCTTTTTTTAATATTAAACTATTTGAAAAATTTTATTATTTATTTTAAGAATTCAAAAAAATGTAAAGTTTTTGAGAATATTTTTTTAATTATGTTACTTATGTAAAACTTTTTTATATAGAAGTTATTAAACCTTTTTTTATGAATTTCATGCTTAATTAGTAAAGTACAGAATTCCTGCAACAGCAGGTGTTGGCCGTGGTGTCTTGGAGGTTCAATTTTGTGACCTGCAGCATGATTGTGGCAATGTGGTCAGCACTGCACAAAAGGTGCCTTTATTTCCCAGACAAACTGGAATCATCAATTGGAAGCTAGGTGGGCTTCAAGCCACCACTGGGACCTCAGTTCTTCTCAAGTACAGAACCTTAGCTACTGAGTCATCACAGCTCATCACTATAAATCATATCTTAATAATGTACCCCCTAACCTCAAAGGTGTATTATTACAAAAATCACATTTTAAATAAGGAAACAGTTTTTATATTATAAATGAAATAGTTCATGCATGGTATTAACTCATACTGCTTCATGGACAGTGCCATATTATACATAATTCATTGGTAGCACTATCTATTTCTGTGTTGTATGATGAAATAACAAACATAATGTGAGTATCATTTCACAAGTCAAGAATTAGAACCGAAATTATATTCTTTAGTAATTTCTTTTTAGTTATATTCTTTTAATCTGTAAGGAATTCAGTTGCTCAGGAATTTTGCAGGTTTTTAATCTCATCAGAGCCTTACAAGTTATTTTTTCTTTCCTCTTAGAAGAACTTAAACAGAACATTAAATAAAACATCAAGGTTAAAAAATTATGCACAACTAAGGAAATGAAATCAGTATACTATTAAAAGAATTTCTTAGTTCTATAATTGAAGTATCTATTTTGTCAATTTTGCTCTAAAAAGTTTAAAAAAACCAAAAGAACTTGAATTACACAAACTATAACTACAACAAATCAGAAACTGTTTTAATTTAATAACTTCCTGATTCATACATGGACTGAGCTTAAAAAGCAGAACTATTTTTAGAACATTATAGATAAAGATATTTTTATTTATTAAGTTTTTTTCTTTATTCGTTATTTTTTTACCATGTCTAAAAAATTATAGATAAAAATATTATTTATTACCTATTTTTCTTTTTGTATTTTAGATAAATAAAATTATTCCTTTTGAAAAAGTTTGTTGTATGCCATATTCAATTTTTTTAGTCTTAAGTACTACCTACATCTGTTTCATGAATATTTTTTGATATATACATGTGTATTTGAATATAAGTTAAATGTTAATAATATAAATAAAAATGCCAACATTAAATTTCTGTTTATTATTTAATGAGTTTATAGAAATATGCTTGTAATATGTCTTTTTATAAGCATAATTTATGTATGATATTCTGTTTCTTTAAGCAAGAGAGAAGCTTTAATCAAAAGTTTTCTGCAATCTAACAATAAGCTAATTTAAAATGAAATGAATTTGTAAGCTTAAGCAAATAATTTTAATTCAAATTAGGTTGTTTAAATTGTTTTCTTAGACTAAAAGAGGTTAAAATAATTCCCATTGAATAAATTTAAATACTTTTATTTAAATAAGAAAATCAAATTAATCCTTAAAAATTTTATGCGTAAATTTCTTTTATATTAAATATTTTATAGGTTTTATCACAAGGATACAAAGTGGTAAGAAATTTTAGAAAGAACTGTCTTAGCTATTTTGCCAATACTTGCTTAACTAGTACATCTAATATACATATAAACCTTCCTTACTATAATGAAAAAGATACTTTCAGGTTTTGGCATTTGTTTTCTTTCAAATTTCTGAAAAAACACTAAGAGAATTATTTTATAACTCTAGAGGTATTTAGGTCACACAATTTTTCTTATGTATCAATGAAGTTTTAAGATTTCAGAAGTTTATGAGACCGATAATAAATTACGAACAAACAAGAGTTTTTGAACAACCTGTGCCAAAACTATAGAAATTAGATTGAAACTTGTATAATTTACTTTGGTTATTATTACGATAATTGCATAAACTTTTTGGAAGCTAAATATGTTCATTCCTTCTAGGATCTAAAATATACATGACAATATAGACATTTTTATTAAAAAAAATTTTTCGCCTGTCATTTTTTTACTAAAACTATAGTAATATTTAAATAAGAAAGAAAAACCTTCTAAGACATTTTTAATAGTAAACAAAAATTTATTTTAAAATTTGAAATTTTTTTTTTTTAAAAATTGTGCAAGATATGAGGGTTAAAAGTAATCCAGTCGTATTTTGGCAGAAAATTATTTATTTTATTATTTTTTTAAAATAATTTTGTTCTGAATTGCACTTTCTACATATGAAATACCAATTTGAATTTCTTGAAATGTAAGAAGTTTCTAGCAATTTTTGTAAATTTTGAAAAAATGCTCTAATTTGTAATGGATTTTTAAATATTTTCAAGATATTTCAATTGGACTTTTTTCGTAAGTTACCAAATGGAATTTACAACATAATTATGATTTTTTTTAATGTTTCCCACGCATGAAATAATTTACTTTAAGTGTTCTTTTCTTATGCAATTTTTTAATGAATTTTTTTTCAAAATTAATTGTTATTAATTAAAAATTACCCCAAAAATTTGTTTAATTTTATTAAGTATTTCTACTAATTAAGTACAAAAACTGAAGGCAAAAAAAAAAGCTTTTTTCAATTTTTTTTTATATAAAATGTTCAAGGTTTTGTGAATATTTAAGCCAGGTGTAAGAAAATTTGTGCAGTTATAGCATATAATAACCAAAGTAATTGATACAAGTTAAACTAAACTCAGTGGCGTCGCAGTCCATAGAGGGCCAAGGCCTACTGTGCCCATCTCAGTTTTCTTGACCTTGGGCTCTGGGGTGCAGGAACAGTTGTTATGGTCAGGTGGTCAGTCGAATGCTGAACCCCCAGTGTTTAGTTCTCAAGCATGCTTGGTATTCATTTATCGACCCACTGAAGGGATGAAAGGCTGAACAAGTTATTGCTACATTTTTTTGATATAGTGCTCAAAAACCCTGTTTGTAATTTATTGTCAGAATTTGTACAACCTCTAAAGTTTTATAATAATTCTCTCATCATTTCTTGAGAAATTTGAAAATAAAGGACAAAAATTAAAAGTCTCTATTATTGTAGGGCAGTGTATGTTTGAATTATTAATTTGTCATGTAAACTGTTATCTTTGAAATTTTAAAAATTAATTTATTGAAGCATGTTTATTGCTACCACTATAAAAATTTTTCTTAAATGACCATAAAAGTTGGTTGGCCAAAAAAAAAAAAACAAAATATATATATATATATATATTAAAGTGTTTGATTTTTTTATATCAATACCTCAAGGGCACTGAAAGTAAAAAATTTATAAATATGGCAGACTCTTTAAAATCTGCAACCAATATACCATTTTTTAGAAATATGTTCTGATTTTCCAATGTTTCATCATCTTAATAATAATAATAAAAGAAAAGGAAAGTGTGTTTTTTCTCTCAGTTGCTCTAACAATAAAGAATTTCAAAGCTCTCCCTTTTGGTCAACAGTAAAAAAAAAAAAAAAAAATATGGTTGCAATTTTTGGAAGAATTTGGGGAAATACTATAAGACAAGAGTACCCCGTGCCACGCAGCACAAAGGGGTGTGGTCTAATGGTCAACTAGTCAAATATTCATTTTGTGATGTTGATAAGTTAACTGTGAACTGATCATAAAGCGTACTCAAAGTCCTAATTTTTTTGCGCTGAATGTAAACAAAAATCGTTTCTGAAGCGCGCTGAGGGGTTTTTCCTTTCTCTATCATACACAAAGCAAAGCTTCTTTTCTTTGCTTCAGGGATCACTTTACTTATGAGGAAACATAGCCATTCTAACATGAATAGTTAAGAGGCTCTGCCTTGCTCACATACAACAAGAGAGAATTACAAGAAGTTGCAAAATACAAGCAAAATGACAAAAGCAAGTTCAGCAATAAAGGGGAAAGGGTAGAGTCAAAAATGTAGAACGATTTTTAAATTGTAAACAGAAATGTCACATGTATAAATGAAGATTGACTTTTTCAAATAATCCATTCATAAGATATAGATTTCCAGTACTAATACACACAGCAAATGGGGCAGATCCTCTTAACTGTTTCGTTTTGAATGTTTGTTTGCCTCATAACTGACGTCATAAGTAAGGTGATCTCTGAAGCAACCGGTTTTATTATCTAAGGAGAGCTTTTTTTTTTCTCCATTTATGAGGAAGGAAAACCTCTTTGCTCGTTTCAGAACCGGTTTTTGTTTATATTTAGAGTAAAAGACTGGCTTATGAGGAAAATATTACTATTATATTTACAATTTTATTATATACTGACTTTATGAAGAAAATATTTACATTTTGAATTTAAGCTCAGTTAACTAAACTAGAAAAAAAAAAAAAAAAAAAAAAATTTGACTCGTCCATTGTTGTTAGCACAAGAATGGACAACGAGTAAAATTTTTAACAACTGTAGGGGAAAAATGGTTTATCTGTGTTATCTTGTTTAAAAAAGTCTATCTGTGTTTTTTTTATTCCTAAACATATTTTTAAAAAATGACTTGCCTGCTAGCTTTTGTTCACGTTTTTTAAACAAGGAAAAAACTGGCTACCCGAGTAAAGGCTTTATTTTCAGTTAAAAAATATTCAATAAATTACATTAAAAAAAGAAAGTCGAAATTTTTTAGGCACATTTTGGTATCTGGAATATTTTAATGCAATCGCGCACATCTTAGCATCCTTAGTGAATGGTTTCCCCATGCTTTTCTTTGGCTTTGACTGGTTGAAAAAAACTGAAAAAAAGAAGGGGGTTAACTTGCAAGCTATAATTCAGAGCCAACTTTAGGCAAACCCTAACATATTCATTTTTAAAATTTTTGCAAGTAACAGATACCAGTATTAAAATACCCCCTATTGTATGAATCATTGAAATAATAGTGCAATTTTTCTGAATAAATTTATAGAGTCAACCTTGCACGGATGAAGTATAATAGATCATTTAAAAGATATCAACGATATATACCTTTATGATCTTAGATATATTGATGATATATATTTAAATATTTACACTCATTGCCAAAAAATGTAGCGCATCTAGAAAGAGTTGTCAGAATGAAACAAAATTTTACATACGTGAGAACAATGATGATGTAAGTATGTGATAAAAAATAAAAACAAATTAATCATTTATTGCAGAAAAAAATACAAATAAATGGCGGTTTTAGTACCTTCTTGGGCCACCTATAGTGCGAATACAGGATGCGATACAGTGGTGGGGCATTGAGACAGCTTATTCCACAGTTACTTTAAAAACACCACTAAATCAACTGAACTGTCCAACATGCCGTCTCAAGTGATTCCAAAAATGAGCAGCCCACGGAAGTTTGATAATGTGGCGGACATCTTTGCTGTTTGTGGCCGAGCATTTTCTTGGTTCTCCTGGGAGCTCTGTCATGAGTGGAAACATATGCGACTGAAGGATGTCACGAATGCACCGCTGAGCTGTCATTGTGCCATGTACTAATACATGAGGTGATTGGACTGCACCAATACCTCTTAGATGGGAAGAAAGCCGAAGGACGCAAAACGATGACTCATGAAGTTAGGCCCAGATTTGCTGATCACTTCAGTCGATGATTGTGTTTTTTTTTTTTATTTCGTTACTCTTTTACTAATTTTTTAATTGTTACAATCTTTATATTTATTTGTTTTCAGAAATGATTAACAATAAAACAATTTTAACAAAAGTAACTGCTGTGTGAGTGAAAAAAAATTTATTTAAACATTAAATATCAATTTAAATATTTTTTATTAAAGACTAAAAAACTATTTCATTAACGATCAATTATTTTATAAATTGGAAAATTTTATTTAGCTTTTTTTATAAAATGTATGGAAATATATTTTTCAAACATATTTTTAAAGGGTTTCTACACATTTTTTATTAAATTTTATAATTTTAAACTAGTTATAAAACTTAGAAAAGGGTCTAATTTTTATAATACCATACTTACATTTTTAGTAGATTAGTTTGGATTTTAATGATTAAGTTTTTCAGGTTATTAAAATTATAGCATACAAAATAAAATAGAAATTGTATCTAAACAATGATATAAAATGAGCTTAGGAAAATTTAGAAAATCAAATGCATTTTTCAAACAAGGTTTAGAAAGAAAAAAACATAACATCAAAAGCATGATTATAACTTGGATTTTTTTTTCATGTGGAAGTGTGATTGTTAGAAGTGATAAACTAAAATAAAGGAAGCAACCTTAGATAACAAATATTTTATTAAATAGCAAATTCAAAAAATGATTAAAATGTACATCAACTTTACACATGCGTTTTTAAATTTCTTTCTACATGTATATATATATAAATGAAAAATTAATAGATTTTTAGGAAAATTTCATAATTAAATAAAAAAAATTTGCTTAAAGCAGTTAGAATATATTACGTTCAAACAAAAATGTTTCAAGTTTGAGCAAAAATTTTATAAATACAAAAATTATTAATATTTTCATTAAATAAAACTCAATCAAAAAGTAATTAATAACCCTTTATTAATTATTTACACTACTTTCTTAATTATAATTAGCTTACTTATTTCAATTTAAGAGCAGTCTACAATTACAGCCAATTAGAGTGTATTAGTATGATAATAATAAAATTAAAAAAATGACTAAACACTTTTCATATTTCAACAGGGCTAGAGAGAAGGGCTAGTTCACTCCGCTCTTAGAGCTGAAGCTACGATTTCTCTCATTATGACGTCACTGTGTCCACAGATCTCGGAGATAGCAAGCAAAGATATTGTGATAACTTTGCATCTTTCTCTTTGTAAAAATAAGTTAGAATTTTTCTGGTTATTAGATTTCAAACTTTGCATAATTAACACATTATTTCCGTTCATAAACATAGTTCAAAAAAACTTTCTTGGCCATTACATTAAAAAAATATCATTTTAAACTTATAAAAATATTTTACTAGTTGGCGAAAATGACACTATAAATAATTTATTTTAAAAAGTTCAGTTTTAACTTGAATTATTAAGAAAAATGAAAGCATATATCGACACTTTTTTTTATCTACATATTCTTTTATAACAGTAAGTTGAGTTAAATTTAGAATCCCTGATTTTAAAATATGCCGTTAATGGCAATTTGTTCATACTTAATCATTAGGAAACATCAACCTTAAACGCTAATTACTGAAACAAAATAATAATTTAGGTTCATAATGACATTCGATATTTTACAATTGTTTACAGATATTTAAATTTAAGATGATATAATTTATAGATATTATAATTTAAGAGAATATAATTTTTAAAAAAATCATAAATATTTAGAATAACTACATTAAAAAATATGTTATGAAATTAAAGAATTTCAACTAGACATTATATATTTTATTTATGCTTTTTACTTACGTTTTAATTTTCTTTGACTTTATCCATTTTTTAATTTTTTTCCCCTGCCTTTCTTTTTGAAGTAACGAGGCGGTTTCTATTTAGATAACGAATTTTTATAAAAGTTCTTAACGGTAGAAAAAACGTATTGATGTTTTATATTAACTGTGTCATTTCGGAATCCATTCATTACATAGTTGCTCATTTACTTTAGGGAACACGCGGAAAATTATATTTTTACCTTTTGTTTTTCTATCAGAATTTATACTAGTTGTAATCGCGCAAACTGGCATTTCGTTAATAGTTTTAAATTTTTGTAAATTCACTGCAAAAACTGAGGAAAGTCATTATAGAAAATAACAAATGTCTTAGAATATGTTACAAAAAGAAATGCTCCAACATTAGTTAGAGCTAGTAAGGTCGAATGCTCTGTTCTTGAAGTAAAAGTGCGAGCTTTGCGCCAAAGTGACGTCACTGGAGAAAATCGGAGGATTGGCTCGGCGAGAGTTTCTTCAAAGGAGTGAACCAGCCCTTCTATTCTCTTAAGCCCTGATATTTCAATTATCTTCTTTTGTCCCTTGATTCACAGTATTTTCACTGTTTATTTTTAATTTTGGCTTATGAATAAAATTTTATTTCTTAAATAATAAAATTTGAAGCAAAATATGAATGTTTTTCCTTTAAAAGTATTTTTGGCACCAAAATTTGTGCCATATTTTATTTAAAATAACAAATTGCTGCTCTTAACTATTATATATATACATAAATCATAATTACATCTATCTATCTATGTATGTTTTTATGTATTTTAATATATATATATTATTTTATCGTTATAAAATCTACAAAAAAATTATTACAATATTTTGCCATATGATTGATAAGAACAACTTAATTATTAAAATAAATTAATCCACAATTTAAAATAATTTACTCTAAATGAAAATATAATCAAGAATCATAACTAAATTCTAAAATGAGGATCACAGCTAATTTTAATATGAAATTGCGCAAGAGATTTTTAAAAATAAAAACAAGTATTACTCCCTTTGAACTTCAAAATTATGGCGGCAAGCCATTTCTTATGTAGTTCTTTATTTTTGGGAAACGCAAAAACTAATACTTTCCTACCATCAACTTTGTAATTTCCTCAGCAGTTTGATACACAGCACTTATTGTACCATTATTCATAACACTAAGAATTAATTTAAGCTGAAATTCATAACATTTGGTGAATAGCTCGTTTGATCAGATTCGGAGTTTTTCGTAAAAATAGCTACCCTGGCTGGTTTTCCTCTGGGCCTAACTCGACTACGTCATCACGGTTTATAGTAACCCGTTGTGAGGCTTGATTCTTCTCTAGAAGGTAATGACTGCACTCGACGGGATTGGACTGCAACTGAATAAAAATAGGTTCTCTCCAATTATGTCTGTAAATTTGTACCAATGCAAATTTTATCTCTGATCAAGTCTGTATATATTTCTCCAATCATGGTTGTATTTTGATAATTTTGTAAAGCTACCATATTGAAGCTTAAATTCAAAATGTACCTTTTCATTGTAAATTTTTATATTCATGATGAATGGGATAGGGGCCGCTGCGCGGCCCAGGTGCCCAGCTTTTTTAAATAAAGTAAGTAAGTAAGAATAAAAATAGGTCGTCTTCTTCAGTGATGACCATCGTGGACAAATATGGAGGCTCTGTGGTGAGCATTGGTGAAAATCTGAAATTTATAATATATATAAATGTTTAAGAGAATTTTTAGCAGCTATTTTGTACTAATTATTTTGGTTGAAATGTTCATTATACACAGTTTTATAATAATAATCGTAAAATTCATTGAACAATTGAGTATTACATTTTAAAATGAGAGTAGAATTTAATAATTATTTCATTTTATAGTTGTAAAACGGTAGATAAGTAACGAGATTCGTCATAAAGTTTTACATGATACGAGAATATTATACGATTGCTTTATAATGAAAGAACAACAATTTAAGTTTTAAAGTTTTTGTAATTTTTTTTTCCCCTGTCATCGGTGTTAGCAATTAGAGAGTCTTTTATCGTATAAATATTAAGTCAGTATTGTTCCCTTTTAAATAAAAATTTATTGAATTTTGTCAATAGAAATTACCTAATTATTGCAGCAAAAACTTATAAAATTTCTAATCAAACTTTCCTTTATTATAATTTTGTGTAAATAATTATTAATAATATAAATGACTATTAAAAGGAATTAATTGAGAATATCCAATTTTAATGAACTAACTGTTTACGCAATCAGATTTATAAAGTAAGCACAACCCGAAGGAGATTGAAGTAATGGCATTAAAATCGAAATTTCAAAAGAAATAAATCACGTTTTAGTGTACAGTGACATAAACAAAAAGTCTAATCTAATGATCAGATGTTTACGTTCTAGCACTCAATCTTAATGGATCAAGAGGGTGATGCCACTTAATTATAGCAGACAATATATTTTAAGTTGGGAAATCAGACACTAAAACGCACTTACTTTGAGAAATTTTTTTTCCTGAGTATTCGGATATTTGATCCCCAGTATATAGGTTTTTTTTAAATTTAATTTTATTTTATGACCGCCGTTCAACAGCCGACCCAATTTTTGGGTTTACGACTACTAATGTTCAATGCCGTAGCCTTGTAATTTTGAACCAAATCAGAAGACAAGGAAACTCCTGGATCAGTACCCCCAGAGGTTTTGATTTGTTATGGGGACATGGAGGACAGGTATATAGGGGTTGCCTCAATCTGGAAATATTGTCCCAATAGTTTGGTCAGGAAAGCGATGCAGTGTTAGGACTCTTAGTGTTAACTTTACTTTTTGCGCATTTCACCATATATCGGGAACTTTCCTGTGAACTTTTAAGAGAATTGAAAATTTTTTGCACTCAATGTTTTAATGTCCATTTAATTTAGAATTTCCTTAATTCCCTACCACTATTGTAAGATTTTTCACCTAACTTGTAAAATTAAAAAGCTTAGAATTCTTTTCAAAATCACTCAAGCAAAGTGATTGTGTTTTATTTAAATCTTATTTAGAAAGTATTTTTCTAAAAGTATTTATAAAAGTATTAAGTTTTTATCTAACTTTTGTTTTTTATTTATCTATAGTTATTGAAAGCTAAGTTGATATTTTTTAAGTTGAAATGAATGTCGCCCTGCATTGCATATTTCAAAAATTATTTCAAAAGAAATATAACAACATTAAATATTCAGGACTTACAATTATAAATCAAACAATCACTACATTTATTTATTAAAAAACACTCTTATGAACTGATAATAAATTGATCTAAGCCTTAAATACGAGTTCTATAACATATAATTTATTTAAACTCAGTACATACATACCTCTATTGTCGCGAATGGCTCAATTTTAAAATATAGTTATTCTTTAAAAAATTTTCTGATATTTTTATATGAATGATAGTATTAAGTTCGAGAATTAAAAATTTGTGTTTAAAAAAGTTATTAAAAATTATAATTAATATATACAACAGGAGGTTTTTAATTGAAGGTTGACAATTTTTTTAATTATGCAATTTTTTTAATTATGTTATTTTTTAATTATGTTTTTAATTAAATTCATATTACAGTATTTAGGAATCTATAAATTTATGCTACGTATGATTGTTGCAGAATAACCTGTACGCAATGTATGTAAATAAAATTTATTTTTAAAATTATGCATTTTCTATTAATTGCATTTACTATTCTTATATTGAAAGAGTATCAAGGTATCTATGACCTCCATAATAAATGAAGTATTTACGGAGTTTTATATATATAGGAATTGATTCAATTTTTCACGAAGTTTAAGATCTCATCTCATTGCATAAAAAGTAATTTAATAAATATTTTGTTTTTTACAATAAATGCTTCTAGCAATGAAACAAACGCTTTCAAACTTTATTTTAAAAATATCGATTATTTCAATTGCAAGAAATTATTACTTTAAAGCGTGATAACTTATTTGAATACTCCAATTTGTTTTCTAGTAAATAATATGTCTTTGTTAATTTCTAAAAAAAATCTTCATTAAAAGGCTCACATTATTCTTTTATAGAAAATATTGATTAATTAGAGAATATCACTAAAATAAAACAGGTTATGTTATCTTACAATAAAAATAAATAGAATTAATTCTTCAAAATAGCGTTCCATTAAAACATGGTATTAAAATGTTACGTTATTTTTTGTGATTGGTTCATTAATAAAATATTTTTATTTCTTCGCAAACACAATTCTTGTAAAAAGAAATTAAAAAATTAAATCTGTTATATCAAAAAACAAGATCGTTTTATAAAATATGAATTATTGCGTTTAGTAAAATATAAATACAGTGTATTTGTAAAGTGATCCTAACAATAAAAAGATTATTTTCATTTTTAACTCTCTACTAAAATGAATTAACGAGTTATTTTTATTCATCAAAGAATATCGAATTACACTGTTTAGGGTAATGTAAATTTCGTTCTCCCACCACATTTACGCGCAATCTATCACCAATTCCAATTGCAATCACCAAGTTTCTAATCTACGGTATGGTTTGGCAATTCGCACACTGTACAGTAGCACACCGCAGATCACTGCTACCAAGTTTGTCACACACGTGTATATATATATATATATATATATATATATATATGTAGAGCTGTTGGTTCAATATCATAGTGTAATAACTGCGAACATTGCGTCAGCCATCATCATGTAATACTTCAGAGCATTGCATCATCCTCTTTGTCGTTGAGATGCGCCAGCGAGTCCGGACAGGGAAGTCCCGATGGGAAACTCCCGAATTTATAATTAACTCAGAACTTCTTCGATAGAAGAATTTAATTTCTTATATACATGCGTTTTGGAGACCACTGCGAGAAGGCAGCTCTCACCTATCATGTCACTCACCGTTAAACACTTATTTCCTTTTATTTCTATTAAATGTTAAATTTCAATGTTATATCATCGTCATTATTTCATCCAATGCTGCACAAACTCCTACATATATATATATATATATATATATATATATATATATATATATATATATATATATATATATATGGCAAACCTGGCCAAAATATCTAATATCGGATCAATAATTGGGAAAAAATGGGCACAACCTGCATCCTAAATAGAGAAACTGGTCCCTTGTTCAGCGAAGCAGCATACTAACATCTTTTCCGTAAAGAAAAAAAAAAAAAAAAAAAAAAAAGTCTATTAAAGTGTATTAGGTGTGGTAGCTCAGAGGAGAGCTCTTGCTTCTCAATGAGGTGGCCCGGGTTTGAATCCGACCACAATGCATATCCTCAGTAGTAGACGGATCATTATCTGACATTTAAGTGCCAGGATAATGACCTTTGTAAAATTGAGCTTTTTTACATACCTTTTCTTCTGCATTTAACCATAACATTTTTACTTTGTTTCTTTAAGAACAGGATTTTTTTATAAGACTGAATAATTATAAATTATTAATAATTTAGAGAAGGGAGGAAAATGGCAATATAAAAAATCTACTTGCTACTACTACTCTACTTTATAAAAGAAATCTACTACTTTAAAAAAAAATCTACTTTATGAAAAAAAGTGGTTGGGTATTTACTAGAATCGAGTGAAAAATTAAATTTTCCAATTATTTTTTTTTAATTTTAAACTAGCGATCAAAACTTTACCCAACCTTTTGAAAAGTACATCTTAAAATATTTTTAATTTATATTGAGTCTATTTACCATTACATTTGATTTGAATATTAAGAAATTACTCGAAAATTTCCAATTGTTACCTTCTCTTAATTTTTTTCTTCTAAATGTTGTGTAAAACCTCTAAAGCAATGAAACAATTTCTAATTAGCAAACAATATCTTTTAGGCAATGCCTTGACGTATTGTACGAATATCTTGGCGCTTTATACGAAGGATTTCTTCCGTTTATTATTTCCTCTCAATCATATTTAGCGAAATGTTTTTGTTTATAACAAAGTAAAAATCATAGGAATAGAATATATATACTGAGAATATATATACATCTGACCCCCCGAGTCAAACTAGCTGCGAAAAGAATCATTAACAGCATTAAATAAAAAATTTTCTGGAAAATTTCCTCTGAGATATTGAAAATCGATTAGATTGGAGGAAAAACTTTTAATCTAACTTTTAACGAAACAAACCACAAATAAATTCGGAAGACTCCGCTTGCTATGATGCTACCTACAAAATAAACGCTATTTTACGCAAATATAGCCAAATAAGGGATAAAACTCAAAACATGGCTTACTTTATTTATGCTGTGATATTTATTTCGTTAAATTTGTTTTAAGCTCACGACCCGTTAGAATTTATAAATTACAGAAAATTCTTATAAATGGTAAAATTACACATAAATTTAAACCGAATCACAATAATAGAACTACCTAGAATACTAAGCCCGTTCACACATCGCCTCATAAACATAACATAAGCGGAATAATACACCGGTTTTTTAAATTTCTTTCGGCTTTGGGCAGCTTGTTAATGTTTACATTCAGTCAACCATCCATAATGGCGAAAATAGAATCAAGAAAATTAATTCTAAAATTTAACACTAACGGAATTTTAGGGTTCGATTTGAGTAGTTTTTAGTTATGTTTAAAGCTTAAATAGTTTAAACTAGTGTTACTTCGTTCCTATTTCTGCTATATTCACAATAAATTGTATATATAGAATTTTTGAACAATATCTTTGTTTAAGTTTTACCTCAGATATTGCAGATATATAAATTTTCAGGATAAATTCGCCGGTAGAGGATAAATTAAAAAAAAAAAAAAAAAAAAAAATGCACTTTAGAATTCTGAAGGGTGGATCAATCAATTTTCACTATTAGAAATAAAATTTTAAAAGAATTTTCATTTTTATTTTATAATATGGAAGCACGCTTTACTCTAGTCTTGAGAAGTATGAAGAAAATTCTATTGTTCAGTATGAAAAGATAGAAAGTGCCCTTTTTACTCTGTTGTATGTTCTAGCTTTAAGAGACACAGCATGTATGTTGCAAAAAAAGCATGTGCATACATATTTAAACTTCTAATGAAAGTATCCGACAGAATTAAGCGGTAAATAAATTACCCGAATTTTTTTTTTTTTCTTTCTAAATGCATCCTTGTATTGTGCGACTTGTTCTTTCGCGAACAGAATTTTCCAGTAGACCTAATTTAATAACAGACAATTAACAATAGAAAGACTGAAGCTTAGTATACACCTATAATTGCCCAAAAGCAGTCAAAAAGACTGCATTCTGAAAGAATAACTAATGTGTAAAGAAATTCGTTTAATTAATTTCTTTCTTTTTTTTTTTTTGTATTATATACAGTTATATAGCAAGTTATTAGAAAATATGAATAATAAAAAAAATTTGATTCACTTGGAAAAAAAATAATTTATGCATTATCATTCGTACATTTTTGCATATGAAAAAGCAGTCAAACTGACTTCCGTGAGCAATCTAGTGTTAAGAATGAAAAAAACTATAAAAAAAAAATAAATAAAAAAATAAAGATTTATTAAGTTTTATTAACTGCGCATAAGCTTCAAAAACATAGAATCCATTATGAAAGGTTAGAACACAATGAAACTAAGTTTTCTTCAGAATTGTTTTTAGTTATTTTCTATTTGATTTTATAGCATAAGGCTATCATTCAATATCGATTATAATTTCCATAATTATTATTGAGACTTTAATAAGGGCTTATTATCACCATATCTCGTATTCAAAATTTGTACTGTTTTCAAAAATTTTAAAATTTTCTACTTTTTCTAATACAACAAAAAATTTTCAGGAATGAATTTTTAACAATTAATTTTCAAGATGATTTTATGACATCTTTTATTAATGTGTACAGAATATTATTGTGACTTGGACATCACTGTATCAAAGCTATTATTCATTATCTATTATAATTCCGACACATGTGATTGAGGCATTAATAGGGGTAAAATGTAATAAAAACTTTAAATCACCGCACCACATCATGACATTATTTATGGTCTGTTGATTACAGCTTATTCAACATCTGTATACAAAGCAAAATCAGTTAATCCGAGTTTTATCTTGCTATCAGAATTAACATTTTCGTTTCTATGAACTATTAGCTGCACACCCTGAGTATTGTATCAAATGTAGCTATACTTATTTAAATTTTGAATTAACTTTCGTTTAAAAAATACTTTTAAAAATAACGTAAATTTTTAATTTATTTAAGTGTTATAAAAAGAATTCTTTAAAATTCATTAAAATGTTTAATAATAGTTAAAAAAATATATATTCTGAATATAGAAATCGTCGCAAATTACCAAATATTAAAATTCAGCTGATTAAAAATATTTATACTTTCTCACCCCCCCCCCCTGGATAGTTCATTCTCAGAAGAAATTACTAATAGTACATGCAATAGTTCATGTTTTCTTTATTAAATATTATTAGCTAAATGAATGAATGTAGTCTTTCTTCAACGAAATTTCTTTATTGTAAATGTCTTTCTATAACTAAATTTTTAATTGCTACGTTAAATACCTTTCATAATATTTTTTATATAAATAAGTGGTTGTTTCCCTACAACAAATTTTCTTAGATACTTATCTTTTCAATTTTCGTCATTTTCGGTATTTTTTTTTATTTACGTCATTTTTAAAGAAAGTTGCAATTAAAATTTGGCCAAGGAAATTTGCCCTTTCATGTGCATGTATTTGGCCAGAGCCAATTATATATTTTGAACATATCACACAGATTAAGTATTTTTTATAATTTATTTAAATGACTGCACAAAAGAATTCTATAAAGAAACTTCCAATTTATAAGCTGCTCACTATAAGCGTATATGACTTAACATTAGTTGAGTAGCACTTCAGACGGGACCAGTAAAAACATAACTACAACCGAGTGTTCCCGTTTTCATTATAAATATGTGTAAAATAGTGGACTCTATAAATATGTGTAAAAAATAAGGAAAAAGAAAAATTCTTTTGTATCTTAAAAACTGTTCTCTCCCAGTGGTAAATGATTTATTTGATAATTTTATCTAAGGAATAAGTTTGAATAAACTTTAGAATGAAACATAATGTTTGAAATATGTTATTTAAGTCGATTGTTTTCACATGAGCTCTTTTTAATATTAGAAAAATAATTAATAATTAATTAATTAGTAAATAAAATTTTTTTAAGAAAAGGATTTCAGAAGCCTCGGGTTTTATTTCTTTCAGTATCAATTTCGCTAGCATAATGGTTCTAATTATGTGCAATAGCTTGAAGGAAAAAAAGAAACAGCCATGAATAGATTAATAGCATAAACTCAAAGTGATAATATCAGATTAGTAGTCACAAATAACCTTTTAAAACATTAACGCATCAATAAAAACGTTACAAGATTTTGTAGGCGTTTCACCGGCATTGGTATTTTTATGGATTATTCAAAAAAAAAAAAAAAAAAAAAAATGGCGTTCCCAAATTTTTATGCGTAGTAAAAAAATGTGTTTCAATTAAACACTTGCTTTTGTTCGGTGAAATTTATTTAATTTCAAACATATAAGCAGGTTAGTTTATTTCTTGCTAACAAAACTAATGAAGGGAAACAATTAAACAACAACTTCACATTGAACTGACTTAATCTGTTTATTTTGTTTTTGGCATTGTTTTTGTTTTGTTATTAACTTTTAATACACTTCAAATAAAGCTTCATAAAGGTCGTTTAGGACTAGAGAGATTATAGGGGGGGAGGGAACTTGCATGGGACCATTAAAAAATGTTCCTCTTTCTCGAATTTGCTTTAAAAAAAAAAAAAAAAAAAAAAGCTGTGTGAATTATGAAACACTAGAACAACATTTAATTTCGTCTAGCATATTTAGGAAGGTATCTGTTTCATCAAAATAATGTGTTAAAAAATTAAAATATTTACTAACATTAAGCGTAGGATGTTGTTTTATATATTGCCTGCAAGCTGACCGTGCGGTTAGCTTGCCTGGCTGTGAAGCCAATGGCTGCGGGCTCGAAACCCGCTCAGGGTATGGATGTCACTCTTTGTGTGTTGTCTTCTATTGTGTGATGTGTGATTGTGGGCCACTCTATGAACGGGTGTCTGTGGCAATGTGGCGTGGGTAATGTTGCTCGCCTCCTTGATTAAGGATCACAGGTGCCCACCGGGCGAAAATTTCTATTGGCGTTAAAGGAGCGTTCTCGCAAATCGCCAAAGAGCTGTGCGCTTATGTTTTGGTTTTGTTTTCGGTATCACGTATCTATCGTTCACCAAGTTATATATGGGTGAGACATTTCAGAGTTTCAATTAAGCTGGTCTTCATTAGATTTTTATGAAATATAAAGCGTATTTTTTTTTATATTTTTTTTATAGCGCCGACATAATCGTTTGTATTTGTTAACAAAATTGTGTTTATTAGCGTGTTTTTGAAGGTCGTAATAAAACTAAGATAAAAAAATTATATATTATTACCTCCATTACCCCTTTTATATTTTCATAACTTTCATTAAATATATTTCGAGTAGTGAACTTCTTTACCTATTCGTCCACTAATTAAAATTAATAATTTCACAATAACCTTTAATCCTTAATAATGAAATGATTATTACAATAAAGTTTGTTTACTTAAAAGATTAAAAAATTTTTTTTTATTGTTCAGCAGAGACTTTGTTTCCAATTCTATACTCATTAATTAAACTTAATGGTTCTGCTCGATAACCAATTACAAAATTTTTTTTAAAAAATTTATTTGATTTTCAGTTTTTATGGAATTCTTTAAGTATTTTTCGACGTAGAGATTATTTAGCAATAATGCGAAAAGCTGAAATTTATAAATGTATAATATTTATAAATGTTTAAGAGAATTTTTAGCAGCTATTTTGTACTAATTATTTTAGTTGAAATTTTCATTAAACGCAGTTTTATAATAATAATCGTAAAATGCATTGAACGATTGAGTATTACATTTTAAAATGCAAGTAGAATTCAATAACTATTTCATTTTATAATTGTAAAACGGTAGATAAGTAACTTCATCATAAAGTTTTACATGATACGAGAATATTATACGATTGCTTCATAATGAAAGAACAACAATTTAAGTTTTAAACTTTTTGTGGAAAAGAAAAAAAAAAAAAAACGAAATTTTTTCCTGTCATCGGTTTTAGCGATTAGAGATATTTTTATAGTATAAATATTAAATCAGTATTGTTCCCTTTTAAATAAAAATACATTTCGCTCCGGAAAAAAAATTACTTGAATTTTGTCAATAGAAATTACCTAATTATTGCAGCAAAAACTTTTAAATTTCTAATCAAACTTTTCTTTATTATAATTTTGTATAAATAATTATTCTTAATAATATAAATGACTATTAAAAGGAATTATTTGAGAATGTCCAATTTTAATGAATTAACTGTTTACGCAATCAGATTAATAACTTTTTTCATAATTTACAAATGGAGAAAATGTCTTTTACAGTTTAAAAGTGAAAAGAAAAATAAAGTTGAGATTAAATTTATACAGTAAGCATAACCCGAAGGAGGTTGAAGTAATGGCATTAAAATCAAAATTTCAAAAGACAAAAATCACGTTTTAGTGTACAGTGAACAGTAAACAAAAAAAATTTAAAACTAATTTTTGATCTAATGATCAGATCAGTTTACGTTCTAGGACTCAAACTTTAGATTTAGAATTTCCTTAATTCCCTACCACTATTGTAAGATATTAACTTTTCACCTAACTTGTAAAATTAAAAAGTTTAGAATTCCTTACAAAATCACTCAGGCGAAGTGATTGTGTTTTATTTAAATGTTATTTAGAAAGAATTTTTCTAAGAGTATTTCATTTAAAGTTTTTATCTAGCTTTTGTTTTTTATTTATCTATAGTTATTGAAACTTAAGTTGATTATTTTTAAGTTGAAATGAATGTCGCCCTGCTTTGCATATTTCAAAAATTATTTCAAAAGAAATGTATAACTTAACATTAAACACTCAGGACTTACAATTATAAATCAAACAATCACTACATTTATTTATTAAAAGACACTCTTATGACCTGATAATAAATTGATTTAAGTCTTAAATGTGAGTTCTATTACATATAATTTATTTAAACTCAGCACATACATCTAACCTCTGTTGTCGCCAGTGGCTCAATTTTAAAATATAGTTTTTCTTTTATAAATTTTCTGATATTTTCATATAAAGGATAGTATTAAGTTCGAGAAATAAAAATTTGTGTATAAAAAAATTGTTAAAAATTATAATTATTATTAATATTTGACAACAGAAAGTTTTTAATTGAAGGTTGACAATTTTTTTAATTATGTCATTTTTTTTAATTTTGTTATTTTTTAATTATGCTATTTTTTAATTATATTTTTAATTACCAAACTCATATAACAGTATTTAGGAATCTATAAATTTATGTTACGTATGATCGTTGCAGAATAACCTGTACGCAATATATGTAAATTAAATATATTTTTAAAATTGTGCATTTTCTATTAATTGCATTTATTATTCTTATATTGAAAGAGTATCAAGGTATCTATGACCTCCATAATGAATGAAGTATTTACGGACTTTTATATATATTAAGGAATTGAATTAATTTTTCGCGAAGTTTAAGATCTCATCTCATTGCAAAAAAAGTAATTTAATAAATAATTTTTTACAATGAATGCTTCTAGTAATGAAACACACGCTTTCAAACTTTATTTTAAAAATATCGATTATTTCGTTTGCAAGAAACTACTACTTTAAAGCGTGATAATATTTTTGAATACTCTAATTTTTTTTTCTAGTAAATAATAATATGTCTTTGTTAATTTCTAAAAAAAAAAAAATCTTCATAAAAATACTCACATTATTCTTTTATAGAGAATATTGATTTAATAGAGAATATCACTAAAATAAAACAGGTTATGCTTTCTTACAATAAAAGTTAAATATAATTAACTCTTCAAAATAGCGTTCCAATAAAACATGGTATTAAAATTTTACGTTATTTTTTGTGATTGGTTCATTAAAAAATTATTTTTATTTCTTCGCAAACACAATTCTTGTAAAAAGAATTTAAAAATTAAATCTGTTATATCACAAAACTAGATCGTTTTATAAAATATAAATTATTGCGTTTAATAAAATACGAATACAGTGTATTTGTAAAGTGATCCTAAAAATTAAAAGGTAATTTTTTTTTTAATTCTCTACTAAAAAGAATTAATGAGTTATTTTTATTCATCATGGCTAGTCGAGGAATATAAAAAGAATATCGAATTACACAGTTTAGGTTAATGTAATATCGATCTCCCACCACATTTACGCGTAATCCATCGCCAATACCACCTGCAATCGCCAAGTTTATAATCTATGGTATGGTTTGGCAATACGCCCACCGGGTAACGTTGAATGAGCAGCACTTCCGGCATCTTCCGAGGCAAAAAACAAAAGTTGAGTGCCTGCCATTAGGAAAAAAAAAATATATAAAGAAAAGAAATGTCTACAAATGTATACGTGTCTAGAAAAATTTATAAATTAAAATTGTTCAAGAAATTTAAAAAAAAAAAAAAAAAAAAAAAATATTATTTTGTGATTAACATTTATTTGAAGAAAGATAACTGCTTACACAGTTTGAAGGCATGCTGAAATAATTTATTTTCATTTAAAATAAATCAAAAACATTTTGGTTACTATTACTAAAATAACTCCTGTTAAAAAAAGTCTAATTCAAGACGAATTAAAATAATTTGAAAATATGAACTCTGTTATTCAAAAGAATTTTTTTAAAAAGTAATTTCACCTCTCTATTAATTTTATAGTTTATATTTAAAATCGAGGAGTGAACTTAATTAAATTTTAATTGCAGAGATTAAATTTTAAAAGTACTGCAATTTTCTAACACAAATTATTTTAGCACTGGCGAAATAGTGAGTAGTGAAATATTTTGCAATCATTATGAACTTTTATTTTGTTTAAACAATTTTACAACATATCCAAAACTCATGTCAAAATTATCTTAAAATCGTTGTTAGCATGAAAAATGGAAGGGGGGAGTTAGTCCTTGTCAAAACAATCTTCAAAACTCACTCAAGCAAAGATCTTTTTTTCCCTTCCAAATTTAACTTTATTTTGTGTTGCAAAACCTCTTTCCCGAGGTTTTCTTATTGGGACTGTTGAGCAATAACAGTTGAGCTACAGCGTTGAGTTATATGTATCGTTAATATATTTTCAGGGGCCGTGATGGCACAGGGGATAGAGTATTCGTCTTCCAATGAGGTGAACCGGGTTCGAATCCCAGCGATGGCTGGTTGACACGAATTCCGCACCCGGCTTACACCGACCACAGTGCTGTCGTAAAATATCTTCAGTGGTAGACGGATCATGGGTTAGAGTTAGAGTCCCTTTGCCATCAGGCCGTGGAAGGTTTCCGTGGTTTTCCTCTCTTTGTAACGAAATACTGGTTAGTTCCATCAAGTCTCCACGAAAAGTCCTCTACGAAGGCAAATTTCTCCCAATACTTGATCCAGGAGTTCCCTTGTCTTCTGGATTGGGTTCAAAATTACACAACTACCAAATTGAACATTAGTAGTCGTATACCCAAAAATTACGTCGGCTGTTAAACTACGGTTATATGCATAATATATATATATATATATATATATATATATTTCCAAATATCTATCATTTTCATGCAGTTCCGAATAATACAATTTACTGATTTTCGAAGAGACTTTCTTTTTTCATCGACATATAGGAAATAAGCCTCGTTTCCGAAGAGTATTTTCACTTCCGGTAAAATTTTTGAGGAGTGTAACTCAAATCCAATACGTGAATTACGATTACATTTAGACGCGTTGTGGCGAACTCCAACTGATGCTGAATTTGTAAGTTTTTTTTTAACCCTTTAACTGTTTCGCTACTTAGGTAAATTTGTACAAAAACTTCTTTGAGAAGCAAAGCGTTTTCGTTAAATATAGCAAGGAGGAAGTGAAAGAGTTCTGCTGTTCTGAAAAGCAATTTCAAACTCACTTCGGGTTGGCGAGAGTTTGTTCACAATGTTTAGAATCGTAAAATGTTTAAACCCAGTTCTTAAACTAAGTAAAACGATATTTCTTGTAAAATTTCGCAACGAGAATTTTATAAGAATAGTAAGCATAAAAAGATACAAATCTGGTAAAGGTAGTAAATATATATATACAAGATGTTCCATAATCATTGTCCTTAATATATATTCCGGGAGCTTTGCCAAAAGGAAAAGTATAATATTTACATTAATGGTTTCACATAATATTTAAATGAAAAAAAAAAAATAAAGCAACAACGATAACGAATTACTACAGAGGAAGGCGGAACTGAAATCATCAAAACCTGTTACAGAAATTTAAGGAATATTTGAAAGAGAACACCTTCAATTTTCATTAAGAAGCAAAGCTTGTTTTGATGTTATTTATCCCGCCTTCTTCACTAGTGTTTCGAGTGATTTCGGAAATATTTTTTCAAATTTTAATATTATTTTTTGGCCATTAATGCGACGAGATGAATTACTTTAATTCTTTGCATTAATGTATACTTTTTTGATTTCTTTTTCACAAAAGGTGATTGCGGAACAACTAGTGTATAATGATTCTAGAGAAATATAACATTCATATGCATTGAGCAAAAATGTGTCAAAATAGCTGCGAAACAAATAATAGTCGAATTTAAGAACCCCATGTTTTAAAAATTAAAACATCGTATACTCATTTTTGAGCAAAATGCACGTGGAGGGAGATTTGTGTGAGCGAGTTGTTTTTTGACTGACGATAATATTCGAACCAAAGATTTCCGGTTTCGTGGTAAGATGAGGATGGTCTAACCACCATTTTTGTACACTTCTGTACAGAAAGAATTAGGGAATTATGTATAGAGGCAGCAGCAATTACACATCATGACATACATTTCATTCACTTAAAAAATTTTAAGGTATGAGCAAAAAGTGAAATTGAAATTAGCGATCACCTGACTGAGCTATTTGGACCATATTTTCCATATTCGAAATCAGTATGTCATTACGGCCGCCACGGTTTAAAGTTTCCTAACTCTTCCTAGACTGGGGTGAGTGCGCAAAATAAAAATCGGACTATCCTGAAAAACTTTTAATCCTAATGATCGGATTTTAACGTTCTAGGACTCAATCTTAAAGGTTTGAGAGGGTGACCTCAAAATATGTTAATTAGTTACTGCAGAAGTTATTTTAAGTTACGAAATCAGACACAAAACTTACTTTCTCTGAATAAAGATACTCTTTATTCGAGGGATTTCTGTCCCCCAAAAGAGGGTGCAGCCCATACTTTGTTGAGGAGAGCGGTCCAATGCATTAACCCCTTCTTGTTAATTTTATTTTTTGCGTATTTCGCCGTATCTCGAGAATTTTTGAAGCGGATAGAAATTTTTTTTGCACTCAACTCTAAAATTCGTTTAATCAAAGATAATTTCATGCAAAATAAATATTTATTATTTTTTAAAATTATTTTAAAATTTATTATTTTTTATTTATTTTCCAGTAAATATTTAATTGCTATTAATTTAATTACTATTAATATTTAATAATTTCCAGTAAATATAAATTTACTTAATAATAGTCGAAAAGTTTTGAATTGTAAGGTATAAAATTTTTTACATAGTTTTAAAGGGTTTAATTTTAGATGACAAAATACAAGATTTGAGCGAAATCGGTCGAATAACTCGTAATAAAATTGAATTTTTAAAATAGGGCTTCTTTAAAATTTGATTTCTCAGGAACTATTCAAGCGATTTCATTAATATTTAGTATTTTGCCTATTTAAATTACATTCTTTGAAATGTAAAAAATTGTATTCCTTCAAATTACAATTCAAAATTTTTTCGACTTTTATTAAATAAAATAATAAAAAATAATAAATATTTATTAAAAATTATATTTTTCAGCGGCCGACCGGCCTGTGTAGGGATTAGGGAACTGCCCTTGCATCAGAAAGGTTCTGGGTTCGAATCCCAGGCAAGGCATGGATGCTCTTTCCATCTCTGTACTATCTGTCCTTGTGGGAGCAACGTTGGCTCACCTATTATGGTGCCTCTGAAAGAGTGGCCAACAAATCTGCCCTTCAGGTGCCTGTATCAGGTGCCTGTATGTACTGTCTGCCCTTCAGGCGCCTGTATGTATTGAAATTTTTTTTCTTCAGTGAATTATCTTTGGATAAACGAATTTTATAGTTGTGTGCAATTTTTTTTAAATTCGTTTAAAAAGAAAAGTTCTCGAGATATGGCGAAATACGCAAAAATTAGCATTAAGGGGTCCAAATGTTGGACCATCCTCCTGACCAATCAATGGGGACCATATTTTCAAGATTGCGACCACCCTCTATATTTTAGGGAATCGGAATCCTTCGAAAAAAAAGTATGTTTGTTCAGAGAAAGTACGTTTTTGTGTCTTTCGTAACTTAAAATATCGCCGGCACTAATAATTTAGCATATTTGAGGTCAATCGCTTGAATTTTTAAGATTGAGTCCCAAAATGCTAAGATCCGATCATTAGATCAAAAGTTATTCAGGGTGGTCATTTTTTTTTATATTTTTCGCATTGAACTGTGGTGCTTAGAGCATCCTACTAGAAACGCGGAGGTTATTGGTTCGCAACCAGCGGCTGCCAACGAACATCTCTCTTAAACACATTTTCTTCTCCATTTTGAGCATTTTGTTCAAAAATGAATACATGGATTTTGAAATTCGATTATTATTTATTTTGGAGATATTTTAACATTTTTTTTTTGCTCAATTTTGAGAAACTCTTTTTTACTGTGAATATGTTCCTAGTTAGAAATATATAATGCGTTTAGTAATTGTTTCTTCTTAATATGGATTTTAAATGACTGATTTGAGATTTTCATGACGAAGATTTATAATAGATTTATAATGAAGATTTTAAGTTAAGTATTAAGTAAGTTATAGGTAAGTATGTGTTAAATATTTGATTATGCTGTAAGTACTCGTTGAAACAAAAAAAATGGCACTAAGTTATTTATGAACTATCTAATTATAATTCAGCATAAAGCAACTCAGACATGATTTTTTCGACTTGCGATAACATATCATTGATCTTTAATCTCTAAAAAAAGAAACAAATAAATAAATGTAAATAAAAAGGAGTAAAATGAAAAGTAAAATAAAAATATATTGAGATTGTAAAATTATATTAGTATAAAATAAGCGTCATAAAGAAAGAAGGAAAATCTGAAATTTTCTTTGCTTATGTAACAGTAGTGCTTCCCGAATTGTTTGAAGGCTTTTTTTTTTTTTTTGCCCCGAATGTACTTTGCAATAATTTGAATTTTAAATTTTAGAAATGTGTACTTTAACATTTCTACGCCCCTTTAAGATTTGTACCTGTGATTGAAAATAACTCCTTCACTCGATTCAACGGCGATGAAAAAAAAAAAAAAAAAAAAAAAAAAAAAAAAAAAAAAACGCTTGAATAATCATTAAGTAGTGTCATCACATATTAATGGAACTTTTCAATCGTTTTTTGTTGGCATACGGAAAAACAAATTTTTGGTTACAAACAATTCAACTCTTGATTCCATGGCCTTTTCCTACCGTAGGGGCCAAAGGTCAAGGTTGTGCAATAGTCGTGCACTGTTTGTCCCAGTCCCGTAAATCACGTGCTCGTCCTGGCGTGTCAACTAACTGCAAGTGACACAAATCGGTTGTGACGTCACCAAACAACGGCCATTATTCGTTGTCATGGCAACTGCTCAGCGTCCCCACACCGAATTCTGTAGTTCATATTAAAAAGCTAAGCGGTCTAGTATTAGTTACTTACTCATGTAAAACATGATTTCGTGATCGGCCAGGTCAGCTATGATCCCCTGGCTGACGGAGTTCGTGCTCGTTGTAGCCAGTGCATTGGCTGTCCTTTGTAATCCCCTTAATAGGAGAGCAGAGGTATTTTATACTCTTCTTTTTCTTTCTCAAAAACTTTTGACACAAAATTTTTTTTTTTTGTGGATAATTTTAAATTATATTTTAAAATATGGTTACTCTATAATGTTGTAAAATGTTTTTTTTTTTTTAACCTCAGGAAAATGAGAAAAAAATCAGAATTTGTTGTACAAGTTTGCAAAGAATTTTTTTGTGAGACATGTATCTTTATATATTGCAAAACATTTTTATTACTGTTATAGACATAACAAGGTTTTATTTAAATAAAATTTTAAAAAAAGAATCATGCCGGCGATTTTTTGTTGAAGATTCTTTTTCTTTTTGGAAAAACAAAAAAGAAATTTTATGTATCTACTACTAAAATAGAAATAAAATATTATCGAATGCAGTTTTCATCATTATAATATCTAATTATTTTTTATCACTATTTCTTTTTTTTATTATCATATTTTGCTTAATTAAGTAGAAAGTGTTTTCTTTTACATTTTTTTCCCAACTAGCTTTTAAATGTTTGGATTTTTTAAATCTAAGTTTACTTACTTCATAAAGTCAACTGGCTCATAAATCAAAACCTACATTGCTAAGTGCATTTAAAAAAATTTCAATTCTTATAAAAACTTTCCTTAAAATATTTATTAAAATTACTCTCTTAAGATGAATAAACCATACATGGAGAGATTTGTTGACAAACAAAGACTCTAAGTAATTGAACGCTTTTCGTCATGCCATGAAAAGGACTTAATTTCTTGAGTCTCACCAAACAAAACCCTTTTTTTTAAAAAATATTATTTATCTTGAAGCCATTTTTGTAAATTTATCATAACGTGATAGATGAAATGTAGCATTATAAAAAATATTTTGACTTTAAATTTTGATTGTTCGTTCAATCTAAAGTTTCATTTAATAATTAATGGAGAGCTGTTTGAAGACATAGAAATAATTTAAAAAAAGAAAATTCGCATGATTTATTTATTATGATTATTTGCATATTTAATTAGTGTTTTTAATCTATGGAAAACCACGAAAAATGTAAAAAAATCGATATTTTGTTATAAGTTGTATAACTAAAAAAAGGAAAAATATATGGGAGAATTACAGTAATTTTTTATGATTAAAATATGAACAAATTTAACAATCTTGTATTACTTTCGAAATATTTTAGGATTAGCTTTTACATTTTAAATTAGTATTTACAATATTATGTGAAATTTCCCCTTTAAGGAAAAATTTTTACGTATTATTTATTTAACTTTTATTTGTTACGAAATTATTTATCTCAAAATAAATGTTTAAAGTTTGTTATTTCGTGAAAATCATTTTTAATTGATACCGTAAAAAAAATAAAATATATATATATATATCAGGGTATAAAAGTTTTTAAGTTTAGATTTTTCAGTATACATAGTATTTTAAACCAATTGTTAATTTGTTAGTTTCCCTTAAAATGCGTTTGCAAGTTTTGCCTATAACTTTAGAATGCTCTTTCTTAATAGTTTATGATTAATTTACATTTTTTAAAATAAATGGATAAGCATTAGTTCAATTATTCTTCTGGAATAGCATAATAGGAAATGGTAGATTCAATTTTTCTAAAAGAAATAAATTAGTATTAGTTTTGAAATTTTGCACATATTACAAAACTATCCTTTGAGAAAATCTTGTTTTCATCTTGATATATTTCATCTGTTTCCACAGCAAAGAACCGAAAATTAAGACAAAAAGTGCTAAATTTCGAATTGTTTCCTATAAAAAAAGTAGTTTATCTTTTTTTTTTTATTATTTAAAAGAAGACATATCAATGCACTTTTTGTGTAAAGAATTATTTTGCAATAATTAAGTTGCTCAAAAGTTACTGATTTATTTTAAGTAGAATAATCCGCGTCGGATATAATCGGATGATAATGGCTTATAATTCTTATATGATTAAAATAAGTATGTCAGGTTACCCTATATTATAACAGAACAATCACCATTATACCTTTAATATTTAAGCCATTTTTTAATAAAGAAAATCCCGTTTCGAAATGCTATAAGGTCAGTTTTTTAGCATAGCAATAATTAAATAAAAAGAGAAATTTTTTTGAAATGGCTTAAGAAGTATCTAACAACGAAAGCATTCTAAGCATATACAGATGAAAAGCTCAGCGAAACAAATCGAATTTAGGAAAGTTCTTAACAATGTCTAGGATAATTCACATTCATATACACACGAAGAAAAATTCCAGCAAAATTGACGTATTGACAAAATTGACGTATTGTAATGACATTTCTGGTGGAAATTTTTTTTTTTTTTTTTTTAATAAAACCAAAATGTATGGTTATTCTGGTTTTTCAAAATTATAGTTCTTAATATCACACATTTAATAAAAATGAAAAGTAAATTTAACCAAATAAAGGATTTTTATGTCATGTTCTGAGATATGATTAAATTACCAAATTTTATCTCATTCACTAAATTTTAACACATTACAAAACCATATTCGACTGTTAATTTTACCGAAATCATTACCAAAGCCCTTCGGTAAAAATTACCGAACTTTTGGCGTTCTCACAGAGCCAGAAACACGGTAAATTTTACCATATTCTGATATATTTGACCATGTTTTTCTTCTCAGTTCATAATGGCTCCGACTTTCCGATTACGGCCGTTTTTAATTCCAAAATGATCTGAAGCTGTCTAGTTGATTCAGTACTCTTGTAAAGGATTTGGTATAAATATGTATATAATAAAATAGGTGATAATAAAATAGTTATATAATTAAATAGGTTACATATAGTGTGGCTTTGATTCAATTTGGCAATTTTTTTTTAAATCATGAAATGATTAAAAACTATCTAAACGATTTTGTCAGCATACCGGATGCATATTAAAGTATAGAGCAATTATACTAAGTGAAGTTCATTATACTTTTAAACATTAAAATTTAATGTATTAAAACTGCTTTTAGAAAAAATATATCTAAGTTCTTTTTACTTATATGATTTGCTTTTATATTTTAGCTCTAAAATATATTAGAAAATAATACATTAATGAAAAATCAATTATTTTAAATGATAAATTTCACTTAAACTATACATGAAATTAATGTGTATTTTACAAAATATGTGGTGCTTGAATTTATTTAATTTTTTTTAAGAAATTAAATAATGTATTCTTTTAACTATAGTTTTTCGTTAATTTACAATGCTGCTTAATACGATTAAATTTTATTATAAAAGTTTAAAAAAGATGTATTGTTAAAACCTTTTGATTGTTTTTATGACAAATTCTGTTTTTGGAAAGCAAAGTTTATTATATTTACTCTGAAGCAAATTCATCTATCTTATTTTATGAAACAAAGTGTTTTGTTCAATATTTCTACTAATTGAAACTGAGGAAGTTAAAAATGAAACTTTGAAAATTAAACAAATATATATTTTATAATATACAAATGTGTCTTAAAAATATGCGTAAAATGTATTATCAGTAAAATCCAAATAACTTATCAAGATATATATCTCTGTCAAATAGCCATAAGTAAGTTGTTCTTTTTGTATTTAATTCAGTGTTAGTGTTTTTCAAAATATTTAAAATCTGAAAATGTTCTTGTTCAACCCAAAACATTCTGATTTTTATAACTTGTTCTATGAGATGTTTTAATTCGTAAGTAATTTATTATCAGTGTACTGTGAGGTTATTTATTTTTCCCTTAATAATGCATATGAGTAATTTATTTGTATTCAGAAACACTTAGTTACAAATAACTTTTGTTATGGTAAGTTATTTTTTATAAAAAATATTTAAGACTTTCATCTGAAGTAAAATTACTTTGAAAATAGGTAAGATTCATTTCCAACTCTAAGAGTAAGTAAATAATATTATAATTTTTCATTCTTTTATACTTGATAAAAATAAATATTTAGTTATTGTTTTAGTTTTTGATATGTTTCACAACAATATGCGATATAAGTTCCTATTTTTTCTCATTTTTATTTGTTTCACATTTTTGTATATTATCTTTGTGTAGATATATTTACCTTATATTGAAAAATTATTTTTAAAACGAATATACTTTATTGTTTTGGAATTTGTATTTATATCATACTGTTTTGGTTATACATATTTATAATAAATGTGTGAAATATTATAAAAATAGCAATCTTGAATACTACTAATGTTAATTATCATTTATTTGTGCTTTGTTCATCTTAATGCAACTTTATAGATTATGTTTATCTATCGTACTACATTTAAATTAGTTTTGAAATAATTAAAACGAAATAATTCTTAGAATAAATTTTTTCTTCTTAAATACCAATACTTACTTTTTATGTTATGTTTTATTGAAAAATATTCCGAATGAAATGAATCTCGGTTTTATTGAAAAATATTCCGGTTTGTTACAATTTGAAACTGCGTATTAGCGTTATTCTTTCATCTCTTATAAAACATTGTAACGGTTCACTATAAGGATAAACTGTAAGATGTTTGCACTGGAATTCATAAGCTTAAAATTTTTAAATATTATATTATTCACTTAGAATAAATTCCTTACAGTTTTTTTTATGTTTCTCAATTATATTCTTTTTTACAGTTCCTTTGAAATTTAAATCTCTTACAATCAAACTTCAAAGTAGAGTAGATAAAATAGTTAGTGAAAACAGTTACTAATGTTTTTTGTTTTTTCAATTTTCTATATTGTAGAGCAAAACATCAAAATGAATATACTCATAAGAAATTATTTTTTTCAAAACTGCAGAATATGGTAAAATTTACCGTGTTTCTGGCTCTTATGAGATCACTAAAAATCTCGGTAATTTTCATCAGAACGCTTTGCTTATGATTTTGATAAATTAACAATGAAATAGTGTTTCATAATGAGTGATAATATTTGGTAAATGTGGTAAAAATTGGTACTTTTATCATGATATACTTTAGATAAAAGTACCAGTATTTTTCATCATGACACTTATCATGATGACATAAAAATTATTTATTCGGTTACATTAACTTTTCAGTTTTGTATTTTTCACTAAATGAGTAGTAATTAGGACTATAATTTTGAAAACCAGAGTTTTTGGTAAACCGTTACCATATGAACGAAAAAGTTGTCAAATGAATGGTTTAAATATCATATATTTTGGTTTTATAAACCAGAATTTTTTTCTCCCTGTACTATAAAATATACTGCAAACTTTTCCATCTTTACTTTTCAATAAGAGAAAAAAAGTTAAAATTCAACTGGATAAGAAACGTTAGAATTTAATAATGATAGTAAGTTCTTCTTTATTTGTTTTCATTGCATCGTATTTAAATTACATTTTTAATGAATCGCTTAAAAGTATATATTTTATTTAAATGCTTTCTTTCACAATTAGTTTAAAAAAGGTAATGCAAACATTATTTTTAATTTTCTAGTTCTCTAAAAAAATTAGAAAAATATGTCAAAAATATATTAAGAAAAGGTAAAAAAAAAAAAAAAAAAGCAAATTTAAGTAACAACGACGCTTTATTGCATTAATTTACGTGTTCTACATGAGTGATTTACCGATTGCTTTGTCATATAACACAATGACAGTTTTGTTTCTGTGAGACTAAAATCAATATTATAGAGCATACCAGAAACAAAGTAGACTATGTTAGTAACTATCCCTTTTACACATTCGGGAACATTAAGGGGAATTTATGACGTGTATTCTACCATATGAGCGATTTTTTCGCTGTTATTAATTTAAAAAGCAAATAAATTTGGAAAAAATACAGCCTTTTGCAGAATTTTTTTGAAAACACTTGAAAGAGAACGCTGCAAAATTCGGGTAAAAAATCTATCATACTTGATGGGAGTAAAAAAAAATTAAAAATTTGAGAAAATTTTATTATTAATATATAATTATTAAGAATGTGAAAAATCTACTGGGCCTATGAAATATTAGAATAATTTATTAAGTAAAACATTTTCAGTAATACACATTATAAAATATGTAAAAAATTTGAAAATTTGACGATAATAATTTTGAAATGATTTACAATAATTTACAAGCATCGTTTTAAAGCACACGGTAATTGCTTTTAGTTTGCAATGAAAATGCTCTAATAACGATAGACATTGTTTTGCAATTTAAAATAACTTGTTGTAACTTTTGTTTTTGCAAAGTTTCTGCCAGGAAGTTATATATTTAATTTATTGAAACAAAATCAAGTAAACATTAGGTAATATCAAAAATGTGTGCTTGATCTGAATTGCATAGAAAAATGAATAAAGTTTTGTTGTGAGTGTCAGTTCAATGTGGAATAAAAAATTTCTGAAACGTTGAGAGAGAAATACAGAAAATAATAGAAACTGATTTATTAATTGAGGAATAAATACTTTTTTCATTTTGTTTCATATCAGACTTAAGCTTTTGCAATTACCTGATATGAAAGTAAACTTCGAAAAAATAAAATTTAACTACATTATAATTTAGTTTATCTTGAATTCATGATAAACTGAATTTTTAAGGCTATTTTCCTCATAAGTTTTAAGTAGGAAAATTCAACATTCAAGTTTTCTTCAAGAAATATATAAAATTTTCAAATTTCACATGACTTACTCAATTTTTATGAATGATAATTTTTATACCTAAAAAGTGTGTCGACATGCCTTGTTTTTAGAAAATAAAGGGGAGAAAAAAAAATAATTAAAAAAATGCATAAAAATCTTAACCATTTTCGCGAAAAATACTTTTCATGTTAAGATTGTTTTCTATTTGTTTGGTCTTAATGGATGTTGTCTCTTAATGTTAAAGTAGTATATAAAAATTCTGCTATCATATTTTATATAAGAAATATTTTGAAATTAGATTTCAAATTTTGTACAGCCAACAACTATTACTTTAGTATAAATAGCAACTAAAATGAATTCGACAATTTAAGAAAACATTTTTATTCATTAAATAAATCGTCTTCTATTTTTTAATTTCAAACATTCGTTGTGAAACAAAATAAAGAAAACAACATTTGAATGCATTTTAGATGCCAAACGATTAAATTAATAAGGAATGTTTTGAATTGTTTTTATATTTAAATTTGAAACTTTTTTGTGAAACAAGAGAAGACAAATTGGGGATAATAAATAACAATAGGTCAATTATAAGTTATTCAAAATGTTAACATTATGAGACAACAGCCTTAAACTTTCTGAAAAACGCAATTTATTAAGGATTTTTATTTTATTTATGAAAGGTTGCACTTAGTTGAATTTAAGTTGTGAATTGTTTAAAATGTAAATGCTAAATTCCACACACGTACACACAAATATATATGTATGTATATATACATAAATTATTTTTTTTAAATAGAGTAACCGGATAAGTAATCCTTATAATCCCTAGAAATGTTTGATTATCAATACCGTAAATCCCGTGACAGATGCCACGATTTTGAACTTCTGTCTCAGATTTTCTACGATGGAATTCATAAGCAAGCGTGATCAGAAGTAAAAATCTCTTTTGCGTGACCATTTGCTATTATATTAGGTAGAATAATTATCTGATGGTCCCCCAACCAGCTGCCACGTGAACTCAACATGTCGCTTAACTTTTTCCGCGTTTTCACACATTCGAATTTCGTATAAGTAGCTGACTTATGCCGAAGGGTGCCAGATGGCCTGTGTTTTAAAACTAATTTTATAATCTTTGTTTAGATTTGTGTGGGAAATATATTATTAACTCCTTTGAGCATTACTGCACGCTTTAGTCAAATAAATTTTATTGCGTTTTAATTTTTGCTGAGAAAGTAGTTTTATCGAAAAACATAATTTTTTATTGTTAGAAACTTACAATTTTATATATTGTAGAAGATATATTGAATAATAATATATATATTTTTTATAAAAGCAACGTTTTTTAAGTAGACTTAAAAGGAATAAATAATTTTATTTCTGTTATACCTAAAACAATTATAGAGAGGCACATCAGTTTCTAAAAATGTGGAGAATTTTAGATGGAGATATAAGTCTTTTGCTGAGTGTGCCTCCCCACCCCCCATTTTTCGATTTAGGTGTCAAAAAAAAAATTAAATTATTTTTCCTTTTTAATTAGCTTAAAAAACAACTTCCTTTACAAAAGCAATTTTTATTTTATATTTTTTTAAATTTAATTTTTATGTCTATTAGTTTGTTAAGGGGTGTAAGTGACTTTGATTTCATTGAAAAGGACTCAATGTACGTTTTATTATGACTTTTTATAATTTTTTTAAAATTTAACTTAGTTTTCTGAATTTTTTACTGAAGTTAAAAGTAAACAGAGGCATAATTTGAGTATAAACAGTTTTATCTAATAATACAGAGAATTTTATAATTAAATTTTCTCTCGAACAAAAAGTTGAAGAAAAAAAAGATACTATGACATCTTGCATGCGCAATAAAATTAGTAAAAACTTTGCTATTGATTTGAAATAACTTTTAATAAGAAGTCTTTTATGCTGTTTCAAAAACCTTTTTAACTCAAAGAAATTAGATAAAAAATATTTTTTAAATTAAGAAAAACTTACTTTTTTGGATTTTTATTTTAAAAAATTTAAAATATTTACCAATAATCAAGTGCTAGTAGGAATTAAAGCAACATGCTATACTTAAACCAATCAGCAAGCTTTAATTTCATAGGTTAATTAGAAATCGAGAAAACTTTTGCGTGGGAGGTGAAAAAAATTTATTTGAGAAAAAAAAGATTTAATGACAAAACTTTGAATAAATATCTTTAAATAAAATACTAGAATTTGAAGAAGATTCTAATTAAGAAAATTGGTATTTTATTTTCTATTTTCAATCATTGGGTTTTAGTGTTTTTGGTGTAACTTTGGAAGTCTTTTGATCATTGTATTGAATTTGGCGTTAAATTGCTCAGAATAGAACAGGTCATAATCGAAATTTTTATTAGGAAAAACTATCTACTGTCAGAAAATGGTCAAATTTTTGATTGGTCATAAATTCTGCTTCCAGAAAAAATGGAGATAATTTATGCTTGTAGTAATCAGAAAACGATTGTAGCTTCTATTGTCATCCGGAACAGTCAAAATTTAAATTGGAAGCAAAATATATCTGACGATAAAATGGCAATAAATTTTGCTCGAAGTTACCAGGCAATGATTGGAACTTGTATCGTAATTCGACACAGATCTCTGATTAAAATTTGAGCACTCTAGATAGTTCTAGATGTTGAAATTTTAATTTTACTGTTAGTTCCGTAGAAAGACACACGAAGGTGAATTAAATAAAATGTGCTAAAAAGCTCTGGTTGTTTTCGTATTTCATTATGGTTGTTGATGAACTTAATTATCACATTAAGGAAGTTAGGCATTTGATGTTCTTTGAAATCAAAAGGAAGAGCGTAATTTTACCTATTAACCCATGTACCTGTAAGCTATTTACCCCAAAAACATATAATTTTTGTAGCTCAGATGTATGCTAAGAAAATATTTCTATAACTTTAAAGTACTTAATGAACGAACAATTAATAAATATAATAGGAATTTGGATGCATTTATGTTTAAGAACATTTGTGAATTTAAATTTGCTTTGAGTTAGAGAAATTCTGTTGGAGAGAAAACAGAAACGAGAGACGTGGTAACGGTTTTATTTATGAATTTATATTTAAATATATATTTAAAGAAATGATTATTTACAAACTAGAACAAAAATTTAAAACTATTATGTCCATTCGTAAAAAATATAAGAAAAATTATTATTTTCATAACTTTATTATAGATTGTTCAAAATAAAATAAATGATAGTAGTTTTTCATGTAGTGATCACTGTAATGTTGAGTTTTTTATATAAAAATTTTAACAAGTCATTATCAATAAAATCAGATTCAGTTAAAAGAATATTGCTTTGAACACAAATGAACATAAAACACAAAAATTCTAATAAAAAGAAAGATAAATGGGCTTATATGAAAACAAATGCAGTTATTTTATAATGTTTGTAGAATCTAAAAATTTTAGCATTTACTAAACTTAAAGTGAACTGCAAAAAGGCAATGAGTCTAAAATTTTTGAAATTGAGTTTTAAGGTTAATCATCGTCAGATTTGGCACTAGAGCCCAGGTTGGGAAGGTTGTTCTGTTGAAGATTAAACTAAGATAACTTATTCTTTGACCTGGACAGCTAATTTTTTTACCCCAATCACTCTAAAACAGAACCAAGCCATCGTCGTTTAGGCCTTCTTTTATGATTGATGAAGGGCTTTAATACAAAAATATTCTTTACTGAATTTTTTTCATCCATAGCAATCTGAGTAACCCGATTCATTCTTTTATTTTTATACTTTTGATTATGATGGACTCTTTAAAAGTTCTATAAATTTCTGAGTTTAAGCGTCTTTACATAAGGCCATTTTCTTTGACCATGGATGCTTTTGAGAAAATTTCTTTCAAAAACTGCTATTTTGTGTCCTCTATTTCCAGTTAGAGGCCAGGTTTCTGCACCATGCTTTGGAATCGGCTTAATGAAAGTTTATGATTAATAATATAATAATAATAATAAAATAAAAAAAAACACGTCTAGGAAATATTAGGATTGTGCTGCATGGTTGAAAAACGTGCTAATCACAGAAAAGTCATGTACTGGTTCTTTACTGATAATTCTTGACAAGTTTAAGGTTCCTGTACAGAAAGCTTATATTTTTATGATCTTGATCATTTGGAAATAGATGATATTAAAAAAATATGTTCATCTGAGGAAAAAAATAATTTTTGAATAACATCGTCTCATGACAACTTGCATCAACTTGCATGTTCCCTGAATTAAAATATTAGTTAATTTTTTCGGTAAATTGCTATTATTACGCCATATTCTCACCGTATATAGAACAGATTATAAAATGTTTTACGCTCATTGTATTAGGGACAATAAAATTCGATTCGATTTGTTTTATTAAAAATGTAAACTTTTAGTTATTTTTTTCAATAAATTATTTAGTAAAATAATATGTATTCATTTAAATAAGCTTTATATAAGTCATATGAAATAAAAGACGAAAAATGGTGGTCAATAATGGTTTAGAAAAATAGTGGTTTTATAAATAGTTGTCATATCGCATAACATTAGGACAGATCTACATCTATGGCCATTACAATAAATCTCAACACAAATGTTTTCTTTGTTTTCTCCTCTGGTTTCTCCAATAAATCTATGACTAAACTAAAAAAAAAATTATTTAGGTAAGGTTAAATAAGTGCATAATATAAATAATCATGAAAGGGTTTTGGATTCATTCGACCAATGTGTGTACATAAGGATGACAAACGAGATGCGTACAATAGTTATTTTTTCAAACTGGTAAATGTATTCTCAATCTAATTGGGCGGTCAATTTACATTATATTTCATCAGGTTGATTATAACGTGTGCTATTGTCATGTGAACTATATCATGAACTATATCATGTTTATTTTTATTCTTTATAGGGAAACTTAATAACAAAATAATTTGATTTTTTTTAATATATATATATATATATATATATATATATATATATATATATATATATATATATATATATATATATATATATATATATATATATATATATATATATATATATATATATATATATATATATATATTAAAAAAAATCAAATTATTTTGTCATTTTCATATATTTTTGAATATTTTTTATGCACCATAACTATTTCAAATACTCAATAAACAAATACCTGTAGATATTGCATCTGCTTATTTTGTGCATTTCAGCTTTTGGAGCTTAATATTTTACATTTCATGCATTTTGCTTTAATAATCATTTTTCTTGAAGCTCTGTGTTTCCTAATTCAATACACGTCTTACTTTTAACTGTTTCTTGTTATTTTTACATTTAAGGATTCTAAAATTGTTTTCATAGTATTGCTTTACTGCCAGTACGTTGCATACCATTATTAAACAAACTATGAGTTAACTAACTTTTAACAAAAGAACAGAAAATATTTTCTTCTTCTGCATTGCATAATTTTCAGACGAAAAGTATGAAACTACCACATTTTTAATCATTGAAAAGATGCCGTAAAAATAAAATTCTACTAAAAAGTTATTATGTAAATAAATAAATAATAAAAAAATAAATTAAACAAAATAAACAAGTTTGATTCTTTATGTACTTGCCTTTCTACAGAGAGAAAAATGTTTTGGTAAAAGTACCTTACTGTATGGTAATGACATTTATTGCAAAATAAGCCATAATTCTGGTTCATAAAATCACAATATACTTTATTTAAACAATTCATTTGGTAATTTTTACTTTCCTATAGTATCAGTTTACCGGAAATTCTAATTTTCAAAATTCTAGTTCTTATTACCACACATTTAGTGAACAATAAACAACTAGTAAATTTAAATGAGGAAGTGGTTTTCATGCCATTTTCTTTGGTATCATGATAAAATTACCAAATTTTATCACGGACTATAAAATTATATTTTATTATTAATTTCACCAAAATCAGTACCAAAGCGCATTAGTAAAAACTAGCGAGCTTTTTGGTATTTCCATAAAGCAAAAAACACTGTAAACATTGCTATTTTCTGGTAATTTTGACCGTTCTTTTTTTTTCTCAGTGTACCATTTAATAATTATAAGTTCGTTATACGATAAAAGAATAATTGAATATCGAGAAAAATTATAATACTTTAATTTTTAATGTTATCAAACTAAAATGAAATTACTACTTCTTGTCTTTAAGATTTTTTTGTATAGTAATTAAATTAAAAAAAACAATGAAACAATTTTATTTTATTAAAATTATTTAAAAATAAAAGTACTTTTTGCTTCTTATTTTATTTTAAAGAGCAATATATTCTGGTGTCAATATCTTTATTTTTAAAATGGAGACCATGTTCACCTTTGGTTTTTATCATAATTTTGATCAATAAACTTCAGTTGACAACGCGGTAACAATAACCAAATATTTGTCGACATATAACAACAAATTCAATATCGCTGTTTTTATGTATTTCTCAGAATCCAAGAAAAATTCAAATACGTCAATAAGAAGTTATTTTTGAAATTATAGCATGGAATCCCGATCTTCTGCTAAAATTTTAATGATTAATTATGGTTATAATATTCCTGAAATATTTCACAACATGGAATAATTTTGGAATACTTTAATATATATATATATATATATATATATATATATATATATATATATATATATATATATATATATATATTTATTTATTTATTGAAAATAAAATTCGTATTAATTTGTTATAACTTCCACAATATACTAAATTATTATAATAATAATGATCTTCTATGTGGTATATTTTATGAGTTTCATTATTTTTATGTTTTATTGTTTTATGACTTATCTACGGTTTTTGATTTAAAAAAAATAATAAATCGTTAGTCTAAAATTTTAAGCAATAAAATAATAAATGCGGTCTAAGAAGTTGTTTATGTATAAGAAAGTAAACAATAATTACTTAAAAATTTAAAGAATGAATAATTTTATTAGGATATACAAATTATCATCGAGTTATTTAAATTAAAAAATTATAACTAACAAATAATTCGTTTTAAGTGTTCATCTGAAATATTAGAAAAAAATTTTGATTTCATAAATCTATTAACTTGATGGTCAATTAAATATTTTATTTGTTCTGTACAGAAATGTATTTAATGCTTTTATGGCTATGTAGAAATTTTTGTACAATATTTTGTCAATATTATCTGTTTGTAAATGACAAAATATATATGAAAATTATTAAAAAAATCTGCTCTGGAAACATTTTATAAATTTTAAAACGGCCTCGAAAAACAGAGACGTGTTGAAAAATGTCCCCGCTAATGATACGTTTATTAAAGATCCATGTCTTAGCAAACAATCAGGATTTAGTCCAATAATCTGTTACGTTTCGATAACTTCTGCTCTTGGGGTAACACTGGGTACGGTGTTACTCCTCACCCCTGATGTGAGAAGGTAACTGAACAAAGATTTCACAGAGCCAAGTAAAAATTTATTACAGGCTCCTTCCTCAATGTAATAAAAGTCTTATTTTCGTATTTTGTAGAATTTTTGAAGATCTTTTATGCAAAATTGAGGTTTTTAAATAGAAGCAAAAAGAAATTCTCTGCAATTTTTTTTAAAAAGGCTAATTAATAAACACTATGTTTTTTGTAAGTCCCAGCAGCAATTCCGGAACCTGGGACATTTTCGTCTCTTCCCATCCTTGATTATGGCTATGACTACAAATAAATTACATTACAAGTAAATAAATTACAAGTAAATTACATGCATAATTTTCTTAAACTGTCATATAAAATAGGAATGTTTGCTACTTTTTCACTGAAATTCCACTTTTTTTAAATTCTCTGTAAATTTATTATGCGTTCCCGCAGTGGGGTAAGATCGAGTGATTTGACTTTTTCAGAAATAAACATCATTTATAAAAAAAGTAAACTTTTTTCAGGAATGATATATTCAGCAGAGCTAAATAATGAATATCTCGATTTTTTCCTCCTTGAGTTCTTCTTCTGGTCCCCCTTGTCAAAAATAAAATCCAATCTGTTCAAAATTAAAGTCAAAATGCATATTTTGGCCTTTTCCAGTGTTTAAGATAAAAATAATGGTTCTGTATTTCACAAAACTTAAAAGAGAAATATACTTCATCAGTTTATCTAATAAATACGATATCCTAAAAAGTGTTTTTTATAAAAAAAATTATAATAGTCAAATAGTTAAATATTCCATCGTAAAATTCAATATAATTCATAAGCTCTCATCTCAATTCTTTAGCTATTCAGACATCATTTGCATTTGCACGTGTTTATACTTCTACGTATTCTAATATTTTTTCCAGCATTGTAGAGTGTCACGCAATAGATAAATGTGCACTTACTGAGAGAAATGCATTTAGAATATCCAGTTATGTAAGGGAAGCTTTTGCGATATTTTGTTAAACCCGTAGAGTATTTCCATTTCTTAAACAAAAAAAGAAGAAAAAAACAAGCTTCCGATAATCTAATATTAAGAATTCGATTAGATCAATGATTGCTTTATTCCAATAAATTATCGTTCAAATATTGCTTTCTTTTGTGTTAGAAAAACACAAAGAAATTCTTTGAATATTCCGCTATTTAATAATGAGTAATTTAAATTTTTTATGCATAAATTTAAAAATGCAATCTGTTTGAAAGATTTTTTTAGTTAAAAATTATGTTATTTTAAGAAATTAATTATTTTTCTTTTCTTTTATTAATTAAAATAATTTATTTCAGGGATGATTTATTTTTTAATGATAAGTATTAAACCTTGCTTGGATTGAGCGGAAAATAAATAATAGCACAAATTTATATAGACCTGAAAATTTTTTAACAGTTTATTGACAATATACTTTGTTAGAAATTGAAGTTTTGAAGATGCAATATTGATATAATGCAAATTTAATGAAATTGATATGATGCAAATTTGAGTCGTATTTCTTTAACTCGATTGCACGTTGTTTTGATCCAAATTGAAAAGAAACTTGGTTCATGTTAACGTCTAATTAAAGTTGCTGCTAATTTGCACCGTATTATGTTTCAAAGTATTAATTGTATGTTTCAACGATAAGCCGCTTTTTTGAGGGTGTACATAGAGTTTTTCAAGAAGGTGACATTATTTACTTACGTACGCAGTTAGAATTTTCCTTCTAATATTACGGTAAAATAACCGGCAGTAGTCTATCCCTCTGATTAATCATGAAATTTATGGTTAGGAATGTTTCTTTACGGTTTTGAAACCATTTACAACTAGCCTAGCTTCTAAACCATAAACATAAAATTTTAACCCGCTTTTGGAGCTCTGTGGGTGCATGATTGATAGTTTCGTATTTTAATACTCTAGGGTCACCGATTGAAAAGTTCAGGACACTAGAAAATCTTCATGTATTGAAGGAATGTTAGAAATATTTTGGTATCAAACGCTGGCATTCGGTCATGAGATTGACCGATTAGCCTTCTCAGCTACAGTATGTACCCACCGTACGGAAGAAAAAGGTCTTCAAAGGTGGATCTAATTGCTGCGGATAGAATTCTGGTTGTTAAACCATATTAGATTAAAACAATCAATTAAAGTTTTTTTTAACACTTAACAGTTTAAATATCATTTTTTAATGCTTATTTGACTGTTTTAGTTGAATATGGTAAAGTAACAATGAAAGAAATTGCTATTTAACCTTTTGCGCGGAATTTTCTAACAGCGAAGAGAAACATCAGATGCATTTATGTTGCATTAACTACGTTATTGGAGCCAAAGATGATGCTATAGTTAACGATTGCTTTATAAAGGTTAATGTTACTCTAGAGTAGCGATTAAGAATACTTGGCATGATCTTCTGCAACCAGTCAGACAACTACAAATCATTTTCCTTTCAGTAAGTTTCAATAAGTAATAAATTTCAATAACTATAAAATATAGTATTAGTTATTTTCAATGAGTATATTTCAGAATTATAACATTGATTCAAAAAATGCACTCACATTTTGATATTTTTTGTTAGTTCA
This sequence comes from Parasteatoda lunata, assembly GCA_949128135.1. NCBI lineage: Eukaryota > Metazoa > Arthropoda > Arachnida > Araneae > Theridiidae > Parasteatoda > Parasteatoda lunata. The sequence continues at coordinate 83,753,591 of OX421980.1, forward strand.
AAATGCGATTTAGGAAATTAAGCTTTAACTAAATAAGAGATAAAAAGCTTAAGTATAATTTATTTCATACACACGTCTTTGGGAAATGAAGCTACAAACGGCAATAAAATTTTTTTGATCTCGAAAAAGAATAAAAAATAAATAAAATTTATATTTTAAAATCTACAATATTTTTTATAAATTTATTCATTTATTGAAATTTAATTTAAAAATTGGGCTCAATTAATTTCTTTTTCTTATTACGTATTTTTTAATGTTTTAGAAATAATCCACCTCTCAAAATTTTTAAAAGAATGCTGCTGTCACGCAAAGAACTTTTACTGTTCAAAATACATATTTTGAAGGTTAATTTAAAAATTGTAAAAACATTAGTTTTTGAAATGTTGCTCAGAAAAGAAAGTTTATTTCAAAAATGCGTTAGGCTGCTAAAAATATTCTTATGCTAATTGACCAATAATAAAAATTAAAAATTTTTTCTTAAATTTGGAAGACAAAATCTAACGGGAAGCACAAGATAATTAAGAAATATTGTTTTTTCTAGAATGGAGCATTTTAAGCTCGCAGTATTTTAATTAGCCTATTAAGAAATATAAAATATTAGGAAATCTTACAAATTTTACTAATAACTGCATTTCAAAGTAAACAAAAAATTTATACCCATTGATAAATTTTCACTGCCCATATACCTTTGTTCAGTTTTAGATGAAACCTAATTGAGGTATAAGTAAGGTATAAAATACAATGTTTATGAGGTGCTTTATGAGCGTGCAATTAAATGCAAGAATTTCACACTGTTTAAATTAAAAAAAATCAAATACGAATTTTCTTGTTTCATTATAAAAAGTATATTCCAATTTTTCGAAAGAAGGTAATTATGAAAGTGTGTAATTTAAATTTTTTAATTCTTAAACATGATGTAGAAATTTATTTATATTTTTTATTGAAATTTTATCATAATTGAATCAGAATTTTTTTTTTTAAAGAAGAACTGAATCAGAAATTTATTTAAATTAAAAGTAAATAATATTTCATTAAAATATTAACTGAAAAAGTATTTTCGCCTCAAATTTTGAATTTTGCATAGCAGAATGATTTATTTTCTTTATTTAAAGTGTAAAAATTATTATTAGGCATCAGTAGAAAATATTTTTATAACAAACAATGTAGAATTTAATTTTTGGTTTCCTCAATTATTTTTAGGAAAATAGCGATTTATACTATTTTAAACCTAAGTGTCCTTGTCCCATTTTAGTAGATTTAATTGAAAATTTGAAAGGAAATAGTATTGAGTTTCATTTTGATCAAAAATTTAAACTGCAAAATGCATTTTTAAAGCAGAATGATTATTGTATTGATACATTTAGCAGACCAGATAATGCGTATAAATAGATAACGATTATTAACCCTTAATTCGGTATATATTAAAATTAGTGTTATATAAACAGTTTTTAATTAAAATTAATTAATTTGGGTGAGTTCTGAAAATATTATTTCCCTAAAATAAGTTTTTTTCAGGAATTAATTCCTAAGATTTCGACTTTAATTAATCAAAACTCTCTCAAAAATTATTGCAGGACTTATTTTCTCTTAAAAAAATATTAGTATTTAAATTACCTTTAAGGATCTTTCTTCTTTCACTTTTATACTGCAATAATTAAAAAAAAAAATAATAAAAAAAATTCTGTGTATGATTTTAAATGAATTTATTGATCTTTGCTGCATAATTTATGTAATTTATTAGTAATAATTAAGTTTTAAATCTAATATCGTTAAAATATTCACAACAAAAATAAGAAGAAAGAAAAACGTTTAACATTAACAAATAATTCATGAGATTTGGACTTTAATTAATCATAACATTCTTAATTATTGCAGGACATATTTTTTCTTTTAAAATATATTAGAATTTAAATTACCCGTAGAATGGCCAACCTTTTCCTTTCACTTTTATACTGCAATAATTCAATAAATAATTCTGTGTATGGCTTTAAACAAATTTATTTTTGATTTCCTAGAGTTTACTAATAAATATTTAAACAAGCAATTGTTATTTTAATTGCTATGTCTAGAATGTCTCCTTAATCATCGAAGTTGCATCGATTCCATGATAAATGATGCGTAAAACAAATTTGTAACAAAAAGAAAACAAATAAACGAATACAATACTTAAATTATAAGATATTTGCTTTGATAGTTTTGACATTATGATTAATGAAGTAAATTCATCAGAAAATCAATTTTATCGGCATTTGTGTTGCATTACATGATCATTGATAGTATTTAGCTACATAAGTAGCTATTTATATCGAGACTTTGATAAAGAATGAACATATTTTAAAATTCCTTTTTGTGACAAGTTTCACGCCCTCAAAAGTTAAAAAAATATGCCGATTTCCCTAACATTACAAGGAGAAAAAAATTCTGGTAAAATTACTGTACTGTATGGTAATGACATTTCTGGTTAAAAAAAATATAATTCTGTTGAATAAAACAAAAATATATGGTATTTAAATCATTCATTTGGCAATTTTTCATTTATATTATAGCAGTTACCAGAAACCAGTAATTCTTATTACGCCATATTTAGTAAAAAAAAACAAAATTGAAAAGTAAATTTAACCGATTAAATGGATTTTATGCCATGTTCTAGGGTATCATGATGAAATCACAGAATTTTACTACGTTAATCAAATTTTATAGCATAATTTAAAACTATATTTTGTTGTTAATTTTACCGAATTCATTACTAAAACACTTCGTTTAAAATGACCAAGGTTTTTGGTGTTCCCATAGAGTTAATAAATTTTATCATATTGTGGTAGTTCTAACCATGTTTTTTTCTCTGTGTAACACGATAACTAAAACATGTCCCTTAATTTTATTTCAATATATTATCCATTCACAATTTAAAACATAAGTATAATTTTTATCTTTGCGTTTATCATAAAAAACAACTAAAATGAACGACTTTGGCAAGTAATAATTTGTTAAGAAATTATGCATAATATGGAATGCATCATTGCGTGCTCCTATTTACGCATCATTAAAAAGTTTATAAATTATGAAGACTCAATTAATCAATGCAAAATTAATTAAAAAAACGTGTGTTATAAGATAAAAGATAAGATTTAAAAAAAGTTATTTAAGTGAAATTATGCATTTTTATACTTTTCTCATAATCTTTTCGTTTTGAAATGTCAAAGAAGAAAACTTTCATGAACGTAAATTAAAAATAAGTTACATTACAAAATTTTAAAATTCTCTCTTAATTTAATATTTTCTAAAATTAATCTAATCTTTTACTTCTAATATCTCTAGAAATTTTCTCCGAGTATTTTATAATCGTCACAAAGATAATACTAAATTATTTGTATTTTTTTTCTAAAGTAGTAAAGTGTAAAAGTAGGGGAGAGTCGGGTAGCACCGCCCACTTAAGGAGTATTGCTTATATTTCTGTATAATTTTGAGTAATAATCAATATTTTTGTATGTTTCTATTGTTTTATCATCTAATTAAATAATGTGAAAAGAATAAACCAAAAAAAAGAATAGTTTAACTTGAAAAAAAAAGAAATTTAAAAAATTTGACTACTGTATTCAACATATTTTCAAAACTATTGTTTACCATGTTACCAGCTGCATAAATAATTGAAACTTTGTAAATAATCTTTTTTTAATATAACAATTAATGTCCGATGGCCCATTGACTTGAAAAAATATTCTATACATATGAAATTGACAGGGGGGGGGGAACCCGACACTCCCCTATGTCTTTAAAATATTTTGAGAATTTAAATTGTAAAAAGTAATCGGTGGGAGTTTTTCGCCGAAGAAGAAAGATTAATATTAGTCGACCATTAAGGATATTATAACAAAAAAAATTCAGCAGTTAAATATTTTTAGTTTAAATAAAAATTGTGTAAGTTTGTTTGCAATTAATATGTTATTAATTAAAGTTGTGGAAGTTGCATGTTTAAAGCGAATTTCGTGTAATTTCCTATAGTATAGGATTTTGTTTCGAGTAACAGTGGCATTACACAAAGACAGGAGAAATTTTAGATTGAATCTATTTGCTAGGTCTAATTCATAAAGGTTTTATATTTATTTATATATATTTTGTAACCGAATTATCAACTACAATACTGGCCAAATTATTATAATTATTTGCTTTCTTCTTCCAAAATTCGAGTTTGCAATGATATTTGTTTTAAAATAATACTTTTGAAATACTTTTTTACTATACATTAATACTAATACTTTTTTTCTTTTCAAGTTTTCTTTATATGTTTAGAAAATAAGTGGAGAATGGAAAATAAGGGAAAGTGTGTAAAGAAATAATAATTGTTATAAGGAAGTGTGTATGCATAAAAACTCTTAAGATTGAAAGAGTTAAATTTACAAAGAATAATTAAGTTTTATTTGCTGCGCAAAACATATATAGAGCAAGTATATAGACCCCTATTACAAAGTAATAATACTCATAAAAGAACAAAAAAACTCAGCAGAAAATAAAATAAAATATTTAAAAGGATTTTATTAAAAAATGAAAGGAAATAGCAAACATTATAAAGAAAATAAATATTTAAAATTGACAGCGAAAAAATAAACTCTATACTTTTTCTTAATAAAAAATATTCTTTAAAATAATTTTTCCTTTTAATATATACATGTATTAGGAATTGTGCATTCTGGGCAATGTGTTTTATGTAGCAAAAAGAAAAAAAAAAAAAAAAAGAATCACAAAAATTTTATGTTAAAACTAGTGAATATTTCGTTAAGTAACAGACTATTTGGATTGAGCTGCTTCTTTCGAACTTTAGTCCTTGAATCAAATTGTGATGTAAGCTTTATTGCTTTTGCTTCCGGGCATGTTACATTTGTGAGTATTCTCAATAAACTGTATGGCGCAATCATTGGTTTTTGGTTTTCCTTTCCTTCACTACGACACAATCAAAGCTTGAAATTTAAGGGGAACTATGCTATCCTATCAGAAAAACTAGAATAACTGATTAAAATTACTAAATTTAGTTTTCCTTTCATTTTCATATGACAATTAGATGCATTTTGAATAAAACCGTTAATCGCAATTTTGATTTAAAAAATTTTTTTCCTTTCTTTCATATATGAAATAATCAGAGCAATCCTCAAGCGGGGGAGAAAAGGTGACACAGGCTCTTTTGTAAGATAAAAAATTAAAATTTGTGAGAAAAAATATAACTTCTGAATATTATAAAATCTACCATGTTTCAGTCTCTATAGGAACAACAATAATCACGGTAATTTTTACCCAACCGTATTGATAATGATTTATGTTAAATTAACAATAAAATTTGGTTTTATAATGTATGTTAAAATTTGGTAAATGTGGTAAAATTTTGCAATTTTATCACGATACCTTAGAGCATGGCAAAAAACCATTTATTCGATTAAATAAACTTTTCAGTTTTTTTTAATTAACTTTTCAGTTTACTTATCAGTTAAGTTATTTCACTTTTCAGTTTACCAATTTTTTTTACTAAATGTGTGGTACCAGGATTTATAATTTTGAAAACCAGAATTTCTGGTAAACCTTTACCATTTGAACTGAAAAATTACTCTGTACTAAATTTGTAGTTTATTTTCCAGTTCACTTTACTTTTCAGTTTACTATAACTGTTTGCTAAATATGTTGTAATAAGAACTATAATATTGAGAACTTGAACTTCCGGTTAAGCATTACCACATGAAACGAAAAATTACCAAATAAATAGTTTTATTAACCGAAATTATGTTTTTTTAAATAAGAATTACAGAATTATCAGAATTAATTTAATTTTACCAGAGTTTTACTCTCTGTGTGATTTGTTTTTGAAATTGTGATATGGTTATTTTTTTTTAAAGTAAAAACAAAAATATCATCAATTTCAAATTCATTTTTATATTAAATACTTAATGTAAAGACATGAAAATGCATTCAGTTATTTAAAAAGATTTTAAACGATATTTGTTTGGGTACTTTTTTTTCCATGTTAAAAAAGTAGTAGGATTTTATGCGAAATATATGAATGAATTTATTTCTTTTTTGCTTGTTTTGATTTTGACTTGGATTTAAGTTAAAAATAAAACTTAAGGAAACAGTATTAGATTTGTTTAATGATTTCCATAGCTTTTTTTAAACATTTTTAAATTTATTATATTCAAATAACTATAATGTTACTCCACATTTAGGTTTTGTTTTTCATTCAATAACTGACATCTATAAGTACAATTTTATTTTGACTTAAAAAAGCAATTGAAACTGTTTGTTTTATGAGGAAATACAATTTTTTCATTATTAATGATTGTTTTGTCTTATAATATAGATAAGGGGGTGGGACGGATTAAGCCTTGCTTATAATATAGATAATACAATGCATATTTTCATCAAAGATGGCAAGTTTCTTCTTTAGTGGAAAAATCGTGGGAAAATACTGCTCCCCGAAAAAAATAGTTTAACCGAATAGGAGCATAAGTGGACCAAAGGAAATAATTTTTTTTAAAGAGATGTCAAATAATAAAAGGGTTGTTTATAAACAGTTTGTAATTGTAATTTGGTATAAATAATAGAATTAATTTTTAAGATATTTAACACACCATTTTAAAATAAGCAAAAACTATAAAACAGGGAAATAATAAGGATAATTTATTGAATTTCTTAAGAACTTGTAATAACTGAAATTTTACAATATTTTTGTAAATGGAAAGAGTAAAATCAAATTTTATATTTATATAGGGAACTGTTAAAGTAACATAATAAAATATTATTAATTCTACTTAGAAAAACTACTTACTAAACTCAACTAAAAAACACATATTGAATTGACAATAACAAACAGCTTAGTAACATTATAATCAAGTATTACTAAGTATGAACACTCAAACTGATTTTTAAATATTATGATTTAAAGATTTTTACAATTCTGTATTCTTAAAAAAAGGTGGTATAATTTTTTAAAAAAAAGCTGATTTGATAATTTTTAACTTTCAGGTGCTATATTAAATTTAATTTGTTTAAATTAAGTTCCTCTTATAATACTTCTAAACATTTGTATCGGTCGTTTTTAGTTTCGTCCATTTTATAAAGTTTCTGTTATTTTTCCAAGTTTCATCCGATTTTTTCCTGTCTCCTAAAAGAAATAGATTTCTTCTGCACAAAATGCCAATGTTTTTTTCGGATTTTAATGTTTTTCTTAAAATGTAATTTTCTTTATAACACTTTTTCTCGCAAAACAGTGTATCTAAAACAATTTGGAGATGCATGAATATAATTTAAAATGTTTTGATCAACAATGAGTTAAGTTTATTTAACACTTTCATGTACTTTAATAGTAATTTTTTAATTTTGATATTTAATAATTATTTTTCGGAAATTGTATTTCTTTGAAAATCGCAAAAAGTTTGCTGTTCTTTTTTTATTAATGAAATGTTTAAACATTTTATTTTTTAAACATTTCATTGACTAAATAGTCAATGAAATGTTTAAAAAATAATTTCCTTTTATCTTTTTCATTTATTTTTCCATTAATTTGTCCTTATTTTATCACCTTTCTGAATAATGTTAAAAAATCTCGAAAATTATTTTTTAAAATTTATTTTAAACTAAATATATGCTATTCTATAAAAAAATTGAAGTATTATTTACTCGGGAAAAAACCGGACACATTGGTTCACTCAAGTTTCATATCATAAAAATAAGTAACTAAAACGAAATAAAAATTCTGATTCGTTAAGAAGTTTATAAATAATACATCCGCTTTTTTAATATAACTATAAAAAAGTAATACTAGCCGGATTACTTGCGTCACTTTTTAGAAATGATACTGTTCTTAAAGATTAAATTTGTAGAATTTCGTTGTCAATTATTTTTTTTTGAATCTTCACATGCCTCAGATGAAAGTTAGGATTTTTATTATTTTAAAGTTTCGCTCCAATTAATTACTTACGTTTAAGACAGTAGCAATATTATATAATATTATTACTATGGAAAAATTCTACAGAATTTATATTGAGCTGTTTTCGTTTAAAACTATAAACTCTTTTAGAATTATTATGCCTTTCTAGTAACAATGATATTCTTCCAAAATTAAATATCAATGTTTGATTCTTGTTATTTTTTGGAACAAAAACTATTATTCATCTAACATGAATGCAAAAATTATTCTAGCTCATTTTTCTAAATTTCCTAATTTAAAACTAATTTTAAAGCAAAATATTTTTAAATATGTATGTTTTGTATGGCGTTTCAAAACAAATGTAAAAATTGAGGAAATTTTTGTATATTCATTATGTTTTTTTAAGTAAATAAAGAATTTATCATATTCCAATTATATGGAAATAATTCGTCTTGTTGATCACGTTACTATTTATATTATATAAGATTTTTTTTAAAATGCCCTTCATTAGAAACTTTCCACAAGAGGAGTTATTGTAAATTAATTAGAAAAAAATAACCTAAGATAATATTTCGTAAAATTTTTTGATTAAAATAGAAAAGTTACAGTTTACTTTTAAAAACGGATTCCTTTGTATCTAAGTTGAATAACCACGTGATGTGAATAAATTTGTGCATGACAGCAAAATCATCCAATGATCCGGAAGTAACATTCTTCACCATGACAATGAGGAATCAGCTGATCTTATATGACGTAACATCACGTGATGGGGTAAAAAGTTAATAGGGTTCAAAGAACATTTTTTACCATTTTGATTATCTTTAAGGAAATATTTTTTCCCGGATTATTTACTTTTACTAAAAATAAATTTTATTTGAAATAAATTATATATGAAATGAGTTAAATAGTTATTGTTTATTTAAAAATAAAAAGAAATATTTATTTTAGCTTAGCAAAGCACAAGATAATTTACTGTAACTGTTAAACAAGCAACAAATTTATTGCAGTGTCGCAACTTATTTGCAAATGAAATTTTCTTTTAATTTTATCTTTTAAATTATTCTTTTTTTCAGGTTTAAATCGAAGGACAGTTGATTTTGATTAAGTTTGGCAGATTTTTTTATATTATGCGTTTTTATATCTGAAATTGTGCCTTATGAACATCTTAAATTCATAATGTTTATCGTAATAGAGTTTCTGAAATTCAATTTAATAAAAAATTTTATTTTTATAATTTAATTTTTAATGCACTTTTCAATGTAAAAATAATTTCCTTTTTTTTCAATAATAACACATACTTTTATGCATAACAAATGAGATATTAAGTGAATAAAAATGTAATGCGTCTGTTGAAATTTTAATATAATTACTTTGTAGATTGAAGAAAGGATTACTGTGAGTAGAAAATGTATAACCTTCATTTATCCTGTTATATCGTCAAATATGTGATTTGTAGTAGAAGAAGATTTTAATGCCTTACTTATTAAAAAAACTCCAATTATTAAAAAATACCAATATCCAACTCAATTATTAAAAAATTGAGTTAGCTGTACTTTTATGTTTCTATTTTGTTTTAATTAGCACACCTCGAGTTTATTTATTCTTTGAAACATAGAGCCTCATAAATGAGACAAGATAAGAAAAAAAAATTCAAAATGTGGATTGCCATTCAAGGTCCACTTCAAGTATGCTCTTTTTCAACTGAAAAAAAGCTGATAAGTTTAAAGCAATTTTTTTAATTTTAAATATTGTTCAATTATTCTCAATTATTTTCTGTCGAGTACAGGTCGTCCACCTTTACATGAATTTTACTAGAGTTCAAATTTTTATCTTTGGTTGTACACGCACGGAAGAAATCTTTAAAAGATCCTAGAATGATTCATGCAGCTATTGCTTAAACCTAGCAAATCAAAAGAACCATTTACATCGCACCTAATATTCCAGTAGGAGATTCTGGAATGCATCCGTTGGAACGCGATTTGTGAGTGATTTCAGAGAGACAACAGAACTTTCCCTACACTATCCCAAGGTTGAAGAAAGATTGATAGCGGCTAGACGACATGATATTTATGCTAATTTATTGAACATTTTTATGACTCCCTTTCACGATAGAGAAGCGGAAAAATTGCCCCTCTGGTTAGTTGTTAAATGGAAAGAAATGATCAGTTTAGGTTTCAGAAAGTAGATTTAATTCTTTTATCTATGATTAATTAGGTTTATCTTTATTTTTTCTTAACAGACAGGCCGGACTTTTTGCAATCGCCAGTCCTTATAAGATACTCTTTGAATAATATTTTCATGAAACTCGTTTATTGTGAGGGATTCTTTTGTTAAGTTTCATGCATTTCATATTTTAAGACTGAGAAGTAATTAATGAACGTCTTTCGGTTTTTGGCATTTTATTATTTGCTTTTTAATTGAAATTCATTGATACTTCCTGGGTAACGAAACTCATTTATTGTGTTTGATTCTTCTGTTAAGTTTCATGCATTTCTTATTTTAGTACTGTGGGACAATTAGTACATGCATGTCTTTAGGCTTTCGACATTTTATTATTTGTTTTTCAGTTTTAAAATTAAATTTTCTAATACTTTTTGGATAACATTTTTACGAAACTCATTTATTGTGTGTAATATCTTTTGTTAAGTTTCATGCATTTCCTGTTTTAAGACGACAGAATAATTAATACATGATGTTTTTTGATTTTTGATATTTTATTATTTCCTTTTGAGTTTTGTATATTTTAGTAAAGTATAGTATTAGTATCAAAATTTAGTTTTATTTTCACTTTTAATTTTATTTTCAATTTTTATAAATTATAATAATTTTTATAAACTTTAATTTCAATGAATTAAAATGTATAATTTTTTAATAATGTGTAACATTTTTAGAAAAATAATACTAAAATATTTATAATTTTTAATTTAGTGAATTTTAAAAGAAATGTGTTAAAAATATTTAGATTTTAATTCGTTTTTTTTTCAAGAAATAAATAAATATAGAATGAAATTAAAAAAAATGTAAATTTAAATTTTATTTTCAATTTATTATGAATTTTATTTTCAGTTTCAGACATCTTTGGGCTAAACTATTGATATATTTTAATTTTTTTCTTCTAGAATTATTTCAGTTTAGAACAATGATTTCTCTTTTATCCAGTGATAAATTACTTCGAGTGTACGAATAATGATGAATGTTCGAGAATTAGAACGACACTAATAACATGATACATGATTATACTAATAACATGATACATGATTATACTAGTAACATGATTAAATAAACATGAAACCAGTAAGTGTTCTTTCAAGTGGCACGATACAAAATTAGCGGCGTAGTACAATGTTTTTTTTCTAAAATTAAACTTTTTAGTTTCCTGTGAAGTAAAATAAAAGGTCCTGGGGCAATAAAGTGATAAATCATACATTTTCAAGGTGCACCGAGAAAAAATGTAATGGTCAGAACTACCCGAATATTATAAAATTTACCGCGTTTCTGGTTGTATGGGAACACTTAAAAGCATGGTAATTTTTAACGAAGCGTTTGGCTAATACTTTTGGTAAAATTTGCATTAAAGTATTATTTTATAATATGCGTTAAAATTTGGTAAACTTGGTAAAATTTGGTAATTTTATTATTTCCTTAAAAAATGGCATAAAAACCATTTTTGTTTGGTTGAATTTACTTTTCAGTTTTTTATTTTTACTAAATGTGTGGTAACAAGAACTATACTTTTAAAAACTAGAATTTCCAATAAACCGTTACCCTATGAATGTTTTAAATACCGCATATTTTGGCTTATAGCCAGAGTTTGTTTTTAACAGAAATTTCTTTACCTTACAGTACTGTAATTTCTCCTGATTTTTTTTCTCCATGTGGTTGATTTACTTTAAACTGTTCCCTAATAGGTCCTTTACGAATCACTCGAATTTTCACCTCACTTTCCGAAAAAATGTTATAAAAGCTCAACTATGACTTCGTTGCAGTTGATAATATAAAAACTCTATTAGCTTTAAAAACTTATGAAGGTGGTTAAGATGACATGTTTCGAGTGCTTAAAAATAGGCGCCCTTTCTAAAAACTCGTTAGAAGTGAATGAGGAACAAAAAATTTTTTTGTACTCTCGAAACCTGTCGACTTTTTCTTCTTTCATAAATTTTTGAGGAAAATGAAATATTTATATTATCAAATACATTTTTCGCTTTGGTTTCTTAGTTTTATTCATTTTATATGATTTGGGTACTTTAAATTATGATGCGGTGCAAATTTGCTACAACCTCTATAAGGTGCGTTAACTGTACTTCCATTCATGTTGAAATATCATTTTTTTAGTCAATTTTAAGTATTACGACAGCATTGCTTACCTTGAGACCATATTAAAGCTGGAGCGAATTTGGATGATATTGGACTTCAATACACTCTAAAACTGATAACAACATAACTCATGAAGAATTTTATAAATTTTCACTCTTGTTTTAACGCCTTTTGTTTGCCACACAACTGTTACATTTGTTATATTTCTTATAAAACTTTTAAGGAACAGAATCAAATTTTTAAGCTTTTTTCAAAAGCATGAGGTTCCATAATTCTTTGTGCTGTTTAACCATTTAATAAGTTCTCAAACATTTTTTTAGATCTTCCTAAACACATTAAAAATTTTAAAAAATGTATGTTTTTGTTGAACTGTGCTTTAACATTAACAACTTTTTAGTTACTTTAAATAAAGATATCCATTTGTTTACAATGTTTTCAACAATTAGTAAATAAAAAAAATTAAAATACCTATAAAGTAAAAATTGTTTATTTTGATTCTAATATTTTTTTAAAATTTAATACTCAATGCAGAAAACATTTGAATTTAGAATCTGTATTCTAAGTTTCTCAAAAATATTTTTAACAGTTTCATAGTTAGAATATATATAGTTTTAAAGTTGATAAAATATAAACAATTACCACAGGGGAAAAAAAACATTGTAAGCTTAATTATAACTTAAAGTCAAATGTCAAGAAAAAAAAAAATTGAAACTAAGTTTCATCACACGTTCATGAATGTTATCATTTGAAGGATAATACTAGCTTTATTTTTTTAAAAAACAATAAAAACTTTCAATTTTTTTCACGTAGAAAAAAATTCTGGTAAAATTACAGTACTGTATGGTAATGACATTTCTGATAGCCCCCACCCCCGATAATTCTGGTTAATAAATCATAATATACGGTATTTAAGCCATTCATTTGGTAATTTTTCCATTGATATGGTAAAGGTCTACTGGATATTTAGGTTTTCGAAACTATAATTATTATTATCCCACATTTAGTAAAAAATACAAAAGTGAAAAATAAATGTAACCGAATAAATTGTTTTAACGCCATGCTCTAAGGCATCATTATAAAGTTAAGTTAACCATATTTATCAAATTTTATCACATATTATATAACGATATTTCATTATTAATTTTTCCAAATTTATAACCAAAGCGCATCAGTAAAAATTACCGAACATTTTAGTGTACCATAAGCCGGCAACACGGTTGAGTTCGGGTAGTTTTGTCTGATAGGTTCATATTCTGGTAGTTTTGACCACACTTTTTTTTCTTAGGGTGCGTCCTCTTCAATAAGGATATTAAGTTAGATAAAACTTCTATCAAGAGTGAGAAAATCGTGACTTAATTTACAATTACGAATCAATACTAATGTTACAGTAAGTCCCTAGTTTATATTTAAAAAAAAAAATGCTTTATTGATCTGTTACACATGTTAAATTTTCTTATTGTTTGTTTATAAGTGTATTCTTCTTATAAATGTATTCTTCACACTGTTAAAACAATATACTATAAATTTATTTAAATAGAAGCTTTAAAAATGTAAATATAAATTTTGAAAAAAAGTTTTAATATTGAGAAATATTGAGAAAATGTATATTGAGAAAATGTATAAATACAATGCTTGTAAATAAGCTTGAGGAGTTTAATATAAAAATAAAAAATAAAAGATCGCTTGTTGATTTACATCATATTAAATTTTGATAAAAACTTGTTTATTTTTGTTTATTTTGGGTTAAGAGTTTTAGAAAATATATTAAAAACTGTATTAAAAGCGTGAAAACTAAGCGAAATTTTTATTTATTTCATAAAGCATTATAGAGCTACAAGTCAACTTCGATCTGTAACTGATAATTGATATGTTTATGTTTATAAATAACTGAAAAATATTATACTATTTGTTTTGAAATTTCTAGTAATTCAAAGAATGAACAACATTTTGCCAAGTGATCTTTGATTTTTAAATTACGAGAATCAAAGATCACTTGAATTATGTTAGTTCTCTTAATGTTTTCAGAATTTAATATAATTGTTGAGTTATGGTTAAAATATAAAATATAGTAATATAATTATGTAAAATAAATATGATTTTTGGTATATAATGGATTAATATATTTCAAAATTGATGCGTAAGTACATTTTAAAATTTTGAATGATTACAAAAGGGGTGTAATTCATGTATGGTTGTAAATCATGCAAATTAATTGTATTATGTCGGTGATATGTAAAATAATTGAATTATATAAATAAAAATTAAAAAGTTATTCCGTAATTGTCCTGTGTATCATACACACAGTTGTTATATATTAATAAAAATGCTTGCTTGAAAATGAATAGTACTTTTTTGTTATTTATCTCATTTTTAGCAGCACGAGGAATATAAAAAATTTCGATTCAACTAATCAATAAATGGGAAAAAAAAATCATTAGGCTTTAAATATATATTTTAAAAAGTTAAAAAATTACGGAATGAAAATAATTAGTAACTGAAAAACAATAACAGTAATAGTTTAGTAATTGAAAAACAATAATATTTATAACAATTGAATTTTAAAAGCAAAATTTATAAAATTATTCCATTATACTCCTGTTATCATACGCGATACTCTTATATGGTTTAAAATAATTTTTAATTAAAATAATTTTTAATTAAAATTAGAGATGCTTATCCCCCCCTGTATTTAATAAAAGAGCTGGAGTAAAAATATCTTAACAAAAAGACATATGCGTTTTTGGTACAAGACGTGAGTAAGATAAAATATATTAACGAGTAACTAAGATTAAGATTTTTTTTAAAATTTTTATATAAAATACCGTCACAAAGATATAGAATGAAACATATTGAAATTTAATTAGAAACTAACTTATTTTTAAGTTAGTTTGTAATTAAATTCAATAACATTTTTAAATAGAAACTAACTAGCATTCTCTACTAACATTTTAACTAACATTTTTAATTAGAAATTAACTCAACTTTTCTAAGAATGGGTTATAATGCTTATTCTTGGAAAGCAAACGTTTAAAGAAAAGATACATAAATTAGTGGTTAGTGACGCGAGAAATCAGTGAATACTTTAACGAGCAAAAGGCGAAAAAAATGTCGCCCTAACAGAAGGCACAGGTGAATTCAACTGCTATCGATAGAATATACGGTTGTGAAAACTGGTGCTTAAAAGTTTTTGTCACGGAATAGGTGTCACGATTCAAAAGCAATTTATTATAAACGTTTCCGTAGTTTCGGCGATTGGCAAATTTTATCCATATGGCGCTAAACAACTGTTACTTGGGTGATTATGAGACCTTTAGAATTGTTTTCATATAATTTTAAAATCTTGAATTAATAATTATGTATATCTATCTATATCCAGTACATAAGTTACTCCTTTAGCAATGGATTTATATCACAACAATAGATAAAAGTTGATATTAATTTCGATAGCCATTTTTAGTTTCCATTATAATGACAATATTAGCGAATCTATGAACATCAGTTTTTGAAAATATATGAAGAAGCTGTTTGCAAAACACATTTACTGACTCATTCTTTGAAAATCGTCATATTTAATGACTTGGAAGAACAAAATTAAATTCTATGCTTACAGTTGAAAACAGTGGTCGGAAAAACTACATTATTTTTGTAGTTTACTACAAGTACTTTGTTACAAATGTAGTTAACTACATTTGTAACAAACTCATTGAATCATTCTTTGAAAATCGTCATATTTAATGACTTGGAAAAACAAAATTAAATTCTATGCTTACAGTTGAAAACAGTGGTCGGAAAAACTAAATTATTTTTGTAGTTTACTACAAGTACTTTGTTACAAATGTAGTTAACTACTTTTTTTTAAATGTAGTGACTACAAACTACTTTGGAGTTTAGTAACTACATCACTATTTTAAGGAGATGAACTTTGCTGTAGAACTTAATTTACACTTATGTTCAAAATAGTTTTGAATAAGAAATTGGCTTACATTAAATATAAGGGAATAATTATGAAAGATTTATTCAAGTTTACATGAGTTGTTATTCCAAAACGTTTTTTTTTCGTATTTGTTCATTTAATTTTTTATGCCTTTTTCAATAGCGAATATTTAATTTAAAAAATGAGAAATTATCAAATACTTGCAATTTTTTAAAAATTATTTAATGCTCTTTTATTTCATTTAGCGCTCTTTTATTCAGAAATTAAGTACATCGAAAATACGTTCCCCTCCTTTTAAATAACATGAATGTTTCACGAGTGTGCATTTGCATGTGAAAGTGTGATCTAAGTGATTAATTATCTATTTTTCGTCATGGCAAGTTTAAATATTTATTATATGTGATTTTAAATTTGTAATTTCTGTTCACGCTCAGCTACAGATACAGGGTCATTTTCATTGTATCCCTAGATGGAAAAGCGAAGATTTGTACTCTTTTAATTCTAAAACTTAGTTGCGTTAGAACTGTGTTTCTTTTCTAAACTAACGTTTAAAGAAGTTTCTAGGAATCGCTACAAACTACTGTTTTCTTGTATGGCACTATTCACTATACTACTTTTTCAAAAAAATAGCACACTACACTACAAACTATGGATAAAGTAGTTTTACTTGTTCTAGTGTGGTACTTCCGACCACTGGTTGAACAGAGCATATTTTTAAACCAAAACTCGCGTTTTCAAAATGTCAGAGGGTACCTTCATCCATTAAATTCTTCAATTATCCGTAGCAAAAGTTTTGTCATTTGTGTTGGTGATTATAAAACTATTTTACTTAAAATTTTCATTCCATTGTAAAGTAGTGAAGTATATATTATGATTAAAACTATTTTATTTAATTTCTATCTTAAATATTTAAAAATTTAAAAATTCTATTTAATGATTGCATAATAATACAATAAGTTTTATGTTGAATAACTTTTATTAGACTAATTATTTACACGAAAAATGCGTACGAAATAATAATTTCATCTCTTTTTTAATAATTTAGTTTTTTTTGAAATTTTACTTAATGATTGCATAGTAATACAATAAGTTTTATGTTGTACAATTTTTATTAGACTGTAACTATTCGAAAAAAGGAATCAGGATATTATTTCTTTTTTAAATGTTTCAAAAATTCTATTTAATAATTGCACGTTTTTAAAAAAGTTTTATGTTGCTCATCTTTTATTAGATTGTAACTATTTGTACGTGAAATATTTACGAATTAATGATTTCGTTTATAATGGTTTGAATCAATATTTTTCTTTTTTAAATGTTTAACTGATATTTGATAAATGAAATTATGATTTTATTTATAATGGATTTGAATCAGGATTTTATTAATTTTTTCAAATGTTCAACTTTTTGAAAATTCTAATTAATAATTGCTCAGAAATACGAAATTTTATGTTACTCAACTTTTTTTAGACTGTAATTATTTACACGAAACATGCTAACGAAATAATGATTTTCTTTTTCTCTGAAATAAACTTTTCTGAAATTCTATTTAATGATTACATAGTTTTTTAAATCTTTTTTATTTATTTAGGTTCCAGAAGATTTTCTAATTAGACTTCAAACAGTTCAAAATATCAGTCAGTTCCTAAATAGCTGGGTAGATCAAGCTGCAGTTCAACGAGCTTACTTGTCTCAGGGAGATGAAGGTAAGTTTTAATAAAAGTTCAAACTGCAGTTTGAGTATCTTGGATTCGGATTAAAGCTATAACTATATATACTATCTTGTTTTAAAGAATTCCCTGAGATTTAAAATAAATAAAAATAAATGAAACCTTATTTTCTCTCCTAGTTAAATATTAAAAATCAGGAAAATTTAAAAATTTGTTTTAATTACTTGAAGAAATTAAAGTAATAAGTGTTGATGACGAAAATGGTGACAAAAATTACGTTTGCATCTGAATTGGAATATAAGACTTAAGAGGGCGCTGTATCACAGGTGAAACCTTTTATGTCAAATTCTCTTTGAACCTAGATGAATAATTTAAAGTACTGAATAAGTCAGTTCAGGCTCACCTAGAGTTAATCTTGAAGTTTCAAACAGTGATTATTTTTTTCAAAATTTTGAAAACAAATTATGACAAGATTATTTAGGAACGCGCTGTTGGGGCGTTATCGTACTTCAGTAATTTGCTTGCATTTTGATGTTTTGAATTGATGTTTACTGTGTATGGCCAAAATTGGTGGTTGTTGACTTCCACCGGTGAATGTTGACAATCACATAGTCGAATTTGTAAATGTCCGAAATGTATACTAGGTCAAGTGCCACTGCCCGGTATACACTTGCCCGGTTTTGCCCTACATCAATGTTTTTTAAGGTTCAGTAAGGTTCAGTATGCATTTAACCGGTACTCCGAAACCTGATGTTTCTCATAATCTATACTCAGCAGATATTAAAATATCGGATAAATATAATAATATCAGCGAATAAATTAATATCAAATCGGATATAAAAAATATTTCGGGCATTCACCAAAGCGACTTTGTGATTGTTGACATTCACTGGTGAAAGTCTACATTCTCTTGATTTCGGTCATTCACGGTAACAAATAATTTTTTTTAGCATTAGAAGCTTCATCTAACTTTATCTAAACTCAATATTTTCAAATGAGATGAAATAGAATTCTCCAAGTTCTTCTCCCCTCCTTACCATTTATCTTAGGTTTTTTACGTTTTATCAAAACTCTGGGGTTCGTCAAATTTACACATAAAAATTCCTCTGCTGTTTTTATTTCGATAGTAACCTATATAATTAAAGGACACTACATTAGTTGCAAAATATACTGGAACTTGTGGTAAAATTTTATTTGTTTTTTCTCCACTGTAAAATTACACCGGATCAAATTTCGTTAAAAAGTAGCGGCATTCAGGGTGCCGGTACTTTTTACCATGAAATCCATTTTTACCAGAACATGTGGCAGAACAGAAATCAGATACACCGTAATTTTTATAATGATGATTACAGTAAAATCACCGAAAAAATTACCTAAAAAAAAATATTTTACGATAAAAATGGATTTTACGGATGATACACCCAAAGTGCCGGTATTCTATACCATAATTTGATTCAAAATTTTTACAGTGCAGATGTTAGTTTGTTACCTGTAAGAAATCTCTTATACTGTATTTTTGTGGAAACAGTTAAAATTTATAACAGGATATTGCTGAATTTCCGATAAATAAAATAAGTTATTTTTACAATAAAATCTTTTACAATGGAAATTTTATCAAATAAAAAAGAATTAAAATTTGGCCTTCAATTTTGAAACAAATATGAAGTGAATTTGTTATTGCGAATGACCAAAATCAAGAATATGTCGACTTTTCCCTGTGAATGTTAACAGCTTTGGTGAATGTCAGAAATATTTGTTACATCCAATTTGATATTAATTTATTCGTTGATATTATTATATTTATTCGATACTTTAACAACTGGTTGAGGATCGAATGACCAAAATCAAGAATATGTCGACTTTTCCCTGTGAATGTTAACAGCTTTGGTGAATGTCAGAAATATTTGTTACATCCAATTTGATATTAATTTATTCGTTGATATTATTATATTTATTCGATACTTTAACAACTGGTTGAGGATCGAATGACCAAAATCAAGAATATGTCGACTTTTCCCTGTGAATGTTAACAGCTTTGGTGAATGTCAGAAATATTTGTTACATCCAATTTGATATTAATTTATTCGTTGATATTATTATATTTATTCGATACTTTAACAACTGGTTGAGGATCGAATGACCAAAATCAAGAATATGTCGACTTTTCCCTGTGAATGTTAACAGCTTTGGTGAATGTCAGAAATATTTGTTACATCCAATTTGATATTAATTTATTCGTTGATATTATTATATTTATTCGATACTTTAACAACTGGTTGAGGATCGAATGACCAAAATCAAGAATATGTCGACTTTTCCCTGTGAATGTTAACAGCTTTGGTGAATGTCAGAAATATTTGTTACATCCAATTTGATATTAATTTATTCGTTGATATTATTATATTTATTCGATACTTTAACAACTGGTTGAGGATCGAATGACCAAAATCAAGAATATGTCGACTTTTCCCTGTGAATGTTAACAGCTTTGGTGAATGTCAGAAATATTTGTTACATCCAATTTGATATTAATTTATTCGTTGATATTATTATATTTATTCGATACTTTAACAACTGGTTGAGGATCGAATGACCAAAATCAAGAATATGTCGACTTTTCCCTGTGAATGTTAACAGCTTTGGTGAATGTCAGAAATATTTGTTACATCCAATTTGATATTAATTTATTCGTTGATATTATTATATTTATTCGATACTTTAACAACTGGTTGAGGATCGAATGACCAAAATCAAGAATATGTCGACTTTTCCCTGTGAATGTTAACAGCTTTGGTGAATGTCAGAAATATTTGTTACATCCAATTTGATATTAATTTATTCGTTGATATTATTATATTTATTCGATACTTTAACAACTGGTTGAGGATCGAATGACCAAAATCAAGAATATGTCGACTTTTCCCTGTGAATGTTAACAGCTTTGGTGAATGTCAGAAATATTTGTTACATCCAATTTGATATTAATTTATTCGTTGATATTATTATATTTATTCGATACTTTAACAACTGGTTGAGGATCGAATGACCAAAATCAAGAATATGTCGACTTTTCCCTGTGAATGTTAACAGCTTTGGTGAATGTCAGAAATATTTGTTACATCCAATTTGATATTAATTTATTCGTTGATATTATTATATTTATTCGATACTTTAACAACTGGTTGAGGATCGAATGACCAAAATCAAGAATATGTCGACTTTTCCCTGTGAATGTTAACAGCTTTGGTGAATGTCAGAAATATTTGTTACATCCAATTTGATATTAATTTATTCGTTGATATTATTATATTTATTCGATACTTTAACAACTGGTTGAGGATCGAATGACCAAAATCAAGAATATGTCGACTTTTCCCTGTGAATGTTAACAGCTTTGGTGAATGTCAGAAATATTTGTTACATCCAATTTGATATTAATTTATTCGTTGATATTATTATATTTATTCGAACAACTGGTTGAGGATAGATTAGGAGAAATATCAGTGTTCGGAGTACCGGGCAAATGCATATTGGGCAGTATCACTTGCCTTAAAAAGACATTGATGTTGGGCATACCGGGAAAATGTAGAAAGGACAGTGATTGCCTATGTGATTGTCAACATTCACCAGTGGAGGTCAACAACCACCAATTTTAGTCATTCACAGTAACAATTATTTGTTCCAAATTTAATTTAAAATAATATGAAATTTGCAACTAAATTAAAAATTTTTTAAAAGTTTTAAAAGTTTAATGTCCCTTAGAAGTTTTGTAAACAAATTTCGCATACTTATTAAATATTACAACAACACAATTTTCAAAATGTTATCGGCACTTATGATAAAACTTTTTAAAATATGTATGGAACTTTTTTAAGAGAAAACAGGAATGTTTTTTGGCAAATTTATTTTATTCTGTAGCGAATAAAAACATATTTCACTCGATTTGCTTTTAAATATGTTTAATTCTGTGTAGCTAATTGAAATAGAAATTCTTCTAAATTAAATATGTGCAGTATCGATGACGTAATACTTCATTTTAAAGACATTCCCTGAAGGTGAATAATTGATTTTATTTATTTCTTTCTGATATAATTATTTCTGAATAACAGCTTTATAAATGCATTTAAAACCATTTTGTTATTTAAACAAGCAGTTTTTAAGAGAATAAATCTTTTTAAAAGATAGTATTATCATTTAATATGAGCTGCTTTAGTTTATTATATGAGTCTCAATTCTTGTTTTATAAAACATATTCTTATGTTTGGAAACAATAGATTTAAAAAAAAACACACATTATTTTGGATGTATTGTTTTTTAAATTGTTGCGGCAAAGATTTTTATGACGAATAAAGTAATCACCATGAAAATTTTCGTCTAAATCTTTACTAATACTTAATAATAATATTGTAAAGGAAATGAGCTCTTGACTAGTTTTCTTAATGTGGAGTAATGTCAAGTTTCTTAATGTGGTTACTTAATTTTATTTTATTTTATAACCGTCGTTGAACAGCCGACCCAACTTAATGGGTTTACGGCTACTAATGTTCAACTCCGTAGCCTTGTAATTTTGAACCCAATCCAGAAGACAAGGGAACTCCTGGATCGAGTATTGGGAGAAATTTGCCTTCGTGGAGGACTTTTTGATGGAGCTAATCCGCATTTGCGTTACATGGAGAGGAAGACCACGAGAACCTCCCACGGTTAGCCTGACGGCAAGGGGACTCTAACACATGATTCGTCTACCACTGAGGATATTTCACTTCAGCACTGTGGTCAGTGCAAGCCGGATGCGGAATTCGTATCGACTGGGATTCGAACCCGGTTCGCCTCATTGGAAGGCGAACGCTCTATCCCCTGAGCCATCGCGGCTCTGGTTACTTAATTAGCACCTTTAAAGAACCCCAAAAGATGGCGTGATAATTTGACCATCAGATCAAAAGTTATTAAGGTGTTCCGTTTTTTACTATACGCACTTAGCAGTTTCAAATTTTAAAAATATTTGTTCATCTTAAAATTTAGTGATTGTTAATAAATTAATAAATGGTTATACAATTTTTATATTTAAATGAAATTTTATTTAAGTAATTGAGTTTTACTATTGAATGTTGAATGATAAATTGACAATTTAATGAGCATTTTGAAATTTAATGTAAAAAATTGACAATTTATTGAATTTGAAAAGAGAGAGACTTCACATGTATTAAAACATCTGGTTGTTTTCCAAATTTTTTTTATTGAGAACTATATAATTTCGACCGGAGTTGAAATGCTGCGAAATTAATTAAAGTTCTAAGTTTATAGTTTACCAAGTGTAAGGCTTTCCATGATAATCGTCTTAAATATATATTTTTAGAATTTTTGTCAAAAATAAAGAAAAAAATGTATATACATTATTGGTCACAAATTAATATTCAAGCTGGGAAGAAACGCTAATGAAGTCTCTCAAGAATAAGGAACGGGGCAAGGAAAAATATCAGTACTAGTTAAGAAGGGGGGAGGAAAAATATCAAAATTACAGGATACAGTTTCACAGGATTGTCAGATGAAACTTTGAGGTCTTTCAAATAAACACTTTCCACTTCTCTCTATTCCATCCGGCAATTAAACAAGTTATTAACCCCGCATTTTTCAGACGTGGATTTTTTTCGTTGGATTTCAATAGTGCTTTCATTGATTAAGTTTGTGAACCCTAATACGTGTAATTTTATTATTTTATTATTATTCCTAACATATATACTAAGCGCTGTGATTACGGAATACCCTGCATGTTTATAAACCACCTGAACATTTGAGTGCTTTCAAATTGTATCTTGACATATCATCCATTTAGATCTTCACTTGGGTACTTGCACTTCGAGAAGAAGATCTAAACATGCCCACACACGTGACCTACGACGTCAGCACCAGCTGATCGTTAAAAGACAAAATAGCGTGTCGAAGTTGAGCTAAGTTTTTCCACACGAGTTAGAATGTTAATTAACGTAAAGTTAGTTAAATACATCACCATATCGCACATTGAATTTTATGAAATATAATTCTTTCTTAGATTTATTATTTGTTTATGTATTTTAATGTAACACGTGGTATATTTATACCCGTCAACTTCGATGCATAATTAGTTTGTTTATGTTCTACATGGCTTCGTGCCTCTCTTTGTGTTAAGTAAGAAATATATGTTGAAAGAATTAAAATCATTGTGAAAGAATCTTTAAGAAGGATTATATAATATATAATTTAAGAGAATTGATACTTGACGGGGTAAGTTAACTGATAATAGAATGCGAAGAACAGTTGCTAATGTAAACAAAGCCACGCTTTAACAACCAATCAGGCACGAAATACCCACACTACCTCCCATTGTGCGCGTATATGGTTTAAGAGACAAAATATAAACAAAAAATTAGTTGCTGTTCTAAATGTCCGAGATACATTTTATTTCTTCTTATAGTTTTGCTTCATTTCAGGTGAACAAACTGTAGAAGTTGCTCATCCCGCTGGTTGCCTTCCTGAAATGAAGATTGTGGAGTTTGAAAGGCCTTTCGATCCATCTTTGGTAATCTGGCCCATTTGCACTCGGGTCCGTCGATGCAGTGGTTGCTGCAGCAGTAAACTTCTGCATTGTGTAGCAACAAGGACAAGCACAATCACTGTAAAAGTAAGATTGTGTAATATTTCAGATATGATTTGTCCAGTCTTGTTCTATTAATCTGAAGTTATTTTTTTTAAAGAAAGGAAAATACCTTTCTACTTGATTGTTCGTTGCTTTTCTGCTAATAATTTTCTCTAAACCAATTAACAAAGCGCAACAACAACAACAAAAACATTTTTAATATTGATATAAGATACTACGAAAATTAATGACCTCATCATTAATATTTTATAATCTGAATCTTTTTTTTATACATTTTTCTCTTCCCTTGTTGTTGAGTTAACTGTGAAAGGTTTTAGTGGTTTTCCTCTCCATGTAATGAAATCCCTGATGGCTAGTAAGGACACTCGCATAAAGAGCACTCGCCCCCCATTTTGATAACCATGTTTCGAATCCTAGCTTTAACCGATACGAATGTTGCTCCCGGTCAACCCCAGTGTTGTCGTAACATATACACGGATCGTAAGTCAATCAATCCCCTTATTCCCCGGCTAACCGTGGTGGCGTTACGTGATTTTCCTCTCCATTGAACCCACATGCTGGTGAGTTCCATCAAAAAGTTTTCTATTAGGGCCAGTATGCCCTAAGTTTGTTCCAGGAGTTTATTTGTCTTCTGGACTAGATTCTCTCGAAGTGTGCAAACGTCTGTATTATTTCATCTAATAATTCTTGAATTATGGCAGTGAGAAACACGTTCAGCCTAATTTTCTGAATGCAGTAAAATGTTTTTATTAATCTCGAGAGAATTGATTTATTTATATATATAAATATTAGTATTAATATGTAAATATAACTTGAAATAAAAATAATTGTTTGCATAATAAGACTTTATTTTTCTTGATAGGAAGTCACTCTTTTAATTGTGCTACAGGTATAGGGCAAAATTAGGGTTCACCACCGGATACTTGATATAGCAAATGGCGATTAAAAATTTGTCAACGAGTCACCTTCCGATGACCAATTTTTAGTCGCAATGTATTTTTTTGTTATTTTTTTTTTATCAATTAGGAATTTCTATGAATATTTTAAAATATTTTTATAATTTGTGTATTTCACGCCTGTTTCTTAAAATTTTTCTTTATTTTAAAAATGAAACTTGGGACTATATTTTAATGTTTACATATTATACCTTACATTATTATATTATCCCGTCTTTTTAATCGGTAAAAATGTACAATTTTTGAAAACGTGGCTGCTGTTAAAAATGCTACAACTGGTCAATGGCCGTTAGCGAAATTTCCTAACTTTGTCCTATACTACAGGATAGTGATGATAATACTTGTGTATAGGTTATTTTAAAAGCTTAAAGTCTGGTAAATTGTAGGTTTTACCGGTAAAACCTATGATTTAACGAAGCGACTTGGTAACTCCAGTTTTAACATTAAGGCTTGGTAAAAAGCCGAAATGGAACTATATTAAAGCATACTTCGGACTTTTATTTCATTTTCGGACAAAGCATTTTGGTAAAAGTTAGGTTTTACCGCAGAAACTGTGAAAGCCTGAAGTCTGGTAAATTCTAGGTTTTACCAAAGGGGCTTGGTAACTGCTAGGCTTTACCACAAAGCCTCTGTAAAATGCCCAAATGGAATCATATTATAGCATATTATAACGCCACTTTATTAAAAGCTAGGTTTTACCAGTAAAACCTTGAATTTATCAGACTTCGATTTTGTACCGTAATATTTAGACCATAGAGAATCAGCTAAATGCTCTGATTTTTATTTACGTTGCTGTTATATTTTTACATTGAATTGATGTTTCTAAAATTAGAGACATACCTTTGACGAATTTTTACATTAATTTATTATTTTTTTTTATGTCATATTTTCTTCTTTTCTTTTATTTAGGTAATTAAAGCACGTTATCCTCACCCAGGAGCCGAAATGTTAGAACTAGAAGGCTATGAAAATGTTCGTCTTGAGCAACATGATCGTTGTGCCTGCAAATGTCGCCAAGAAGAAGCAAACTGTACTTCTCAGCAATGGTATCAACCAGGCCAATGCCGATGTGTATGCAAAAACCAACAAGATGCTTCTCACTGCAGGCAATCTGATCAATATTGGGACAATAAAGATTGTGCTTGCAAATGTAGAAATCAGCCTGAATGCTCAACAGGCTCTAATTTCAATATCGAAACTTGCAAGTAAGCTTATCTTATTTAAATTAGTTTCAGACTTTTACTGATTACTAGATTTTTTCAAAATAACGAAAGGATTTCGGTTCAGTCTGAATGCTCGAGAGGCTCTATCTTAATGCTCGACAGACTCTAATTCAAATATTGAAACTTGCAAGTAAATTTTTATTTATTTAAATTGGTTTCACACTTACTGTTTATTGGTTTTTTCAAAATAACAAAATGATTTCGGTTTTATAAAATCAAATAAATATTTTGTAAAACTACATAGTGGTTAATAATTCTAAAAGAAAAAAGAAGAAGGAAAAAAAAAAAAAAGAAATTAAACACAAACAAACAAAACAAAAATTACGAGTATTTTGGTTTAATTCAACTGCTTGTTTTTTTCCATATGAAGTATTCAAAATGTATATTTTACTCCTTGCAAATTTAAGCACGCAATAATATTGCGCAAAATTTATGCTTTTTTTTTTGGTCGTGATTAAAATTAAATAGCCATTTCGGTTTTACGATCCAAGGATCTATTTTGAA
Organism: Parasteatoda lunata; assembly: GCA_949128135.1. Taxonomy (NCBI): domain Eukaryota; kingdom Metazoa; phylum Arthropoda; class Arachnida; order Araneae; family Theridiidae; genus Parasteatoda; species Parasteatoda lunata. Next base: position 83,780,729 of record OX421980.1, read on the forward strand.
TCTAAAATTCTGCATAAATATTTATTTTTGCAACAGCGGGTCCAACTGTGCAAGTGCGACAGTCAAAATTTTCAAAGGGAGGAAAAACAGCATCAAAAGTTTTTGTAAAGAGTAAATTGAAATAAATTATTTTAATTAGAATGGCTAATAATTTTTATCATATCGTTTGTTAAGATGCCTGATGATTTTTGCTTTTTAATAGTTTCTTTTTTGATGGTATTCTTAATACCGTTTTAGGTTATATCCGTTTTGAAAGACGGGAAAAAACTCAAGAGGTTTGGGGATTAAACCCATAATTTAGGGAGAATTGGTGATTTTGACGGTAAATAAAATGGTTTACTTCCAATATTGATAGAGCGATTAATCTATGCAGTGTAAAATAATAACTGCAATATAAAAAAAAAGTAGCGTTTGCATTCGATAAACAATTTAATTTCAAAGAGATTCAATGTTTTTTTTTTTCTAAATACTTCGCTTAAACAATCTTGCAATATTTTACTACAAGTCAATTTTAAATTTAATATTTTTAACTTTATGAAATTGTTAAAAAAGTACTGAGTATAATTACTTGCAAATTAAACATTTTCAACAATTTCCGGTTACCAATATGCATTATGTGATTATTAGAAAGAAATTTTCATATATTTATAAATTGCAAATGTAAGATGTTCAATAAAAGATGCTCAAAATTAATTTTCATAATGTACTGGCAAACATTAAGCAAAAAGTTAAAAAGCCAAAAAAAAATGTTTATTAACTTATTATCAATAATGCTTCTAACAAAAAGCCTCTCTTACTTCCGCTGAAAAATGAGAATTCTTTGATTTCAAAGTCAATTTAAGTTTTTGAGAATAAACAATTAGCAATTTCCAAAATTTCCTTCCCTAAGAAATGGTTAATTCACGGGTGGTATAAACCGGGTTTTCGTAACCTCTACGAATTATTCAATATATATATATATATATATTGTATATATCAATAGAAGAATTTATGTATTGTTTTAATAGCAATAACAATTATGAAACCGCCTTATTTTCTCCTTATTTGCAGATGCGAAGCTGTCAACCACTCTTCAACTCAGTTGGAGCGTATGCCAGGACCTGCTCCACATTTAAGTTCCATATTACGTGATGATGGAGGTGAAAATGATGCTTACAGACTAAGATATTCAAGCATGGATCCCGATGCTCATATTGGACCTTTTGCCTTAGCGCAGTTTAAAAATAATGAGAGGACATACGTTTTAGAAAACGTTACTCTTCCTCAATGGACTAAAAATTGATTTTAGCAAATTATGAATCGATATTTGGATATAAATTAAAATATTGGCTTGATACCCGCCAATATTATGCAAAGTTCTATATTGTAATCGATTCTCGTCAACAATATAATCTCTAAGTTATTGGAACTCAGAAGTGAGATTTTTCTCGAGTGATGCGTATCACTCTGACTGTGATAAATACATAATTGTTAAAAATGTATCATTAACCAGTTATGACATCTGGTTAAAATTTTATTTTGCTATGAAACAAATGTTGAGCATTGGACTTAGGGATAACATCAACAAAGTTAAATTGTTCCTGATTGAATAATGGAGTTTGTTAAAGTAAAACAGGTGCCTTACTATGTAGCTTTCAAGCTTAGTCAAAGAAAGCAAATGTCTCAAAGAAAATTATGTCTTATGACATAATATTTTTCAAAGGATTTATTGTGATAGTTGGGATTACAATGATATAATTACGAAATTCAAAGTGATTTAAAATGAATAAATCTTTTGTTTAGTGTTTCGACTCTATATTAAGATTTTTTAAAAAAAAAATTGATAAAAGGAAACATCGGTATGTTAAAATAAACTTTTTGTCGTTAAATTTCAAGTTAAAAATTCATTTGATTTTAAAAATTGACAGGTTCATTCAAGTTAATTCGCGCATCAAAGAAAAGCTAACAATTGTATTAATTGTGATTATGAATAAAGTTCCTATATATTGTATAAACATTACCCTTATCAGTATTGTTCAAAATTATTTAACTTAAATCGTACAAATTCTCGGTAGCGGTAAGATGTTCCAGTTACAACTTTTTTTCTATAAATTTTTATCATTATCAGACAAAATTTAGTGGATTTGTGATTAGGATTCACTACTTTTTTTATAAAACAATTTACTAAATACCTTTGAAAATTATATGAAGTCTTGAAACTATTTTTGTTTATCAGTCAGTACAAGTGCAACAGAATCAGGAGTTTACAATAAAGATTCATTATTGTTTTATAACAGTATGCTTAAAACGAAACTAATTTTTTGAAATTCATACCAATAAGTACATATTGTACTAAATACAAAATGGAAAACAACCATTTTCATGATTTACACTCACAATAAAACTTACAAATGCATTATGAAAAGATGAAAAAATGCACTATTTAAAATATTACTCATTATTGACTATATCCTAATATATCCTATATTGATATATCCTATCTATATTGATACATTCTATACAGATATTGAATATATCCTAACTTAAAATAACGCAGATGAATTTTTTCATGAGGTTATATTTTGCCACGCAATTAAAGTAAAAAATTACGAAATAAGAAAAACAGTTTTTTTTTAATTGTGATTGTCAGAAAAACTAAATTAAAAGGGCTCATAGAATTAAGAATTTTTAAAATACATTTGGTAATCCGTTTTTAAAACAAGAGTTGACAAAAAAGTTTTAGACTTATTTTTTAAAAATTTCTTCATGATTAATATTATTTTGGCCAATAAGTCATGAATAGAATTAAGTGTTTACAAACCATTTGAATTTTTATAGGCTATTAGGATCTAGCTTTAAAGGCTATTTGGAAGCTATTTGGAAAATGAATTTTTAATTTGCTCCAACTATTTGATTTTCTTTCTTTGTTTTATTTACTGAGCTTCCTATCTATTTTGTGTTGTGACGAGTGTATTATTATTTGATTTGAACTAATGTAGATACTAAGCAGAAAATACACAATTTCAGTGTTATTTTTAACGAATTTGTTTTAGGGTTATAATTAGAACCCGAATTTTTTGAATATATTTTTTCTAAGTGTTTTTTCATACTTTCGTAAGTATTTTAGTTAGTAAATACAATTTTGATAGATTTTACTTCTGAGTTTTGCCCCTTAAAGAATTTTTTATGACGTTTAAAAAATCTATTTTAACCTTTTTTAATAATTATAATTCTTTTTAATAAATGTTTTGTTCAGTTTTTGAAATATAAAATTTTTCACTAGTCTTTTTTCATTTAATGATGTTATTTTAATAAAATATTTAATATTAAATATTTATTAATAATAAATTTTTAATAAAATATTTAATTTGATAAATTTTGTTTTCTTTAAAATGTTCAAATTTAAACTTAATTTTACGATATAAGTTTTTGCGCCGTTTATTACAATATTTTTAAAAATAGTACCTTGGGCTATGTGATGATGATATCTTAATTTTTTTTATTACTATTAAATATTAATATTCTTTTCGTTTTCTTAATTTGTTATGCTTTGGTGATATGGATAATGTGGCATGTAAATTTTTAAATACTTAAAAGTGTACAATTAAAGTTATTTTTTCAATTTTGCAAATATTTTGTGTATAACTATACTTTTAATTGTTTGTAATTTATTTAATTTTTCAATAATAATTATTCGTTATTATATTAGCAATTTTATCATCTATTAAAATAATTTACTCAGCTGTATGACTATAATCCGAAATTGTGTAATTTATGCTGTTAATATAATTTAGACACTCTATGCAATTAATTTAACATTTTAAATAATTATATTTAAATATTAAATTTTTTGTATACCAAAAATAATTACTGTATTTTTTTTGTCAAATTTTATGAAAGTAATCGTCCAATCTCACTAAATATTTTTATTTTTAACAATGTAAATCTAATCTTTATTTCTGAAGCACTGCAAAAGCTGTATCGAACAAAAATAATTAAACGAACAAATAAACTGGATATTTAAACTAAAGATTTATCAGTATTATGTACTGTTAATAGACAGAAAATTACACATAAATTGAAACTACTACTTTTTACGATGAATAATTCTTTTGAAATTGTTATTTCAAACCATATACCTTTAGTTATGTACTAAAAAGTTTCTTAGTTTTGTATAAATGACTGGATGAGAATTAAAGACAATGTATATTGTAATTGTAAAATATCCGTCCAGGCTTAGTTTTGTCATAATTTTTTTTATTGAGGAATAAATGTGTACATATCTATCTAAATTATGAAAAATTTTATCTATTTGATTCTATATTTTAAGATATTATTTTTTTTAAAAGAAAGTTTCTTATAAGTGCAAATCATTTCAATGAATTTACCAAAAGAGTTACTTGTAAATTGTACAAATTTGAGAGAAATTAAAGCTTTTACTTTGTGAAAAGCTATTATTGTTTATTTCATCCTTAATTTGTTAAAATATTCTTAAAGCTGTGTTAAGTAAATTAATAAAAATAGAAATAAATGTAGCAAAGGAAATAAAACAAAATTAAAAATATGACCACTGAAGCCGACGTTTTCAGGGTGTACCGGCCCCAGTGGCCAAAAAACAAAAGCTTTTCTATTGAGGAAGATGGCAAAAGCCTAAAAACCTTCCTCAGTACCCCGAAGGTTTTGTTTAAAAGTCCAGGAGAAAAAAACATGCAAGACATAAAACTAATACAGAAAAGAAACTCATACAACTCATCAGAAACTCAAATTCATCAGAAAATAAAAATCAACAGAAAATAAAAACTTACATAAACAAGGTCAGACAGCGAGCTCTAAAGCAAACCAAATGAAAAGGAATCACTTAAACCAAAGGAAAACAACGCCCTCTTTTAAAATGCGCAGATTAAGAAAATGATAGGAAAAAGTTGTCAAAGAAAAATTACGTCACATATTAATAGAATGCTTAAGTGGGGCTGCTCAGTTAAGTCTTGAATTGCGCCCTGTTAAAAGAAATAAAAAAACTAATATTCTTCAATCATTTTCTTAATTAAAAAATTAACATTACAAAAATTATAAGGAAAATCATTATTACTCAAATTATTCAAAAAATTATTCACAGCTTCTTGAAAACTTTCAACATTATTGCAAATATTTTTAATCCTAACCAATTGTGAAAAAACTAAATTTTTAAAAATTTTATTACACAAATTAGTATAAAAGTTGCAGAAAAATATAACTTTAAATTTAAAAGCTTTTCTTTTATCAAAAACACCAATTTTAATAATTTTGTCCACAATAACAATTTTAAAATCTAAATACTCAACATTAAAACAATCCTCATTAGTTTTCTTCAAAACCAAATCTTTAGGATAAATATTATAAATAAAATTATAATTATCACAATTAAACAAAATCAGATCATCAATATATCTAAAATCTTTAAAATCATTATACTCAAGAAATTTAGCTTCAAAAACTTGCAAAAATATATTAGCAAAAGCACCAGAAAAGGAATTACCTTGTGGAATTCCAATAATTTGTTTATAAAAATCTAAACCATTAAAAAGAACATTTTAAAAAAGATTAAACCTACATAAATCCAACCAATTAGACTTATCAATTTTCTCATTAAATAAATATTTATCAAAAATGCCATTACAGATATCAATAATCTCTTCGTGTGGTATACTTGTATACAAATTTTCAAAATCAAAAGTATTAATGTTGGATATTTCATTATTATTAATATAATCCAAAACATCAACATTACTATCAATAACAATATTTTTTTCTTTTTTAATTTTAAGCAAAATAATTTTTAGAAAACTAAAAAACTTTTTACTAACATCAGAATTGTAACAATTAGTACCACACGCTATAAACCTAAATTTAACAGGATTTTTATGAAATTTAACAATAGGAAATAAATATGGAAATTTAATCCTATTTGACCTAAATTTTAATTTTTTACTAAACGCAATAATTCTTTTTTCAACAACCTTCCTATCTACTTTTAATTTTAAATAAGTATTATTTGCGTTATATTCTCCAATAATCAAATTTTTAAAAAATATTTACACATAATACAAAAATTATTTGAAGCTTTATCCACTACCGTAACAATAAATTTATCTTTAAGATTTTTAATTTTACTAGACAGATCATAATCAATAATAGTACCACTAGGAAAAGAACCAAAACTGGTATTAAATAAATTAAAATTAACCTTTTCAATAATTTTAGCCTTCCACTCTGAAAAACCCTCAACGGGCCAATGATATTTTCTGGAAATTTTTGCTATAAATAAATCAAGATCTTTTTTAATGGACAAAATAAAATCTTCTTTATTCATTCTAAATCTTGTCCTAAATTTTGAACCTTTGCTTAAAATATTAATTAAATCTTCATTACCAACAATCTCCAAATTTCCCGTAATAATATGTCCATAATCATTATCAATATATTGTGAAAATTCCTTTTCATTACAATAACAATCAAATTTAGAAATATATTTTAATTTTGACTTAAAAAATTATAATTGCAAACCTTTTTCCTAAGTGTAGAAGAATACTTAAAAGCAACAGAAACATTAATATGCTTTAAAGGAAAAAAATCAGAAAGTTCATGTATAACCTGTGGCAATTCAGCATTTTCAAATTTTTTATCATGAAAATTAATCGTACAAAAAACCTTTTCAAAATTATAAACCTTATTAAAAAGCAAATCTGTCTTGCTAACACCAAGTTTTGATTTAATTAAATACAAAACAATAAATTTAACAAGTTCAGTATCATATTTAATTTTAGAACCAAAATTAATAAGAAAATTTTTAAGAACTTTATTTTTAAAACCAAAAATATATTTCCTAATATTGAAAATATTATTTCTTTGACAACTTTATAAATTTACAACTTTGACAACTAAATATTTCTTTGACAACTTTTTCCTATCATTTTCTCAATCTGCGCATTTTAAAAGAGGGCGTTGTTTTCCTTTGGTTTAAGTGATTCCTTTTCATTTGGTTTGCTTTAGAGCTCGCTGTCTGACCTTGTTTATGTAAGTTTTTATTTTCTGTTGATTTTTATTTTCTGATGAATTTGAGTTTCTGATGAGTTGTATGAGTTTCTTTTCTGTATTAGTTTTATGTCTTGCATGTTTTTTTCTCCTGGACTTTTAAACAAAACCTTCGGGGTACTGAGGAAGGTTTTTAGGCTTTTGCCATCTTCCTCAATAGAAAAGCTTTTGTTTTTTGGCCACTGGGGCCGGTACCCCCTGAAAACGTCGGCTTCAGTGGTCATATTTTTAATTTTGTTTTATTTCCTTTGCTACATTTATTTCTATTTTTATTCTCTCTTTTTTTGAAAATTCTGCTGCTTTTTAGCGCATTTTTTTAAAAGAAGTTTTGTTCATTTTGTTTAGACATTAATTGTATTCTTTTAGTATTATTAAGTAAATTAATGCATATTGAACACATATTTATATTCTTATAGATAAAAGTGGTTAGATAACATTTCATAAATATTGGTCAAAGTTTCACCATATTAACGGTACTTTAAACCAATGTATATTTGCTGTAAATGTTTTTAAATTGTGCTGAATGATAATATTGGTAGAATTTTCTGCAACTTTAATAGGGTGCTTAGTTGAACCATATAACCGTAATCCCTATATTCAATTACACGATACGTGTTCAATTAAACAGAGGCAGGGCTTAATTTAATATCTTTTTAAATTTGTATCTTATTATGGTTCAAGGTACCGATAATATTGATTCTTTTTTTAACTGATTTTTCTGACAGATTACTAAGATGTTAAATTGAACCCTATTTCCATCGAAGATAAATTATTGCATCGTAAAGATAATAAAATTATTTTAAAGTTCTAATTATTTCCACTTTCTCATAAAAATTGGTGCAGATTTAAATCATAATAGCGATATTTTAAAACATAATAACGTACATTTTCTACAATTTGAAGATAGTGTGTAAATCATATCCCCCTTCACGTTGAAACATTGTATCCTGTTATTGATAATAATTAAATCGAATTATGCTTTAATTTAACTAGTTACTATGCCGCGATGGCTCAGTGGTTAAGACATTGAACTGGACTGGTCCCCATTCACTGTTCACCTAGTTTTAAATCGATGGCTTGTTTGGAAGGCCATAATAATATTGTTGGGCATGAAATCCTTCATGTCTTTGCTTAACTATACAAATATTTTATAATCTGCATAATTGCTTTAACAGGGAAAGTTTTTATTTATTAAAAGACGATGTTGAATATTAAATAATTTCAATAATTTAATGATTTGAAAATTAATTTGGTGAAAGAAATGCCGTATATTACGTCCAGCAGATGAGGGCAGAAAAGTTAGGCCATCTATCATTTACATGCTATTAAATTACCCTGTACAGTGCGCAAAATAAAAAATGGACCTCCCTAAATAACTTTGGATCTAAAGATCTGAACTTCTAATGGTTTGAGGGGGTGACCTCAAATATTCTAATTAATTAGAGCAGACGTAATTATAAGTTACAAAATTAGACACAAAAACGTACTTTCTCTGAATAAACGTATTTTTTTGAAGGATCTGGATTTCTGATCCGGATCCCCAAAATATAGGGTGTAGACGCAATCTGGGAAATAGGGTCCAAAGTTTGGACTCCTTAATGATATTTTTACTTGTTACGTATTTCGCTATATCTCGAGAACTTTTTAAGCGAATTCTTATACACAAGAATAAAATTCATTTATCCAAAGATAATTAACTCTATGCAAAAAAAAAAAAAAATTTTTAGTAAATATTTATTATTTTTGATTATTTTATTTAATAGAAGAAAAAAATTTGAATTGTAAAGTATGCAGTTTTATACATTATTTTAAATATAATTATGCATGGCAAAATGCAAAAATTTGAGTGAAATCTATCGAATAGTGTCTGGAAAATCGAATTTCAAAAAAGTTGTATTCTAAAAATTTTATTTTTGCCATGAAAAATTATATTCTTTAAAATGACGTAAGAAATGTCATACTTTACTATTTAAAATTTTTTTGATTAATAAAAATAATAAAGAATAATAAATATTTATTAAAAGTTACTTTTGCATGGAATTATCTTTGGACAACTGCGTGAAAAAAGATTTTAATTCTCTTAAAAATGTTTCGAGATATGATGAAATGCGCAAAAAGTAAAGTTAACATTAAGGGGTCCAATTTTCAGACCCCTCTCCTGACCAAACTATTGGGACCATCTATCCCAAATTGTGACTACCCCTATATTTTGAGGGTCAGATATCTGAATCCGTAAAAAAAAAAAAAAAAAAAAAAGTTATGTTTATTCAGAAAAAATGCGTTTTTGTGTTAGATTTTGTAATTAAGATATCGTCTGCACTTATTAGTTACCGTAATTGAGATCACCCCCTCAATCCATTAAGATTGAGCTCTAGAACATGAAGATCCGATTATTAGATCAAAAGTCATTAAGGGTGGTTAGTTTTTTATTTTGCGCACTGTTAAGATTGTGGTGTAATATCTATTCGGATTTGGTGTTGAAAAACTCTAAGAATTGAGTGAATGATTACTTCATTTCAAGTTAATGCCGAATCAAATGAATTTTTTTACACTTAAAAAGGGGGAAACTACCGTACTTTTTGGTGTTCCCAATGAGCCGGAACAGATGGTAAACTTCACCATTTTCTGTTGGTTTTGCCCATGCTCTTTTACTCAGTGAGAATTAAATTTAATTTAATTTAAAAAGAAAAGTAAATCTGGATGGGCACTCTTCTTGGTCTGAGGTCTCTACTGAACATAAGCTAAATAATTTAGGCAGACAAATATTTAATTCACGAAATCAGATGCAAATATGTATTTTTCTGAATCTGTTGAAAAAATAAATATGTTTATACCTTTTTTTTTAGAAAAAATTTGATTTCTTAACTCTACTATTAAAAAAAAACTTTCCATTAAAACGAAGTTGTAAACTGGGAAGTTAAGTTAAAATTGTTTTTCAAAAGAAGACAAACTGTGTGTCTGAAACTAAAACCACGAATCAAAAATTCTTTTCTTTCTATTTCTAAAAAACTTTTAAGATTATCTCACACAAAAAATTTAAACATTTTTTAAAGATTTTTGTTTAATAATGCTCAAAAAATTTAGATAGTAATATTCAAAAATGATATATCGAGCACATCCTCTTAAATTATATAGTTTTTAACGTTCAAAATCTAAAAAGGGAACGAAATCAGTTCGAGAGTCTCTGAAAAATTAAAAATCAAACTTAAAATTTTGAACTTATCGAAAGATTTTGTTGTTATTTAAATTTACCTAGTTAAAAAGGATGTAGCAGTTTCAAATAACTCATCGATTTATACTTATTTGGAATTAAACGAAACATTTTTCCATTTTATTTTCTTACCAAAACATTTATTAGTATTCAAAATTTCAGCATGCCTGGCTAGTGATATGGTTGGTAGTTTTCTTTTTAGATCTAAAAAATTCAATTATTAAATCAAAAGTAATTAAGGTTGTTAAGTTTTATATTTTACACACTAAAGTGGTTTTGAAACAAAATGCATGAAGTTACAAACATTGGTATTTGCATATTCACTGAATGCATTTGATAAATATTTCCTCTCACACAATTGTTTTATTTTTTTAATTCTTGAAAATAAGGAAAGTCCCCAATGAAGAACTTTAGGGAGTTCAGAATACTTTTACAATATTTTTCTTCATGCTGTAAGCTAGGTAAACTGCAGTGTGGACTACTTTATAGTTTATGACTTACAGAGAATTAGCAATGGTGCTATCGGTAAAGTCAGATTCTTCAATTTGGAAGTTCTTCTTGAAATGGTTCTTTTTCAATGAAGAGTACAAAAATCTTTCAGAATGCATTTGTACAATCAGCTCCAACTGTAGATTAAGTTTTTTTTTTCTAAAGTTGCGTCGCTGTTACATTATACTCACTATTGTCATTATTATTAAAATTTATACTCGGAGAAGATTTTGAAAAATGAGGTCGGCTACGGTCAGAAAAACTTTGAGTATATCTGGGAGGAATATGATATTCATTGAAACTATTCTCTGTTTGTACTGGCTCATGACTGAGAGCACGAGGTCGAAAATGTAAACTTTCTGGTTCGGGCATAAAGGATATGAATCCTGGTCCATCTGTGCTGCAATGTAAGGAAAAGCTGGTGAAAGCTTGGTTTTTCATCGTTTCATCTTCTTCCTCTTCTGTTAATGAATCACCTTAAACGTGCAAGAAATAGCACTATTATAATAAAAGTAAACGTTTATTAGTATAAATTGAAAAACCTAATTAAACCTCATCCTGAAAGCAAAGTAATGACAATAATTCGTGTAATTATTCATGTATTATAAAGTAGCAGATAGAGTCAATGGAGGCTAGTATGAAATCAAAATCTTAAAATCTATTGCCATTTTGAAACTGTTGATTTAAAGGTCGAAATAAAAAAAAAATGCATTAGTTCGTATTTTTGTTTTTCTTATTTGTTCATTCTTAAAAATATCGTTAATATTATAAGAAATATTATAACAAATGACCTAATATACATTGTCCTGCAATATAGGAAAGGACTCTTTCAGTTTTTGAAATTTTTTTAAATTTCTCAAGAAAAACTTAAAAGATTATTTCGTAACTTTAGATGTCTTTAGTTAGATGTGCTTTTTCATACTTCGTAATAAACTTTAAGGCTTTCATAGGTTTGGAAGACCTACAATAAATTACGAAAGAAAACAATTATTTTTGGACAACCTATGCCAGAAAACCAAGCAAAAATCTTGTAACTTATATCGATTACTTTAGTTCTTATTTTTAATAACTGCATAAACATTCGCAAACTTAAAGTAAATATTTATATAGATATGGACATTTTTATAAAATACTAATATTTTTGCCTTACGTTGTTTTGCTATAACTTCATAAATATTCGATGGAATTTGAATTTTTTTTTTGGATAAATTTAAAATTAATTACTAAAAGGTCAATTTAAAAATTTTAAAAAAAATTCGTTGAAAATTGCGCACGATATGAGTATTTGAGCTATTTTTCTACTTTTATACTACTTTCACACTGCGTATGCGCAGTTTTCTTTTTCATAATTTTGTTGGGAATCGTATTTGCCGACTAATGATGGCAACTTTATTTAAAAATTTAAAAAATTTTAAAAGTTTCAAGCAATTTTCAAAGTAATTTTTGTGCTTTTTAAAAGAATGCTCGAAGTGATAAGGGGTTATCTACGAATTTCATCTTGTAGTATTAAATAAGATTTATAAAAAATGAGACTGGAATTGTGGGGGATCAACCTTCATAAAAGTACGTTTTTTTTGCATGTTTTCTTTCTCTATACCATCAAAGTTTAGTTTCCGGACGATTATTGTAAGGTATCATTAGTTATTAAATTTTGTCTTATGATACAAAATAAAATGAGCGTAAAAACCCCTGCTGGTTTTGAGCTTTCTTTTGAAAAGTACAAAAACTATTTAGAAGATTGCTTGAAACTTTTTCAATTTTTAAGAAATTCAAATAAATTTTTTATTAGTTGCCGAAAACTATTCACTACAAAATTATGAAAAAACTTTTTAAAATTTTCACAACGCATGCACAGTATAAAAGAACTAGCTTAAATACTCATAACTTATTGGGCAGTTATAAAGAATAGTTTTACAATTTTAAATCGACAATTTTGTAATTAATCTTAAATTGATCCAAAAATTTGTTTCATTCCATTGATTGAATATCTATAAAGTTATAATGAAATTAATTTTTTAAAAATATCTCCTTAAATGTTTACTCTAGGTTCACAAAACTATATGCAATTATTAACACGTTGTGGTCACCTGTGACCGGCACTGAGTTTGTTCGTAGCGCCACGGGGGTTACCGGTGACCGGCGAAGGCAAGATTATTAGAAACACATAATTCGAGTAAATTTTTAATATTTTTTATATTATTATCGTTACTGAAATGGTTTGAAGAAATTAATGAAATATATACTGAGAAAATCATTTTGACCAAACAGGCAAACCATGCAAATTAGCGTGGCAATCAATGTGTTAAAAATAACAATTAGAGTAATCGATACAAGTTTATTGCTTCTTCATAGGGTGTTCAAACATACTTGTTTTCTTTTGTAATTTATTGTAGGTCTTTCTGACCTCTAAAAGCTTTAAATTTTATTGCTAAGTATGAAAAATCGCATGAATCTCTAATGTTACAAAATAATCCTTTAAGTATTTGAAAAACATAAATGTCAAAAACTGTATGTGTCTCTTCCATTACGGTAAAACAGTGTATGTCTTTAAAATAATTTAAAGCTATGCTTCATATTACCCCCCCCCCCCAATCAATACGACTAATACAAAACACCCACGAGGCTAATGTAAAATTGTTGTTTTGGATGATGTTTCATTTCTTCCTAACTTATAGCTCAATTTGTTTCAGCTTTACGCTGTCTGCATCAGAAAAGAGTTGTCATTGAGAAATTTGATAACATGTACATTTAAGTCTTATGACTGCTCACTTCATTGATATTTCAGTTAATTTGTTGCGAATAAAAAGTAATGCCTTTTTTATCACTGTGCAAGAGAGATAATAAATATGTAAAAGAATTGATATTTTACCACTTACGTTTTTTATCATCATAAACCGATGATGTTTTTCTGTGTGAAATATGCCATCGACGAAGCCATGTTAAATACATTAAAGAATAAAATATTCCAAAACCTGCACTTCCATAAGCAAAGAATCTGAATGTTTCACGAAAACCATATGTTTGCACTAAAAAACCTCCAAGAAGTGATCCAAATGATCGACCTTTATAGTAAATAAAAACATCCAGTTGTATCTTGTTTAGATTCAAATAAATCAACTAAGCAAAATAATGATACAAAAATTACAAAAATTAAAAATAATAAAAAGTATGAACAATAAATAACAATTACTTCAGTAGATTAAACTGATATCTAGTAAATTGATTTAAACAAATTAATTTAGGAAATAAAACATTATACTACCTTGGGTGAAAACCCTAACACCATTCCCGTTGATTCTTCCGATTACGACCACCGTTTTCCTTTATCACCCACTTTTTTCTAAGAATGCCTTCCTCCTATATCTTTTATTTTTCGATAATTTGATAGATTTGATTTGGGGAGGATAATTAACGTAGTGGTTAAATTTTTTTTGATGGGAAAGAAGGGGAAAAGCATCAAAATATTAACAACTGTAATAATCCCAAGAAGCTTAAGCAGTACGATATTACTCAAGTGAAAATATTTCATTCGCTTCAAAAACATACGAATTGGAAGTATCAGTAAACATGTTTCAATCGCTCAAAAACAGACACCCATTCTCAAGTTTGCCCTGTTTTTAGCTATAATTATGTCTAAATATTTTTTTTATTTGGGTGTGTTTGGGGAAGAAATGTCTTAGAACTTTTCCCCTTTCTAGACCCCAGAAGAAATTTAATGATTAAAATTAGACTTTTTCTCTCATTCAAATCAAATTCATGGCCACATAATTATCAAAAAAGTTATAAAAATAGAGGAACTCAAGGAAAAAACTGTTCGCCTCCCAATGAAGGGCTCCAGGCACGAATCCCAACAATAGGAATTTGAATTAGTACAGTTTACCGACCACAGTGCTGATGTAAAATATTCTTAATAGTTTATAAATCATGGGTTGAAATCCCCTTGCTGTCGGGCCAATCGTGAAAAGTGTTTTTTGGTTTCTTTCCAAGTAACGCAAATGCGGGTTAGTTCCATCAAAAATTCCTCCACGAAGTCTAGTTTATCCCAATGCTTGATCCAGGAGTTCCATTGTCTTCTGGGTTGGGTTCAAAATTACAACGCTATGGAAGTGAACACTGAAAGTGATAAACTCAAAATAGGATTGAATGTTCTACGCTGGTTATAAGATAAAATAAAAACATAAGGGAAATGAGCTACAAAAAATGGTTAGTGATGGAAAAAAGGAGGGTCATACTCGTATGGAGGAGGTCATTTTACAGAGAAATCAGCAACGCTCAGAAAAAAAATTGCAGTGCTGTGCATGTAAATTTATATTCTTGCAGTAATCGTTGCAATAGATTCGTATCAATGAGGTTAATTTTATAAAAAAAATCAGCAATGCTCGGAAAAAAAATTGCAGCCAAGTTAGTGTGACTTAATATTGTCACATTAATCGTTCCACTGACTGATTTCATTGTGTTGGAATATGAAAGTACCTTCAGACGGTACCTCTGTGAATTGAGTTTAAGTTAATTAATTTTTCTTCTGCCAATTAGCATTAAAATTTTAGGTTCTTGATTTCAGTTAGTAATATACTATGTATCATGATGAGTAGCAATTTTTCTGTAATGCTAATAAAATATTCTTCTTTTTATTTCATTTTTTTAAAACTTTTCTGCATATTCAAGAGATTATTTTTAAGTACCTTTAGTAATAAAATATAAATTAATATATATTATAGAAGTTTAAATAAAACAAAATATTTATTTTTAACAAAATATTTAATTTAACAAAATATTTATAGAAGTTTAAATTTTGAATTACTTTTCTTTGCAAAAAGATCACCACTGAACATATTTTTGTCTTCATTTCTAACTCTACTTTTACTAAAGAGGCAAAAATAAGCGATTTTTGTGTATTAATATAATTTTATAATTAATAAAATTTTTGTGTATTTGGTTTAACCCTTTCTTTCTGTAAAAATAATATTAATAAAAATATTTGGTTAACACTTTTAGTGTCTAAAAATCTTCTTGCATTGTGTTTTTGAACTCAGAGAAAGGTTTTTATCTTTGGTAAATAATAATATGTTAGATGTAATAATATGTTAGATGTAATAATATGTTACCAATTATATGGTAAAATAAAACTAGATTTCTGTTCAATAGTTTCCTGTTTTTGATTAAGAGTTGAGAGCCAAATACAAAATTATCACAAAAAATAGCACGATTCCTTATCAATCCATTTTTTCTAAAGATAAAATATTTAGGAAAATTTAAATGTAAATAACAACAAGTCAAAAACTTTGAATCATTATGGGTTTACGCATGAGTGATTTTTTAATGAGTGGTTTAAAAGAAAAAAAAAAAAAAAAAAAAAAAAAAAACATGCTTGAATTCTCCAAGCAAGTAAGTAAGTAAATTTCTTTAAAAATCTCCCGTGGAATGATGAAAAATTAACGCTTCAAAGCACGTTGGTGTGAATCAAATCTTTGCAAAGAAATGAAACCAAAATAAAAATATTGAAACTCTTCTCTCAAAGGGATAGAGCAGATTCAAAGGTAAATAAAAACTTGTCTGTCTTAAATATTTTTTTTTCAAATTAGAAAGTCTATAAATGAACTTTCTCTAGAGAAGGGAACATCTGTGACTTTTCTTAATGTCTTTCTTTTGAAAACTTTTAGATGATTTCGAGATTCCCAAAGTTAAAAATTTTTACTATAAAAGATAATTATTATTTTTAGAACGTGTTTTTATATTTATATTCAATTTAAACAATCCATTCCTTATTCAATATTTCGGTCATTTTTATGAAATTATTTAAGCAAAATGTCAGTGAAAAAAATATTGTTATTCAAAAAAGTAATTTTTTCTAAGAATAATGTTTTGAATAAATTATTTAAACAAATGGCATTTATAAAAGGCTTGCATCAATACTTTTCATAAAAATTTTCAATTAAAGAGAACAATTAAATTCAACAATAAAGAAACGTGTGTATTTGATGAGCATTCCCAACTTTTGTGACAGTACATTTAATGTTCAGAATTCATTTTCATTTCAGCAAAAAACCATAATTCGGTTCATTTATTTTTATATTTACTGCTTATGCATAATCTAAGAACAAATTCTTCCCACTCCCGACCTGTGAATTCAACTGTTTAACATGAAATCTAATTTTAAGATTGCTATTGATAAAATGAGTACCAAGCATGCTTGGGAACTAAACATTGAAGGTTCCGCGTTTGGCTGATCACCTAACCCCTAACCGGAACATGGTCAGGAAAACTGAGATGGGCACAGTTGGCCTTGACCCTCTATGGGTTGTCACGCCCCTGAGTTTAGTTTAGTTTATTGATAAGACAATGAAACACTAACATTAATATTTTCATAATGATTATTAGTGTTACTTTGGTTAGGTTTACTATTGCTAATGAACTTTATTTATTGATTCGGGGTTCCACCAAAAGAAGGTTGATCATTTAGGGCTCCGAAGCTAATAAAAATTGGGAGTTGCGGATTTAGAGTATTTACGATTCTTGGCATTTATTATGTATTTTTATATGTATGTGACATTTTAGAATGCGTTATGCAAAAACAAATTAAATTACTGCGAAGATTTCAGGAAAAAGAAAATAATAAACAAATGTGTCTTACGTTTTGCCACACCTTCATTAAATATTTGGAATTTTTCTTCCGAATGGATAGAAAAATGGATTCCCCTTAAATGTATAATTATAAAACTAGTAAAAAGATATATGCGTAGGTGGATCATATATATATATATATATATAATTTTTTAATAGCAGCAGATTTTCATTCTCGTCGTCATGGAAACAATTGACCGTAATCTACAGTCTTAATAATTTTTTGATAGTGTTACCTCTTTGCAAGTTCTTTTTATTATTATTTTCTAGTAGTTTGAATAATGAGTGAGTGTAATGTTTTTAATGTAGTTGCACAACGCATTATAAATATTTTTTTTTTTTTTTTTTTGCAAGGGAAAATGTCAAACTAATTAGAATTTTGCACAGATTACAGTCTCCAGTGTTGGATATGGCACAATTTATTTAAGCAAGGCAGTGAAGATGTTAAAAGCTTGTCTCATGCTCGTCGACTACGACTGAGTCTTACGACAGAGAAAATTGGCCATGTTCGTGTAACTCACAAGTGTTTTTTGGGACTCACAAAGTGTTGTGTACTTTGATTTCCTTCATGAACAATGAATGAACAATTATTTCAAAATATTAATGTGAACTTATAGAGAAAGTCAAATTAGTCTATTGATCAGAGGAATGTGGAATGCCGATCCACAAAGTGTTCGTGCAACAGGACACCTCATAAAATTGAAGTTATACAACATAAGTTACAGGCATAACACTGTTGCACATCCTCCATTTAGTCCTGACAAGGTGCTTTCGGACTACCATTTGTTTGGACCCTTTAGAGAAACCGGGAAGGGGGCGAGAGATTTTCATCCAATGAAGAGGTAAAAGCTTTTGAGAGAAATTTGTTCGCTACATGACCTAGTTCTTAGTATGCCACCAGAATTAAACAAAACTTTCAAAAATTTCGAAAAGGTCTGTAGAAGTTCACGGACATTAGGTAGAAAAATAAAATTTTTGTATGTTTTGTAAGTAATATTTAAATATTTAGTTATTAAGGAAGTTTAATTTATATTTGATTCACTCTCGTAGTACTTTAAAAATGGTTGGTTTAGCATGTAATAACTTCAAATAATATTTATGTTTTATTTATATACTTTAATGACATATTCTTATTATACTTACCTGATATTACGTGTAGTCCATTCCACAAAGTCATTATCGTAGTCAACATGCTAATTGATGCTAGTTCTGTACAATACAGTGTGACCCCAACCGTTAGTAATGTTACTGTGAAGTTTTCCATCATTTCAAAAATGAGACAGACATAAGCATTTTGAGCTACAGAATAACCTAAAAATCTCACTGTATATGCAGCAAAAGCTATTATGATTACATTTATGTAGCCCATTTTCTTTGTGGTCCATGTTGCAACAAGTGCCATGAATAATCCAGTCCCACTTCCAACCGTTACAGTAAGTCCCATAATTAAATTATTTGAGTGCAGCTCACTCTCAAGGAACCAAAATAGAAAATTTTCTAAGAATCCCCAACATATACCTAATGCAGCAATTTGAATGAGTAGAAAAATCACTTCTGGATTTTGAAGCAGCAAAGCTAAATTTCTGAGAGGATTTTCTGATGGAAGTTTCATGCTAAGGTCTAGTTTTAATGAAACTAAAGCTGCTGTTAGATATATAGCTCCATACATAAAGAAACACGGTTTGAATGTACCTAACTCATCTACAAGGAATCCGCTAATAGGCGCTAATATACACATTGCGATTGTTGACCAAAATCGCTGATATCCTACATCAGCTTTTAGATTTTGAATGATTGCCATTGAAGCTGCGTCAAACAAACCATTAACTAGTCCAATTCCCAATGTAACTGTCAATCGAATTCCCAAGTAAGTCCAAAAAGTTACACCAAAATCATTAACATCAGAAGTTGCACATTCTTCAAGGAACTCGCGACTGTTAACTGAGCAACTAACATCACAATTTTTTGAAAAACATTCACAAGATATGCTATCAAACGTTTGTCCATCATGAATAATATAAGATTCTAGTGTAGTTTTATTTTCTATTGTGTTTTTAATTTTCAAATAAATTTCGAGTTTTGAATTTTGATGAACAGAAAAACAACCATCTTCAGTGTGGTTATCACAGGTATCAATGCAACTTCTTTTACCCCTGTAAAAAATAAGAGGAATATTGTTCGTATTATTTTGACAATTAGATTCACATTGAAATGAAACAGTTGTATTGATAAATGTCTTTGTTTGTAAAAAGGTTCTTGGACATAAAGTTTCGTCATTTAGTGTTAGGTATGTATTTCTTATCGAACCACAATCCAGATGAAAATGTGATACAGTTTTTTGACTTGGAACACTTGGTACAAGAAGAAGTAGATTTGCTGTAACAGCAGAAAATGTTAGAAAAAAACTGAAAATCAATTTAAAATTCCCTATTTTATCAGCAATCATACCAATCATTGGTGCCACAATTAACGCTATTACTGGTTGAACTGCAAATATTATTGCAGTTTGCTTTATGCTTACACCAAGGGATTTCAAATGCACTGTGAAGTATGGGTAAAGAGTTGCTTGACCTAAAATAAACAAAAGATATAAATATACCTTATTATAGATAGTATAATATAGATTCTAATTTAAAGATTTGTTATAGATGTGTATGTCATTGAACTTTATTCGGCAATAAAATATGTATATTTGATCAAACACTGGTCTTTTTTTTAAATGCAACTTTATATCGGATCCCTAATTAATAAAGGTAAATTGCCGGTGTCATTTATATTATAATAATAATGTAAAGAACAATGCTCAATGCATAGTATTCATCAGATAATGAGGTTAAATGCCGTTGTATTTTCGCATGTTTTCTTGCTCACTTTAGCAAAGTAAGGGTTGTTTCCAATTATTGCCAATTTTTAATTAGCAGATATTATTATTGTCTCCAAGGCATTAATTTCAGAAAAACTGTTTATGTTGTAAACAAAGATAGTAATAATAAATTATTTCCAATAAACTATTTAACTTATAATGCATTACATGTGGTGTCCCGTAAAGACCACTCTTAATGTGTATTTTTAGAATCTTTATCAGAAGTCAAAAATTAATATTTATCTGAGAAAAGAAAATCTAAAAACGCTATCGAAATCTGACGAATCACAATAGGGTAAATTAACCAGTGAAGAAACACTTAAGTTTAGCTTGCCTTTAAAAAAATCATAAAAATTTCAAAATTTGTAATTTTAGCTAAATGTCAGTGCCAACATATTCCTAATTAAATGCAAATTATGTGTAAAAAAATTAGAGAACTTACATAATATTGTTTTAAGCTTTTGGTTGTTCAAATAATAAGTAGTAAGATAACCAAGTGAAGGAACAGCTCTTATCAGTGAATGAACACTTAATTCTCCAGTGAATGAACACTTAACTTTGAGAATTTTTGATGCTCTTCAGGAATTCACAGGCCATACAAATGTCTAAAAACAAGATTTTTTCTTGGAATTATAACATCTAACCACTGTTAACGTAGAAAATTGTACTTTGTTTTAGTCATGAAATGGAAAGTAAAATGGGGTTGAATGCAAAATAAAAAAAAGATGTTTTTAATTTTCTTTCTCACAGTTTAATAGTCGAGTCTAAATCATGAATGATTATCATTGTGCAATCCGATGATGTTTTATTATTATTATTTTACCGGGTTTTTGCTTAATCTTTTCCCCATATTTTTTAAAGCTTTTTTTTAAAGAATATTTTTAAGTATTTTTTTTTATTCTCCATACTTTCTTGCTTTTACCTTTTTTCCAACTTTTCCAGTCTCTTTAAATTTCCGTCCTTTTTCTGAAGTTAATGCAAAAGGCAATTTATTTCTTTTTATTTTGATTTGATTTTCCTCTTTTTTCCCAATATTTGGCCGATGTAAATGTATCTTCGAAATTTCAGATGTGATTCAGCAATACCTCTGACTTCTGATTCAGCAATACCTCGAGGAATTCTTCAGTAAGGAAAAACTACCAATGGAGGCATTTTTTTCCAACTAGCTGAAATGTTGGCCAAAACTGTTTATCTTTTATTCATTCCTAGGTACTGTAGAATATAAAGCCTTATAATTTTTAGGGCCAAAGATTTTTCCCGTTTAAGGACATTATTCAACTCCCGTTTTGTTCGCATTGTCAATGAAATCACTTTCTAAAAGGATGCCAGGGCTACTTCCCACCTAAAGATTCCTCCAAGTTCTTCAAACCACTCTTTCGAATATTATTCTCTCTAAGGGAAGTTTTGTCTTTTGAAATTATCTTCGCATTGTACTGAGTTATCATTGGATATCGTCTTTGAAAAAACTTCACCCATTTGTCATCTGGATGATTTTTATTTTATTTTATTTTATAACCGTCGTTGAACAGCCGACCCAATTTCATGGGTTTATGACTACTAATGTTCAAATCCGTAGCCTTGTAATTTTGAACCAATCCAGAAGACAAGGAAACTCCGGGATCAATACCCCCAGAGGTTTTGATTTGTTATGGGAACATGGAGGACTTGGAGACTCGACAGATTTAACGTGCATCAGTCACCATTTACTACATGGGGAGTCTTTGGCCGACGAGGATCGAACCCACGACCTCTTGGATATGGGCCCAGCGCCTTACCGACCAGGCTATCCCGGCCTTCATCTGGATGATTGTCTTTAAAGGGATTTTTCCTACCAGTTTCCGTCATGACGTCAAAGATGGCAATAATTTAGCTAATATTTAGCTATTTATTGGCGCAAAAGTCAGCAAAGAAATGTTCTATTCAAGCTTTTATTATTATATTTAGTTAGTTTTCGACCAGCAAACATAGTTTATTAAGGTGTCTGACGTATGATGTAACTAACCACTACATTTATAAAGATAAATAATAAATAAATTATAATTTTAATTCTTTTAATAAATTTTGCAATTAAATTAGCATTTTGAAATGAAATTGTTTTAGGAACTATTCACACAACATTTAACTGAATTTCAGATGTCCTTTACATCGCAGAACTACTCCATGTAAAATCATATTTCACACATACTGTTCATTCACTGGGAATCTATTCCCAGGGAAGAAACATGCCTGTTCCTTCACTGGTTAGAAGTTGTTTTTTGTGTTTTTAACATAATTTTGATGTATAATATAACTAAAGGTACAAGAAAATGAAATTTTTTCTTTTATTTTCATTTCATTAACTTGGAAAAATCCCAGTAAAAGAACACTTCTTCATTCATTGGTTTTTCATCGTTTGGTAATCCAGTGAATAAACACTCCCTAATCTCAGTACTTGCTTATGTTATGATGCTTAAAATAAATAAGACGTAACTTCAATAACCATATTTTGAATTCTTTTTTTCCCAATGAGAAAAAAAATCATTATTATATGCAATTAATTCTACTTTAAACGGATAACTACAAACACTGACCTTATAATTTGTCAACGAAGCAAGGTGCTGAATAGATACTAACAAATTCAAAAATTTTTCCAGAGAAGAATCTATGACAAGGTAACCCAATGCATTGTTAGATGACTCCCTATTGTTAGGTAGTAAGCTACTGTTACCAATCAATCTAAGTAAAAACGTTTAAAATCTTATTTTTAAAAAATATCTGTGAAATGTTCCTTCACTGGTTGGTTTACCCTACATAAAAGTTTATGTTGTACACATCAAAATAGGCTTAATTAAAGTCTAACACAATTTTGCCGATATGCCACAATTTATAGATAATGTTTTCGTAATAAATAACAGAAATATTACATTTGTTTACACTAGCCCCATGTCCACATTGTCCTCTTTTTTCCTATATCCTTGATCGGCTCCAAAAATTTTGATTTCTGTGCTGATCTATCTATTCATCTATCATTTCCAATTTTAGTGATTTATTTTTGGTTACATCGCGGTCTTTATTTAGATATCCAGAGGTTTGTTCTACAACAAAAAATAATACCAAGAAGAAGCAATTTTTAGTCTAAAGTTTTGTAGAACTTATTTTGACAGAACCACTCAAGACAATTCATTGAACTATTATTATGCCACATTGAACCCTATTATTTGCCAAACTTGTTGTAACCTTAATTAGGTGTTGAAAGGAACAATGCTTCCGTTCAGATTGAATTTACAGTAAGAAAGTTCCAAAACATAAATTTTCACGATAATATGGTTCAACTTGGTTCCATATTAATGTTACGGTAAATTTGAAAGATATTATGGTTCAATACGTTTCAAATTTGCTAAGAGTGTAAAGTATAATTTAAACTGTTGCAATTGATCCAGTTGACATTAAAGAACACGATGAACCATAGCCACCGAGAAATAAGGCCGTTGAGATCACTCTTTCAGTGACGTCACTCCCAGTAGTTTTGACTAGCCGCTAATTTTAAATATTTGTCATTGAACAACAGATCAACTTCGTTTGACCGTCTGTAATGCGATTCTTTCTCATTTTATAGTTTTTAATATTGATCTATGCTAGGGTTGTACCGAGATTTAAAGGTATATCTAAAAATTTTGTAAATGTCAGTTTACAAAGTTATTACATACATTTATATATTAGCACATATTTAATGTTTGAAAATATTTTACTTTTTTTAACAATAAACTCAAAATAAAAAAAAGTTTAATTTAGATTTTTTTAAAAAAATAATAAATACTCTTTTACAGTTTTACAATTTTAAGGGTAAAAAGGGGGTATTAAGGGGGGTACTTTGCTAAATCCTTTTGCGTCTTTGTTATATTATTCATATACGTCTTTTATTTGAAAATAAAGTTGTGGTTGTGTTCATATTATTTTGACTTGGAAATTAAATGATTATAGTATGGTTCTCAAACAACTCAGTAGAACCTATTTTAATATAGTTATTTTATGTATATGCCAATAAAGTTATAATTTTATTTTTGCATTATAAGACATATTTTTCTCAGTCTCGTATTTCTTTCTTTTTCAAAGTCATTATTACTTATTTTCTGATATATTAATAAATCCATCACATATTAAAAAATATAAATGATATATTTGAATGAGATTCCTTCATTTGATATTAAAACTAGTTATGATGAATTATGATTTAAAACTGAAATAAAAACTTTTCTTATGAAATTATTTTCTATTATAAAATGCAAAAAATAATGCTTCATAAAAACATCAAATAGTCCTAAATGCTAATTTTATTGAGTTATAACGTGATACATAACTTTGATTTATTCTAATAAAAAATAAAAATTTACCACTTAAGAATATTTAAGTCCTAGTAAATTAGCTAAAGCAAAAATATTTTACTTCGCTAAAAAAATATTTGAACTATTTATTATTGTTTTCTATTAATACAAATCTGATTATCGCGTACCCTAGTACTTCCGAGGAGAACGTCAAAATCTTACTAAACGTCAAAAACTGACAGGCCTTGAATCTCGGTATTTGCACGGAGAACAAAAATTCTGGTAAAATTACCATACTGTATGGCGATGACATTTGTTATTAAAGAAGCTATAAAATCTCTTTTAATAAAACTAAAATATACGGTTTTTAAACCATTTATTTAGAACTTTTTCTGTTCATGTGGTGATATTTTTCCGGAAATTCTGGTTTTAAAAATTGCAGTTCTAGTGAACAAACATTTAGCAATTTAAATAAAAAAAGTACTAAAATGAAATAAATAAAACGAACCAAATTGTAATAATGCCAAATGAAGTAAATTTAACCAAATGCATTTTTTTTTGCAATGCTGTAAGGTGTCGTGATAAAATTGTCAAATTTTACTTCTGTTACAAATTTCATCACATATCATAAAACTATATTTCATTGTTAATTTTACCAAAATATTTACCAAAAAATTACCGAGTTTCATGGTATTTCCATACAGGTAGAAATACAGTAAATTTTATCATATTCTGGTACTTTTGACCAAACCTTTTTCTCTGTGTGGAATGTTATTAGTCACACAAATTTATTAAAAGCGATTTCTTTCAATAAGCATGGCTATAAGGAAAAAACTATTTTTAAGGTAGCATTGAGGAAATTATTATTATTATAATTCAAGAACTAAAGGAAGAATATATAAATGTTAAAATCATTATATATAAGCATTCAAATTTTATTGAAATGTGTAACAATATTAAATATTTCAACAAAAAATATGGTATTAATATTAAATTCATGCATTTATATTGTCTTATTTATTACTTCTTCATAAATTTAATGTATTTCAAAGGTAATTTTTCTTTCAAATATATTTAATTGTGAATTGAAATTAATGAAGTAAATAATTGCAGTATTAAAAATTGGGGTCGAAATATATTCCAATATTCGAAAGTTCTAAGAGTTCGATACATTGCACAAAGTTGTATATAAATTTTATGATTTGATTCAGGACAAAATATGTTTACCTCCATAAATGAGAAACATCAAGATTTTTACAGGTATTAGTTCCTCTTTTCTAAGGTCATTTTTAAATTTCTCCATTTTGATTTAAAGGGAAGGGAATGTTACGCCCCGTCTTTGATGTATTTACTACTTGGATACATAATTCTAAGATTAGATACACGATTTTTTTTTTTACATTGATAACAATTATAACCGATAAGATTTCGGAAAAAAATTAATCATTTTAATATCAGCAATATCAGTCCATTGAAAAACTGGAAGGATACGAATCGTTTTATTCCTTTATGATAAGCATAGGCAAGAACTGATTATGCCTTTCACTCTTTTAAAATATATTGATTTATAATTTTGCCGAAATAAGTAAATAATATTTTTTTTTTTTTGAATATAGTAAAAAATAAACTCTTATTATTATTTCAGTTGGGCTCGAAGGAAAGAAATCTATGCCTACTGAAGGGCTATTTCTGTGGTTGGGGGAAGGAATCGTGAAAGGGAGTCGCTGATCACAAAAACAAAGAAGGTGACAAGTGTGGAACAATTTAAATCCTCCCACTGTTTTTTTTTTTCTCACTTCGAACACTACCTCTAAGACCATCTTAGTTAGGGATAGTGAGAGGGGCATCAGAGAATGTTTCCCACGATTTTGCATAACTCGAAAAGCATGGGTAAACTTCGGTGATTTATTCGGTGATTCGGTGATTTCGGTTTCATTAGATTTTGCGTACAAAAGAGAAAAATTAACGCCTTATATTGCGTGTAGTAAACAAAGATAATATTTTTTATAAGTGAACTATTTTTTACTTGTATGGTTATTTTTAAAACAAAAAACCAATTTCCAAGATCTCATTGTTTCACTGCAATGTAAAAGCAGTGTTGCATTACCTATCCACATTTTTGTTGAAAAACGCTAAGAGCTGTGAAAATAATAGTTATTATTTTTTAAAATTTCTTACCGAATCGAGCGTTGTTTTTCACTTCAAAGGCACTAATATTTGATAAAGCTAGCACTAATCTACAGTTCGCTGGTGCAATGTAATAAATTTTGGTGTTTAGCTATAACATTTAGATAAATTATAAAAATTTTTAAGTACAGGAATGTAGTTATCATGCAAAAAATTAACAAAATAACAATTGTTTGAAAGAATTAGAGCAATTGCATTTATAAAAATGTGCTTGTTTTTTTTGAAGGAAATGTTTTTGCAATGAAGCCATGAATTGATTCGAATACGCATGAAAATCTGTGTTGTCAGTAAACAAATAAACAAAAAATGAAAAACAAATAAATAAATAAACAAAACTGTAACATTGCAAAAGTAAATAAACAATGTGACTACTTGCATTGTAAAAAAATTTACTTTATATAACACAAAAAACTGTGGCAGTTATGCACTAGAATTTCTTACATTGTGAAAAAAGTTGTGTTTTCCTTAGTTTCGTTAATTTGGCTAATAATTACAGTCAAACTTCGTTAACGTCAATTCGAAAGAGGGTAGAAAATTTGCTCACATTAAAATAGTTCATGTTATTATGTGTTTTGAAGAAAATTTTACAATACACAGAAAATTTCTATTATTTATATTCACTACCTATTTGCGTTTTCGAATCTTTAGTTTCTGTTATGAATATGTAAATTAATATATATTTCATTTCAATAATTTTTAATTTGCTAAATTAATAACTTCTATGTATCTCATAATAAATACAATTAATTACTTTAAAAAATAAAATAAAGTTTAAAAGAAAGGGGAAAAAATATTACAGTTCAGACGAAATTCACAAAAAGGTACTACTATCAGTGTTGAACTTGAAAAAAAAAATGAGTAGAAGCAAATAAAAATAACTGAAAAGTAACTAACTAATGTGAGTCAACTGATTTATTGCCCAAATTAGAGAGAGTCACTAACAAAATAATTGTTAATAGCTCGCTATTTTGATTTCTTTTTCTCGCATGCTTTCTAAAAGTCTTAACAACTGTATCCTAAAAAAAGAAAATGGAATTTTCATTTCGCTTTCAAAATGATTGGTAAGGATAGATCAAAAGAAAATGAGTATTCCCTTGTGAAATTTGAGAAAAGTTTTATGATAGGAATTGAGCTATATAAATTTCTTAGAACAACCTATGACAGTAGATGACTATCCAAAGTGAACAAAGGATCAACATAGGTGGTCATTTCTCAGGAAAACATGCCTCATTACTTTCCTCCATGAGGTTAAAAGAAATTTTTTTTTCTTATTAGAGAACAAAAGGGCTTATTTCCAGTAATGTTTCTTAACATGGTTTCGTCAAGGAAAAAGTCACATTTCAAGTGTCTTGCACTTGAAGCAAAGCTATAATTTTAAACTACACATCCCATCTTGCAGTGAAAAATTATCTGTACTTTAGAACAAACAAACAAGTTAAATATTTATAAAAATATTGAACTTTTTTGAAAATAGCCAGATTGGTGACATTTTACCACCAAGAGGAAAATTATCAAAATCAATGCCTTATTCCTATATTTGCTAATTCTTATGAGCCAAGATAATGCAGCATTGGAGTAACTTTTTAAATAATAATAAAAATGGACTACAGACGAATTTCAATTACTCAAAACTGTCGCTTTTCTCCATATTGCTCCATTTTTAGAATTATCTTAGGTGTGCTGGCTAGAAATAGGCTTAACTTGACTTTGTTGCAAACTAATCACAGTTACGAAAACAACATTTTATTCGCTGAAAAGTATAATTTCATGTGACAACAGAACCTTCGAAAAATGAAAAGGTGCGTGATTCGTGCTGTGACAGAGTCTTAGTGAAAATAAAAAGAAAGAATTAGCGGTAAAAGAAATCAAGTTTCTTGAAAAACACACACATGTTTTTTTCAGTAATTTTTCTAATTAAAATTTTTATTTTCATTTTTTTTAAATAAATTGAATTGAAATTTTATTTATTTTTTACTTTTTCCTGCACCAAATTCCTTGGGATATTTATCCATTTCTCCTCCTAGGCGAATTTCTTACCCCCTTCTTTACCTGTCTGAAATATTGAAGGTAACAATAAACAAAAACAAAAAAAAAAAAAAAAGAAACAAAAAGAAGCAACAATAATTCAGCTAGTTTTTAGTGTTTGAAATAGTAGTTTGACACAGCGTAGTGGTGGAAATAATAAAATTTTCTCAAAAAATTCTGAAAAAGTTCCATTTGAATAAGGAAAACAAATTAAACGTTTTGGCAATTAGTAACATATTTGTCTGGAACAAAAATTAATTGGATAAAGAAGGATTTTAAATAAATTGGATAAATAAATAAAACTTGTTAATCATACTGTGAAGGTTATTTTCTGCCAAATTAAAATGTGTAAACGCAACTAATTTGTAAAATGTAGTAAATATAAGCGTAAAATTGTAAGTTATTCTTGATATGTTTAAAATTTGTTCACTTCTCTTCACAAACGTCTCCATTGTACTGGTACAATACAATGCCCTTGTATTGCTTATATGAAGAAACTCCCCATATCATTATCTGATCCATCAAAGATTCAGACTCTTAGTGGCTAAAATCCAGGTGCATCCAAAAGTGGATTAATACCCCAAAATGGTAGGACGCTTTCACTCCTTCATTTCATCCTTTTAAGCGCGTCTTAGTCCGAACTCCTTCATTAAAAACAGGTAATAAGGTAAGTTAAAAAATAAATATATAAATAAACAATAAATAAATAAACAAATAAGTAATTAAACAATAAATGAATAAAAAAATAGAATGAAATAAATAAAAAAATTGCACGATATCCAACATGCATGAAAACCGATCTCTACAGCGAATAACTGGCCTTGCAAGCGTTTGATTCAATTATTGAATGATTTTAATGCAATTATTATTAATCAAACTCTTTAATAAAAAGATAATTCATACAGGGAATAACCAACACCGTTTAATTTTGCATCAAGTTAATCAATGTATCTGTTTCAAGTGAACACTTTGTTTAAATATTGAAATAAATTCGTCTTCATGAAGAATTTCTTTTTTTCTTTTCATGCGGGAAACTTACCCGTATTTGTGTCATACCTAATGGAGTGCACAGAAATGTTTCATAGTTGACTTGGCACCAAAAGAAACCTGTTATAAATTACATCTTATAACTTATTGGAGGTAATTTGTGTTATTGTGATCAACGATAATGGAGCAGTTCGACGAATTTTTTAACCACAGTCGGGATTCTAACCTGCGTGTTTCGTATTAGAAGCAGTCTCCTTATTTCTTGACTTAAACATTCAATTTCACGAAATTTATAAGCGACGTTGAACAGCCGACCCAATTTTTTGGGTTTACGACTACTAACATTCAACTCCATAGCCTTGTAATTTTGAACCCAATTCAGAAGACAAAGGAACATCTGGATCAAGTGTTAGGGCGTATTTGCCTGCGTGGAGTACTTTTTGATGTAACTCACCCGCACCCGCGTTACACGGAGAGGAAAACCACGAAAACTTCCCATAGTTTGCCTGGCGGCAAGGGGACTAAAACACATGATCCGTCTACCACAGAGGATATTTGAAGTCCGCACTGTGGTCGGTGTGAGCCGGGTATGGAATTCGAATCGACCAGCCATCGTTGGGATACGAATCCGGTTAAACTCATTGGGAGGTGGGTGCTTAATACAATCAATATATATATATATATATATATATATATATATATATATATATATATATATATATATATATATATATATGGTATATGATTTCTCGTATATCATATATACATATATAAATATATATATCACACTAGGGTAAACTTGGCCTTAGAGCCTGAACTTCGCTTTTGTATTTCTTTAGAAACGTATTGTTTTTAACTTTTAAAATCAAAAAGTCTCTATTAAAAAAAATCACTTTTTCAAAAAAAAAAAAAAAAAAAAAAAAAAAAAAAAAAAAAAAAAACAATTCTATTCATATTTGTTGGGGAAACCTATTGAAATTTTCAAAATATTACCACAAAGTATTTTCTAAATATTACTCCAATAAAGAAATTCTAAATTATGATTCTTGTTTTGAATACTTACAGCATTTTTCGGGAATAGGTAGAAACATAGAATTCTTTTTATATTTTCCATGTTTTAAATGTAGAAACTTAAATATTTATATTCATTAAAGTAATTGATAATAAATAAAACTAATAATGACTTACAAGAAGTAGAAATTTGCAAATCGAATATTGATGATATTGTTAATACTGCTTTTTCAGACACTGCGCCCAGGCGTCGTTGACCCGCATGATAATAAGGCTCATGATAAGGCCAGAGACTTAAAGATATTGGGAAAAATATTGGCTATGGACTGTAGTGCCAAGAAGTAAGAAGTAGTAAGTAATATAATAGTAAGTAAGGGTGAAAAATATTTAGTTTATTATCATCTTTCCAAATTTTCTAAACTTCTTTATGAAACTTGATATATTAGGCAACTTGGATTCGTATAGCCTAAACTAAAATGTGAAGTTTAATTGATATTGTATAAATAATAAAATATTAAAAACCAAAAAGTTCAATTTTCAATGATATTAATTGAAAACTGGTTCTAAATTTTTAGGGCAACTTTAAAGCTTTTGCCTCATGCAAAAAGTGTAAGAAATTTGTAAATTAATAAATTTTGTTGTATACACAGCGTGGTTTAAAACTTTCCAGCAACGAACTCCGTTTTTAATCCCGTTTATCATTATTTGAATTTTGATATTTGTTTATTATTTATGGTGATTATTTTTAAGCTCCATTCCTTTTTATCAAAAGGATTCGATATCTAAATAATATATATGTTACTGTGAATGTCAGAAATTGGTGGTTGTTGACTTCCACCGGTGAATGTCGACAATCACATAGTTGCTTTGGTAAATGTCCGAAATATATACTAGGCATAGTTATGTGCCACTGCCGTATACATTTGCCGGGTATGCCCTACACCAATGTTTTTTTTAAGGTTCAGTGCCACTGCCCGGGTATGCATTTAACATGTACTCCGTACACTGATGTTTCTCCTAATCTATCTCCAGCAGGTATTAAAATATCAAATAAATATAATCATATTAACGAATAAATTATTATTAAATCGGATATAACAAATATTTCGGATATTCGTCAAAGCGACTTTGTGAGTGTTGACATTCTCTTGATTTCGGTCATTCACGGTACACACAAAACATGTTTCATACATATCAGTTTTCTTGTAGATTTCTGGTATTAAATAGACTTTTTTTTAATTATATATTATCGTTTTTAAATAATTTAATCAATATTCTATTCATATTTTTATGCTTTACTTTCTTTTTTTAAATCATATTCAATTTGTGTTAAAGCCTAATAAAATCGTGCTTATTTCTTTTGTTTCAATTTTAAATGAATTTTACTTATTATTTCTTGTTTAGTTAGTCCTTGTTTTTCTGAATCACGTAAAATCATATTGAAAGTTAAACAAAAGCATGTTAATAGTTTTGTTAAAGCACACATTTAAAAATTCATTTAAATTAATAATAATGAGCTTTTTTGTTTTTGTTTTACCCTAACGACATTGTTGTCATCACTCCTCTCTTAGCGCTTATTATGAGATTTTTAAACTAGTTTAAAACTGCTTGTTTTCTTAGATCTAAACTTTTTTCCGGTTATTGTATTCTTTTTATGTCATGACTCATATCACACAAGCTGTGATTTTTTCGCCTTGATTTTAAGTCTTCAGTTTTCTCTTTTTTGTTTAAAAAACAGGTTGCATTGAAAGTTCTGACCTTGATGTCTTGGTTTGCATAACATTAAAATGAAGGAAATGCATACCTTCGTTAAAATATTTTTCCATTGTTAAAATGACCTTTTAAACGTTAGAAAAATTCTGGAGAAATTTTTTTAAAAATATTATAATCTTTTATAAAATTAATGAAGTGATTTCATTTAAGCAGAATGAAAAAAAAAGAGAAAAACTTGCAGTTTGTCGGAAACTTTTTTTTTGAAGTCACAATGTAATAAGTAAAATTTTAAGGACAGGTTTCTCTGTTAAGTGTATAAATTAAATAATACAGGGGTTATTTTCCTCTTATGTTTACGTTTTTTATTTTTTCCTTAAAACAAATATCATAATTTCTTTTTAAAATGAAAACTGATGTTACTGTATAAATCAATGTCTTAACCAAGAAACAAAATTCTGCTTGGATTAATCAGTGTTTTGAACATTTTTTTGTCGAAGGGGAAGACAGACCGTTTTCATACTTCTTACTTTGATTTTACTGCTTATTATATTTTTTTCTCTTTACTTAGGTCGCTTATATTCATCAAAACTTACTAAAGGAGAAAGACGTGGTTATTAAGGGCCTAGGGAATATTTTAACTATTAATAAACTTCATGAGGACGGCTTGTCATGTGGCTTGTCACCACAATTCGTATTCATTCTTTTAACTTTCTATTATTCTATTATTTCTTTTATTTTTTCCTTAAAACAAATATCATAATTTCCTTTTAAAATGAAAACTGATGTTACTGTATAAATCAATGTCTTAACCAAGAAACAAAATTCTGCTTGGATTAATCAGTGTTTTGAACATTTTTTTGTCGAAGGGGAAGACAGACCGTTTTCATACTTCTTACTTTGATTTTACTGCTTATTATATTTTTTTCTCTTTACTTAGGTCGCTTATATTCATCAAAACTTACTAAAGGAGAAAGACGTGGTTATTAAGGGCCTAGGGAATATTTTAACTATTAATAAACTTCATGAGGACGGCTTGTCATGTGGCTTGTCACCACAATTCGTATTCATTCTTTTAACTTTCTAACAGCCTCAACTATAATTATAGAAGCGGTGTCTAGGTATAATAAAAGGGCTAAGTGTTTCACTAAATGAAAATTAAAACTTTTAGAGTGTCTAAAGTGCCCACAAAAATTTTGAGTTAGCTTTCTTATCTCAAAAATGGCGCAAGGTAGAAATGAATTGCAAAGTTGTAAAGCATCTCCAATTTAGTACGAATAAACTTAGAAGAGGTCACTGCTAAAATAACACTTAAAAAGCACATTTGTTTGATTGTGACTTCTAACTTTTAGACTTAGCAAAGGATTCGAATGATGACGAGTTCTTATCAGTTCAATAAATTATCAGTTTAAGTTTTTATAATTATTTTAGATACGAAATAACTTTACGAACATGTGCAAAACATGAGAGAAGTTTAAACATCGAGAAGAGAAGCTTGTTGTGATTACTGTTTGTGTGTGGTTGTTCCCCCCTTTTATTTAAGATTGCTTCATCAATTTACTATGTTGGAAATCAAGGAAAAACAAATTCGTGTTTTAAGTGCATAGCAATGATATTCACAAATGTGTTCAGTGGAAGAATTACAAGAGTTCTGAGAGTTAGGACTTCTTTTTAACTATTAATAAGTATCTTTATATTTTTTCAATAATTCATAATTTATTTAATATTTAGGTTGTTTATCTGAACCTATTTATGGAAATTTCCATCAAAAAATAGAATCAAACTTTAAAAAAAAAAAATTTCGTTTTCAATGCTAATGTATTGAATAAATGATGAAAAGGATATGCGTTTATCGGAAATTCTATTCGTATTTCTCATCAAGTTCTTCGATTCAAAATAAAAAACTGAATTTAAGAATAAAATATCACGCTTCTCTATTAACTCTTCTCACCCTTTCTTAACAGTTTATTTTTTGAAAATGATAATTAAGCTTATGTTTTCCATTTTTAGCATATGTTTATGCGAACACCAAGAACAAATTCATAATATTAAATATTTTATTCTTCACATTAAATATTTTATTCTTCATATTAAATATTTTATTCTTCATATTAAATATTTTATTCCTGATATTATATATTTTCAAAATAATTAGGAGTTTTTTTTTTTTCTCTTTTATTTTTTTTTCTAGTTAGTATTTTCTTTAGTACTAATAAACTTTTTTTTTTAAATGTCAGGGTTTCACCAAAAAAATAGTAGAAAAAATGAGGAATTGCTACTCTTCAACATTTAAATGGGCTTCTCCCTCCCCCTACTATCTTGTTCCGTTTACAAGATGCGATTGTTAAATATAAAAAACTTCCACCAGGTGTCACGATAACCAGTTCATAATTTTAGTGCATATCCAGTTTACTTTTCCTGGATACACTTTTCTAACTATAACTTGAGGCTTTCGGTAGTCCAAAGGGTGGACATGGTGTTAGGTGGCTATCCTGCGTGTTTTAAGTTAATGATAAAGTGATTGGTTATACACCTTTGTTTATAATTTTTTTATTTTAATACTATGTAGTTATGCTTTTTTAAATGCTTTTTCATGAGATGGGATAATTCTAATTGTTGAGATTCTTAAATTACTTTAGTCAATATCTTATATGCGTAGTTAAGAATTAACAGATATTTAGGCCTCCAAAAATAATAATTATGTAATGAGCTAGTTTTTTAAATTAGATTTCATTTCTAAGCTTATGGGTTCTAAATTTTTTAATAGCCAAAATATCTGTTTATTCTTGTCGATACAAATAAAATATTGAACCTCTATAATATGAATCTTATCTGTCTCAGTAAATACATAAAACTGAGTCATAAAATAATAAATGATAGCATGTAATGTGTGAGAAAAGCAATGAGAGGCTTATAAATGATTTCAATAGCTGCTTAAATACTCTTTTGATGACAATAAAATAAGATATTTTATTCATTTTAAAAACATAGAAATTCTTACATTATCCTATTTTAAATTACTATGATTTATATTTTTTGTTTAGTTTTAAATTAACTTATAAACAGAAAGTATGATAACGCCCGAAATGGCAATATTGTTTATTTATAAGTTGTTTTTCTGGATTTGGGAAAATTGCTACGAAATTCATGAAACCATATTTAAGTTAACAGAAAAATGAAACAGAAAGTATGATAACGCCCGAAATGGCAATATTGCTTATTTATAAGTTGTTTTTTTGGATTTGGGAAAATTGCTACGAAATTCACGAAACCATATTTAAGTTAACAGAAAAATGAAATTAACAGCATAAAATTTTTCCATGTAGAATCTTAATTAGGATCAAATGAGTACATAAATAAGTAAATAAATAAATAATTTAAAAAAGGTCATTCTAAACATATCGCGCTTTATAGTATTTTACACTCAAAAATAATGATCGCCTTTTGTTAAAAAATAAGTTCTTTTTCAAGATAATAAAATCAGTTTGAAATTTTTTATTCTCTCTACAATTTTATTCAATCATTATTTTGCTCAAAAATGTATTTTAAAAAGTATTATATAAGAAATATAAAAAAAATATACTATGTTATAAAAATTACTTAATTATTATTAATTTAAGTTATATAATTGTTTTGATTATCAAAAATGTATTCCAACTTTAGATATAATGATGGAATGAAACATTCCCAAACTTTAATTTTTTTTTCAAAGGAAAGGATGTCATGTCAAAGGAAAAAAATATCCTAAAAACTCAGAATTTTATAATTTATATAAAATTGGTCCACTTTAATATTTTATTTAAGACATACTCGTTTAAAGTAATTAATAATTGCGTTTTATATTTCTGCTATTTTTTTCAGCCCATTTTTAGTTGAACAGAAAATTAAAGTATAATTTTATGTGCTAAAATATTATGATGAAAACGAAATTCAATGAGTAAGCTGATTTCCACGCCATCAGCTTAATAAATCCGAGTGGACCCCTTAGTTAAGAAAAAGGGTGCATTTGGAAACATTTTTAAAACTTTAATAAAAATAAATAAATTATTTTGATGATTTGAATTAAAAAAATGTAATAAATTTATTGATTCCCCTTCCCCTAGTAAAATTCTATTGTTACACTCTGATTTGTATATAGATTTAAAAATGGAATTAGCCTTCCTTCATTCTCCCCCCCTTAAGGTAAAATTTGAACCGAAAAGTTAACAAATGCACTAACAGCACAGTCCCAAACAGGTTTGATTTTCGCTCGGCCGGACCGGACAACGTTATTATTTCTTTAGAAATGCTATTTTGAGTGACACTGTAGGATGAAAGTTTTGCTCGCTTATATTCAGTCATTTGTATCATTGTGAGGTAACTTCATTTCCTCTATAAATTCTACTGGAATCCAGATATCTTTAATAAAAATATGAAACTGTAAGATTAATACCCTTTCTGTCAATTCCGTGGTTCCTATGTATGATGTTTCGGATGTAAACACAGGTTTTAAAGACACTTTTGGAGAGTGAAGTCACCGGACTCAACATGTGCTGCGGTATGCTTACAGTCATTCTTCAGTTATTTACTTTCTTTTTTTGCTTCCATTCTTCTATCTCTTCCTGTCCTCCGGAATTCAAAGAACTTTGTACTTGTGGTTACGTTAAATATGGTTTGGACAGAAAATATGTTACTAACTGTACTGATTCTGGATTTGATAACGTATTAATGTTGAGAAAAATGCCTTCTATGACTGAAATACTTGTGTTTGTCGGGAATGAAGTTAAAGATTTACCCCTCAATATCTTTGGACAAGAAACTTTATATGAAAAACTGCACACCATTGATTTTTCAAATAACCATATCCAGACAATCAAAGGCAGAACATTTCATAATGTTGGTAATGTGACAAAACTTATCTTAAATGACAACGATTTATATATAGTGTTTAAAGATCATCATCCGAGAATGTTTAGCAATTTTGTGAATCTAAGAGAGTTGCATCTTAAAAATGCTTTTACAGAAAAGGTAAAAGCGGGTGACTATTTGAATAATTTAGTACAGATTTTCGGAAACAGCAGTTTGAAACAACTTCGTGTTTTGAATATGGAAAATAACGAAATTTCCGGAATTGATCCTAGTGAATTCTGTTTTCTGCCAGCACTGGAAGAACTGTACATGGGAAATAATCATTTGAAAGATTTGTCTTTAAGTTTCAGTTGTCTCTCGCATTTAAAATTTATTGATGTCGGACATAACTTGATACCCAAACTTAGTGACGATACTCTTCAAAGTTTGGAAACGAGACGATCTTTAAGATTGAATTTAACAGCAAATCCTTTTAATTGTGATTGCAATCTAGTGAATACGTATGAATGGATGAAAACTACACCACTTAATTTAATTCATCGAGATTATTATTATTGTTATGACGGCTTTCCTTCTAGCAATATTGGACAATCAGTTATGGCTATTGCAGTGGAGGACTTGCAATGTCATCCTACTTTAGTCCCAAAAGAATATCATTCATCTGCATCGTTTGTTGTTATGATTATTGGATTAATATGTCTTTCTATTCTTCTAAGTGTACTTATATACAAAAACTGGCCTGTTGTAAGTAATCATACAAGACGAATTATACGACCACTTCAATGTAAATTTAGTTATGTATCTTTAGAAAGACGAGAAAACATAATGGATGTATAAATATTTCAGTGAAAAACATTTGTGTATTTTTGATACTCATCTTTTATTACTCATTCCATTTATTGCTGTGGAATCATTGCCATATTGAAGTTTTTTGAATGATTTTGTTTTTAATCATACAGTCAATTTCCTAGGTAAGTGTAAGAATAATTTTATTTTTGCTATATTTATTACATATTATTAATAATTTTTTAGTATAAACACAAATAAAAGTTTCACCTTGTTTTATTAGGTTTGTTTACTTATTAAAAATAATGTAAATTCTTCTTTTTGACTTATTAGTGAGAAATGTATCAAGTGGTTGGTTTAAAAATGCTCATTATGACAGCTAATAATTTAACATTACTGATAACGAAGTCATTTATAGAAATTATAAATCATTTGTCAAATACTGATATAACTTCGAAGCAGAATCTAATAATTTTGAGGAGCAATAAAATAAAACTTTATTTGATGAAGTTATACATAAAGTGTAAAGCTGCAAAATAGTGCATTTTACTTTATTTTATAACTGCTTTTTAGAGATTTTGTATACATTTATGGGCGAATCTCAGGAATCATTAACATATGTCTTCACACTTTTCTTATAAACGTCAAACCGTAACCATCGAAAATTGAAAAAAAAAAGGTATACAATCCAATTCTGCGAGTTTTATGTTAGTGATATTCCAGAGGCTTATTTAAAGTGGAACAAACTTGTATCATTAGTTTAACTTGTAACTCGCAGAATTGGATTATATACCTTTTTTTTCCAATTTTCGATGGTTACGGTTTGACGTGCCAAAATTTGGCGACAAACTTCAAGTGTTGCAAACGCCAATATTCACGAAATATATCATTCAAGAAAATATGATAGTTCAGCTGAGCTACTAAATTATGTTTTTAGTGATTTTAAGTTTTTTTTAAACAGAATACATATTGAAAAAAAATACAAAGTATGTTAAACACTCTAAGCGACACTCATGAAAAGTTGTCAAATGTAGGATTGAAGTAAGAAATGAAAGCCAAAAGCAAGTTACTCGCGATCAAAACTGTACGTATCTTAAAGTTAGTAATGCATAGTTATTCCTGTAGTTTTATTAGAATTAATTTTCGCTTATTATGTTATATATTTTTAAGAAAAGTTTGAAGACATCTAGGTTAATGATTCCTGAGATCCGCCGTTATATGGATGATAAACACATTTTTTATTAATGTTTTTTTATTATTGTCTTTATATATTGTATTTATATATTATTGTATATATTTGTCTTTAAAATTCATTTGCTTTACGCATTTAAAGTTTCATGATGTCGGGCATAACTTGATATCCACACTTAGTGACGAAACTCTAAGTTTTGATATGAGCCGAACTTAAAAATTGAATTTGACTGCAAATCGTTTTAAATGTGATTGCAATAATCTAGTGAATACGTATGAATGGCCGAAGACAACATCATTTATTAATTCATCAAGATATCCTTATTATTATGACGTCATTATTATTATGACGTATTATTATTATTATTATATTTCTTTCGAGCAACATTGGACAATCATTTATGGCTATAGCAGTGGAGGAATTGCAGTTTGATCCTAATTTATTCCCAAAAGAATATCATCATCGTTTGCTGTTATGATTACTGGATGCCTTAGTATCCTTTTAAGTAATCTTTTATACGAAAATTGACCTGTTCTAAGTAATCATACAAGACAGATTATACGTCAATATAAATTTAGTTATGTATCTTTAGGAAAACAAAATAAACTTTTAAATATTCAATTTTAATGGAAAATATTTTTGTACTCATCTTTTTTATACTCATTATATTTATTGCTGTGGAATCACTGCCGCATTATACAAAGCTTTTTTGAATGATTTTATTTTATTACACAATCAATTTTTTCGGTAAGTGTAAGAATAATTTTATTTTTGCTTTATTAATTACGGATCTCTCTAATGTATTTTAAAATTTTAGTATAAACCCATCTAAAACTTTCAGTTTGTTTTAAAGTTTGTTTACTTATTAAAAATCATGTAAATTCTTCTCTTTTACATATCTGTTAGAAATGTATCAAGTGGTTGTTTTGAAAATGTTAATTATGGTAGCTAATTATTTAACATGACTGATAACGAAGTCATTTATAGAAATTATAGATAATTTGTAAAATGTCAATTACTGATATAACTTTGAAGCAAAATTTGATAATTTCGAGGAAATCAAATAAATTTTTAATTAAGTTATAAATAAAGTGTATTGCTGTGAAATAATGCATTTTACTTTTCTTTTTTAACTCCTTTTTTGAGCTTTTGTGTACATTTATATGGATAATAAACACATTTTCTTTAATGTATTTTTTTTTATTTTCCATTAATTCTTCTTTCCCTTAATCTATTTTATAGAGCATAAGGATTTAGAGAAATCAAATGACTCTTTATGAAAATTGTAAAAACCTCATGTTTCATTGATTTTCAGATTGTTATAAAATCAAGTTTATACAAAAAGGTAGATGAATATATTTATTTAGATTAACTTAAGTAATTTATGCAATTAACGCAATTTACGCAATTAATGCAATTTAAGTAATTAACGCAAATTATTCAAAATATAGTTTAAGTACTTGACAAATATTTTTCAAATTTAAATAATCGACTATTATTTAAAGCTAACATATGATCCGTTATTTTTAAAAGAGGAATAAATACAGATGAAACTAAAAAACCGTTTATTTATTTATATTTTCTATGATTTTAATAGTCATTGTGCATTTTGACGTTTCATCAAATTATAGTGTTAAAAACAAAATCTAAACTGATTAACCTTTGCTAATATTTTTAATTCATTCAATTACTAACAGCCTCGAAAATGGAAATAAAATAAATAAATAAGAGGTGGACTTAATTCTCTTAAAAAAAAAAAATTGGCCTCATACGTTACTCAAGATTATTGAAAATTGAGAATATTTATTGGTATTTAGATATATTTTAAAGTTTAATAGGGGGGGGGGCTTTGTAAGATTTAAAGTATGATAAATTCGTTTTGTGCTTATACTTTTTATCGAATTATGCTAAAACGTTTCTTTCAACTACAATTTTATTACAAATATAAAGGTCTTTGTTTTTCTCATTGCATTGTTTACGCGCACAAAATTAAATTACAAGGTAACTAATTTAATTTCGAATTAACGAAAATTCAGAAATATATTTAAAGTAATTTGGTTAAAAATATCCATTTTTGAAACATATGTGAAAATTAGATAATAATTGATGAAGCCGAGGCGTAGAATTTTATATTTAAAAACAAAAATTTTGAAATGAAAAAGAATTTTTACTTTTTATTTTTTTAATATAACAGATTATATCAGCTAGTTATTATTTTCTTTCGTTTATAATGTACTTTGCAAAAGAAAAGTTCATAAAATAAGTTTAATTGATTATTCATTCTTATTATGCGCAACTTGTAGTCTCTCGTTTTCCAGACAAAACCTAATTATAAAAATCAACCATAAAACTACTTTAATAAAGCTATAAAACTACTTTAATATAAAATTAAACTAATAAAAGAGTTTAAAATTGCTTTCCAAACTAATTTTAATATACTGATAAGACTTCGAAATTATAACATTAAAATTCCAAAGATCCCAAACTAAGTAAATTTCGATATTTTTTTAAAGCAAAACTTTTCTTACTAAATTATGTTTGAAATAAATGTAGTTTTAGAATTGACGTAATTAAAAATTGTAGTACATTATAAACAAAAAAAAAAAATTAATGTACCCAGTAAAAAAGTTGAAAAACCTCCATAATTTAATTTTATAACTTAAAAAAGAAAAAAAAAATTAGTAGAAAAATTTTATGATGTACTTTGCAAATATCATCGTCTTGATAAAATATTAATTGCAGAACTTGGTCGTTTAGTTTCTAAGATAAATTTATATTATTTTACGATGGAATAGTAATTAAGGGATAAATCTGAATTCATTTCCGCATATTTTATTTTAAACATAAATTTGGTGGTACCTAAAATGTAAAAAATTCCGATCAAATTACGGTATAAACTACTGGCACTTAAGGCGCATTATCCGTGAAATCCATTCCTCCGTAAAATATTATTCCGTAATTTTTACAGTAATATTTATTTAATTTGCGTGATTCAGTGATTTTACGGTAATTATTACTGCGAAAATTACGGTTTATCAATTTTTTGTTTCGTCACATGTTCCGATAGATTTACTACAGATTTTACCGTAATTTGATAAGGAATTTTTTTACAGTGTATAGCAGCCTTTTTTTTCTTTTCTTCCTCGAAACTAATAGTGAACCAAGCCAAAATATTTTAAGTCAAAATATTAGCCGCCACTAAAAGCTACAATATGTCAGGTGAAGTAATATTGTTATTTTATGAGGATCTTTAATATCTAATAAACATTTATTTTGGCACATAAATAAATAAATTAATGAAAGTAACAAATAAAAAAATAATTGCTAAAGAAATATATTCGATAACATTTTTTTTCTTCAAATTACACGGATAAGAAATAAACGTGATGAAGGCAATAGAAAAAGTACGTTTCAGTATTTTCAACGAACAAATTTTTTTTGTTATTTATTTCTAAGTAAGCGTGAAAAGATTGAGCCAAATAAGTCTAGTATGAAATATAAGGATCATTTAACCGTACACAATGACTTCATATTTTAAAATTTATTTGAGTTGTGTTTAAGAAATACTGAATATTGTTAACTCTTACTAAATATTTCGTGCAATAGTGTGATCCGATTAACTTTAATACAGTACGTTTCTAAAATTTTGGTGCTTTTAAAAACATTTAATTTTTTCCCACGCTGAGTTTTCACCACATACATTTTAATTTGAATAGACCAAGGATGTTTAACACACTTTTAAGAAAATTAAATTTTTTTCATTGTTTTTATTAGATGGCTCAGGGCATCTGGGTGTGAATCCTAGCGATGGCTGGTCGACAGGAGTTCCGGACTCTTGCACCGACCACAGTGCTGACGTCAAATATCCTCAGTGGTAGGCGGTTCCATTTTCCATCAGGGTAACCACGGGAGGTTTTCGTGGTTTTCCTCTCCATGTAACGCAAATGCGAGTCAGTTCCAAAAGTTAACAAAAAGTTCTCCACGAAGGAAAATTTCTCTTAATACTTGATCCAGGAGCTCCCTTGTATTCTGGATTGGGTTAAAAATTACAAAACTGCGGAAGTGAACATTGGTAGTCGTAAAACGACGGATATATATATTATATATATATATATATATATATATATATATATATATATATATATATATATATATATATATATATATATATATATATATATATATATATATATATATATATACATATATATATATATATATATATATATATATATATATTATTTATATATTATATATATATATAGATAGATATAGATAAATGTGAATATTAACTGAATGGTATAAATTCCGTATATTTTGTTTTTATTAACCAGAATTATATATATTTTTCTTTTTACCAGAAGTTTTATTACCATACGATACGGTAATTTTTCCAGAAGTT
Organism: Parasteatoda lunata; assembly: GCA_949128135.1. Classification (NCBI taxonomy): domain Eukaryota; kingdom Metazoa; phylum Arthropoda; class Arachnida; order Araneae; family Theridiidae; genus Parasteatoda; species Parasteatoda lunata. The sequence continues at coordinate 83,824,412 of OX421980.1, forward strand.
TTTTTCTCCGTGTGTTGCTACGATAAATGATAGGTTTTTTAGTTTAATTTTTAAACATTTTAATCAAAGTTTATAAATGGGAAACCTTTGTAGGTTGAATACTTGTGGTGCATTGCTTTAGCAGTCAACTTAAGAAGGGTCATGAGTCATTTTTTTATTATTACAGATTTCTAAGATCATGTTATTCTTATATGTTGCCGTCCTAAACGTAAATGAAGCAATTAATAAAAAAAAAAATATTTAGCTTATTGGTAATTTTAAATACTACATATATCCCTATTTTATCAAATTATTAATATTAAATACCACATATAACTAATATCTTGTTAAAGAAATAATGATGACGTCAGTAACTTAATGTCTGATAAATAATTTTTAAAATTTATGCTCACAGAAACATATGCAATTAAACAACTTAACACTTTTTTAAATTCAAAATTTTAAATTAATTTTGCTATACGTATTTACACACTCATTTGTTACAAAAGTTCTTAATAGTTTCTAAATCTAACGAGGTTTGGTTAACTCCCAAATGAGTTTAGTTTAGTTTTTAATATTATTTTAAAAATTCCTTGAGATTCTAATACGCAAAATTATAAAATTGAAAATTTTCTGAATAAGTTTTTATCTTTTTCCCGGTCAAGTTTTCAACAAGAAAGGGAACAACAATAGGGTTCAATAATAGTCTACAAACGATCAATATCAATGATTGGAAATAGCGCTCTACAAATAATGAAACTACAGTCGTCGCTACCTTTTTTTCGTCATTTGCATTGTAGTGTGCCACCTTTAAAAAAAAAAAAAAAAAAAAAAAAAAAAAAAAAAAAAAAAAGTGTAGTGAGTAGTACAATACAAGAAAAGTGTAGTTTGTAGCGATTCCTAGAAACTACTTTAATCGTTAGTTAAGAAAAGAAACACAGTTCTAACGCAACTAAGTTTTCAAATTAGAAGGGTACAAATCTTTGCGGATCCGTCGATTGTTGCATTGAAAATGACCCTGTCTCTGTAGCTGAGCGTAAACAAAAATAACGTATTTAAAATCACGTATAATTAATATTTAAACTAGCCATTACGAAAAATAGATAATTAATCACTTTAGTCCCACTTTCACATGCGAATGCACACTCGTGAAACATTTATGTAATTTAGAAGGAAGTGAACGTATTTTTGATGTACTTAATTTCTAAATAAAAGCGCATTAAATAAAATAAAAGAAAATTAAACAATTAAAAAAATTGCTAGTATTTAATAATTTTTCATTTTTTAAATTAAATATTCGCTATTGAGAAAGGCATGAAAAATTGAAGGTTAAATGAACTAATTAAAAAAAAAAATGTTTTGGAATAACAACTCATGTAAACATAAATAAATATTTTTGAATTATTCCCTTATAAATGTAGACAATTTCTTATTCAAAAAAAAAAAAAAAAAAAAAAAAAAAAAAAAAAAAAAAAAATTTCTTGCGATTTAAGGCTAATACTTTTAACGTCAGATTAGAAAAAAAGAAAAAAAAAAAAAAAAAACACGGTTCTCATGTAACTAATTATTCGAATTTGATGGATCAAAATTTTCGCTTGTCAGTCAATGGATGCTATGAAAATGACCCTATGGTTGCAGCTGAGCGTTAACAGAAATTACATATTAAAAATATCGTATAACTAATATTCAAAGTAGACATTACGAAAAGTCGATTATTTATCACTTTGGTTACTCTTTTACATGCGAATGCACACTCGTGAAACATTGATGTTAATTGAAAGGAAGGGAACGTATTTTCAATTTCTTAGAAGTAAAAAAGTAAACATTACGAAAGTCGATTATTTATCACTTTGGTTACTCCTTTACATGCGAATGCACATTCGTGAAACATTGATGTAAATTGAAAGGAAGGGAACGTATTTTCAATTTCTTAGAAGTAAAAAAGTAAACATTACGAAAGTCGATTATTTATCACTTCGGTTACTCCTTTACATGCGAATGCACACTCGTGAAACATTGATGTTAATTGAAAGGAAGGGAACGTATTTTCAATTTCTTAGAAGTAAAAAAGTAAACATTACGAAAGTCGATTATTTATCACTTTGGTTACTCCTTTACATGCGAATGCACACTCGTGAAACATTGATGTTAATTGAAAGGAAGGGAACGTATTTTCAATTTCTTAGAAGTAAAAAAGTAAACATTACGAAAGTCGATTATTTATCACTTTGGTTACTCCTTTACATGCGAATGCACACTCGTGAAACATTGATGTTAATTGAAAGGAAGGGAACGTATTTTCAATTTCTTAGAAGTAAAAAAGTAAACATTACGAAAGTCGATTATTTATCACTTTGGTTACTCCTTTACATGCGAATGCACACTCGTGAAACATTGATGTTAATTGAAAGGAAGGGAACGTATTTTCAATTTCTTAGAAGTAAAAAAGTAAACATTACGAAAGTCGATTATTTATCACTTTGGTTACTCCTTTACATGCGAATGCACACTCGTGAAACATTGATGTTAATTGAAAGGAAGGGAACGTATTTTCAATTTCTTAGAAGTAAAAAAGTAAACATTACGAAAGTCGATTATTTATCACTTCGGTTACTCCTTTACATGCGAATGCACACTCGTGAAACATTGATGTTAATTGAAAGGAAGGGAACGTATTTTCAATTTCTTAGAAGTAAAAAAGTAAACATTACGAAAGTCGATTATTTATCACTTTGGTTACTCCTTTACATGCGAATGCACATTCGTGAAACATTGATGTAAATTGAAAGGAAGGGAACGTATTTTCAATTTCTTAGAAGTAAAAAAGTAAACATTACGAAAGTCGATTATTTATCACTTCGGTTACTCCTTTACATGCGAATGCACACTCGTGAAACATTGATGTTAATTGAAAGGAAGGGAACGTATTTTCAATTTCTTAGAAGTAAAAAAGTAAACATTACAAAAGTCGATTATTTATCACTTTGGTTACTCCTTTACATGCGAATGCACACTCGTGAAACATTGATGTTAATTGAAAGGAAGGGAACGTATTTTCAATTTCTTAGAAGTAAAAAAGTAAACATTACGAAAGTCGATTATTTATCACTTTGGTTACTCCTTTACATGCGAATGCACACTCGTGAAACATTGATGTTAATTGAAAGGAAGGGAACGTATTTTCAATTTCTTAGAAGTAAAAAAGTAAACATTACGAAAGTCGATTATTTATCACTTCGGTTACTCCTTTACATGCGAATGCACACTCGTGAAACATTGATGTTAATTGAAAGGAAGGGAACGTATTTTCAATTTCTTAGAAGTAAAAAAGTAAACATTACGAAAGTCGATTATTTATCACTTTGGTTACTCCTTTACATGCGAATGCACATTCGTGAAACATTGATGTAAATTGAAAGGAAGGGAACGTATTTTCAATTTCTTAGAAGTAAAAAAGTAAACATTACGAAAAACGATTATTTATCACTTCGGTTACTCCTTTACATGCGAATGCACACTCGTGAAACATTGATGTTAATTGAAAGGAAGGGAACGTATTTTCAATTTCTTAGAAGTAAAAAAGTAAACATTACGAAAGTCGATTATTTATCACTTTGGTTACTCCTTTACATGCGAATGCACACTCGTGAAACATTGATGTTAATTGAAAGGAAGGGAACGTATTTTCAATTTCTTAGAAGTAAAAAAGTAAACATTACGAAAGTCGATTATTTATCACTTTGGTTACTCCTTTACATGCGAATGCACACTCGTGAAACATTGATGTTAATTGAAAGGAAGGGAACGTATTTTCAATTTCTTAGAAGTAAAAAAGTAAACATTACGAAAGTCGATTATTTATCACTTTGGTTACTCCTTTACATGCGAATGCACACTCGTGAAACATTGATGTTAATTGAAAGGAAGGGAACGTATTTTCAATTTCTTAGAAGTAAAAAAGTAAACATTACGAAAGTCGATTATTTATCACTTTGGTTACTCCTTTACATGCGAATGCACACTCGTGAAACATTGATGTTAATTGAAAGGAAGGGAACGTATTTTCAATTTCTTAGAAGTAAAAAAGTAAACATTACGAAAGTCGATTATTTATCACTTTGGTTACTCCTTTACATGCGAATGCACACTCGTGAAACATTGATGTTAATTGAAAGGAAGGGAACGTATTTTCAATTTCTTAGAAGTAAAAAAGTAAACATTACGAAAGTCGATTATTTATCACTTTGGTTACTCCTTTACATGCGAATGCACACTCGTGAAACATTGATGTTAATTGAAAGGAAGGGAACGTATTTTCAATTTCTTAGAAGTAAAAAAGTAAACATTACGAAAGTCGATTATTTATCACTTTGGTTACTCCTTTACATGCGAATGCACACTCGTGAAACATTGATGTTAATTGAAAGGAAGGGAACGTATTTTCAATTTCTTAGAAGTAAAAAAGTAAACATTACGAAAGTCGATTATTTATCACTTTGGTTACTCCTTTACATGCGAATGCACACTTGTGAAACATTGATGTTAATTGAAAGGAAGGGAACGTATTTTCAATTTCTTAGAAGTAAAAAAGTAAACATTACGAAAGTCGATTATTTATCACTTTGGTTACTCCTTTGCATGCGAATGCACACTCGTGAAACATTGATGTTAATTGAAAGGAAGGGAACGTATTTTCAATTTCTTAGAAGTAAAAAAGTAAACATTACGAAAGTCGATTATTTATCACTTTGGTTACTCCTTTACATGCGAATGCACACTCGTGAAACATTGATGTTAATTGAAAGGAAGGGAACGTATTTTCAATTTCTTAGAAGTAAAAAAGTAAACATTACGAAAGTCGATTATTTATCACTTTGGTTACTCCTTTACATGCGAATGCACACTCGTGAAACATTGATGTTAATTGAAAGGAAGGGAACGTATTTTCAATTTCTTAGAAGTAAAAAAGTAAACATTACGAAAGTCGATTATTTATCACTTTGGTTACTCCTTTACATGCGAATGCACACTCGTGAAACATTGATGTTAATTGAAAGGAAGGGAACGTATTTTCAATTTCTTAGAAGTAAAAAAGTAAACATTACGAAAGTCGATTATTTATCACTTTGGTTACTCCTTTACATGCGAATGCACACTCGTGAAACATTGATGTTAATTGAAAGGAAGGGAACGTATTTTCAATTTCTTAGAAGTAAAAAAGTAAACATTACGAAAGTCGATTATTTATCACTTTGGTTACTCTTTTACATGCGAATGCACACTCGTGAAACATTGATGTTAATTGAAAGGAAGGGAACGTATTTTCAATTTCTTAGAAGTAAAAAAGTAAACATTACGAAAGTCGATTATTTATCATTTTGGTTACTCCTTTACATGCGAATGCACACTCGTGAAACATTGATGTTAATTGAAAGGAGGGGAACGTATTTTCAATTTCTTAGAAGTAAAAAAGTAAACATTACGAAAGTCGATTATTTATCACTTTGGTTACTCCTTTACATGCGAATGCACACTCGTGAAACATTGATGTTAATTGAAAGGAAGGGAACGTATTTTCAATTTCTTAGAAGTAAAAAAGTAAACATTACGAAAGTCGATTATTTATCACTTTGGTTGCTCCTTTACATGCGAATGCACACTCGTGAAACATTGATGTTAATTGAAAGGAAGGGAACGTATTTTCAATTTCTTAGAAGTAAAAAAGTAAACATTACGAAAGTCGATTATTTATCACTTTGGTTGCTCCTTTACATGCGAATGCACACTCGTGAAACATTGATGTTAATTGAAAGGAAGGGAACGTATTTTCAATTTCTTAGAAGTAAAAAAGTAAACATTACGAAAGTCGATTATTTATCACTTTGGTTGCTCCTTTACATGCGAATGCACACTCGTGAAACATTGATGTTAATTGAAAGGAAGGGAACGTATTTTCAATTTCTTAGAAGTAAAAAAGAATTAAAGAATTAAAAAAGTGAAAGCAGTATTTAATAATTTCGCATTTCTTAAACTAAGTAATCGCTGTCGAAAAAAAGCACAAAAAGTTGAAGGTTAAGTGAGCAAATTTGAAAAATCTGTTTTGGAATAACAAATTGGCTCATGTAAACATGAATAAATATTTGTTAATTATTCCCTTATATTTGATGTAAGTCAATTTCTTATTCAAAACCACTGAACATAGGTATAAATTGAGTTCTCCAACAAAGTTCGTCCGTTTTAAGTAGTGAAGTAGTTACTACAATTCCAAAGTAGTTTGTAGTCACTACATTTTGAAAAAAAGTAGTTGTTGTTAACTTCATTTGTAACAAAGTAGTTGTAGTAAACTACAGAAGAAATTAGTTTTTCCGACCACTGGTCAAAATATAAAGTAGACAAGAAGAAAGATTTTGTTCCCTTTTATAATGTAGGATAATAGAGGTCAACTTACAAATACACTGACGGCATTCAGAGTGCCGGTAGTTTTTTACCGCAAAATTCATTTTAACCGGAACATGTTACGGAACAAAAAATATTATATACCGCAATTTTTACAGTAATAATCGTAGAATCTCTGAATTATTCTAATTAAATAAATGTTACTGTAAAAAATTACGATATAATATAAAAATGTTTTTTACAAATGTTGAAACCAAGGTGAAAGTATTTTATATCGTAATTCGATCCGGAATTTCTTATCGTGTAGGTTTTATTGTACTACGTTTCAAAACTTACTAAGTGAAGCCTTGTTCTTTTTAGTTTGAAAATCTGCACCTAACGTCAGCAGCTGAGAGACATTGATGACAAAAAAGAAGTCGAAAATGTACAAAATTATATTTCTATTAATTATAAAAAAAATTAAAACCTATGCATAACTATATCTCTACGAAATAATTGACTAACTTCGTTGATTTCGCATTTTAGAGATAGCAGTAATAAAGATGTCGTTGGATGCATCACTTTTCCTTTCATTTTATTATACATTATTTCATCAGAAAGGTCCTGAGTTCGAATCCCGGACAAGGCACAGATGTGCTTTAATTTTCTGTACTATCTATCTTTACTGTGAAAACAGCGTTAGCCCACCTAATATGGTGCCCCTGAAAGAGTGAGCAACAAATCTGCCCTACTACCTGAATTACGAGTGTCAATTGAGTTGGCATTGGAGGAAAATATATATATATTATTTTAATTATACATTAATTTATTATACATTTATTTTATTATATACTCGGAGCTGTCGGAAGTACAAAATTCGGAAATATTATGAGCCTTTTTTATTACTGCAACGTTCAGATAGTGAAAAAAAAAAAAAAAAAAAAAATCATGAATTTGTGATACTGAAATTCGGAAGGCTTCTTACAACATAATTTTTTAGTGATTCTTCGACTTCTCATATATTTGGTATTTTTCATTTATTCGTTAAAGCTTTTTGTAGTATCTGCACGAAATTTTGAAAAGACATATTTTAGTTATTTTACTTTTCTCTTAGATTTACTTTTTCTCTAGAAAATTATAAAACATTTTTAGATTTTATTTTATAACTTTTTAAAAAAAATAATTATAAAGTATGACGTTTTAATTTTAGAAATGTATTTTTTTTAAGCACTAGTAGCAAAATCTACGGAAGACAATTTAAATTAAGGACCTTTTTTTTCAAAATAAATTACTGAGTTTTAATATTGAAGCACAATATAGCTAAGTCAGAAATTAATTAGTTTTATCAAAGATTAGAAATATAAATTTTCTAAATTTTTGTAAAAATTACTCACAGAAGATTTGACAACATTTATGGACACTTTTTGTAAGGCTTCGAAGTTTGCATTTCTGAAAAATGTAAAGTTAGATTTTGGAATTGGAATATTTTTTTTTTTTTGACTTTTAAATTTTTGAGTTTTGGAAGGGCATTATATTTTTAGGTTTCAAATAACTTTTCACATTTTTAGGCTTTAGAATGAAGGACAACAAGTTCCGTAACTTTTCAGACTGCGTTTAAAAAATATGCTAATTTTAATCTTCTAGCTTAAGATTAAAAAGATTAATTAAAGTCGCAAAAAATTACAAAAAAAAGCAAAAAAGTTCTAAATTTGAAAATATCATTAATATTTACGCTGTAAGAAATGTAAGTCGACATATTAGTTAAATTAATTAATTTCGTATTTTTTAAAATTACATTCGTAAAGTCAGTTAGATAACATTTTACAAACAATATCAGACAAGTGGATTTCAAAATCTCAATAGCCTGAAGTGAATCTTTGACCTAGATTTATCGTCTAATGAAATGATTATATTAAGTTGTTGGGAGTTGCCGGCTTTGACGTTTGAGTGTACAAAGATGGTGCTTTTTTTACAATACCATATTTTTTTTTAAAAATAAAATATGTAAGTTTTTTTATTGCATAATTATAACTACAATTACTGTCATTGAAGTTTCCTTTTTCATTTTGTTTAAAGCCTTTTAAATGGGGCTAAGATGTTGAAGATAAAGCATATTTGGTTGTCCTTCCATTTAAAGAATATTAAGCGTGATTCTTCCATAAGTCTTAGATATTGAACCTAGTTTTCTAAGGTAAAAAGAATTGTCCTTTAAACAATAAGCAATCTTCCAATTAGAAAAGAATATTAAAAAATTATTTGATGATAAAATGTAATTCTGATGTTCTTGAATATTATAACTAAAAATTGATATATTTCTATTTATCATTATCAGTTATTTATTTACAACTTATTTTATTTTTAAATGACGTATATATTTCAGTTATTATCATATTTGTAACTAAACTTTTAAATAAAACTTCCGTTTAAAAATTGTTAATTTTTAAAAAAAATTTTTTTTATAAAAAGACTAATATGCAACATGGCTTTGAAAGTTTTCAAGGACATTACTACATTATTTTTCGTTTTAGGAATAATTTTATGATTTTTAGAGTATCTTTTTGTATTTTTTAAAGAAAATTTTTAAGAATGTTCAGGTCATCAACTGATACTAAACAAGTATAAAAATTTCAGTGAAACTATATACAATTTTAACATTCAAGAAAAATTTAAAAATTACAAAAAAAAAAAAAAAAAAAAAGAAAAAGAAAAAAAGTGGGCGCATTTTGTTAAATTTTGGACGTAGATTGAAATACGTATCAAGGAAAATGGACTTAGCTCGAATTTCATGCTTGAAGAAAAAGATGTAGTTCAAAATGAGCGTTTAAGAAAACGAGCATAGTTTGACATGCATACTGAGAAAAAATATGGTAAAAACTATCTGAATATGGTAAAATTTAACGTTTTTCTGGCTCTATGGGTATACCAAAAAAGCTCGATAATTTTTACTGAAGCGCTTTGATAATGATGTAGGTAAAATTAACCATAAAATATGGTTTTATAAAATGTGATAATGTAATAAATAGAAATTTATTATAGTTTTTTTTTATCAATACTTTTAAAGATGGGTTATTCTTCTATAGATAGCACCACTATGATAAAGTTTAAATTCAATCACAATAATGAAAATTTTTTTTGAAATTTTGAATTTGCCTTTTAAAATGGGATTTTTGGGGTGAATTGTGTGTAGTTAAATTTATTAATATTTAATGAGGATTGTATTATCACTTCTATAGTGTATTAGTGGGTTTATGATTATTTTTTCTTTTTTTTTTGTTCTGACGTCCGCCGGATGCGGGATGGCTCTGGAGTTGGTAAACAGGTCAATCTAGATTCTTTCGCCTTGCTGAAAGGAGGATAAAAGAGACGTGAAGAGTGGCTGAAAAATCATTGAATCTTACCGAGTGAGGTTGTGTTGAGACTGAGCTCGGAGCTAACATGGCAACCTAGATACGGACGAGGCGGTAAACGTCTCCCCGAAAGGCCTGAGCAACGAAAGACTGTTAATTTTTGGCACCTGAGAACAGATGAGGAAAAACTGAATTTTGGTAGAGATCAAGCTAAGCAGTTTGATAAGAAAGATACTATCGATGATATTATCGCCCATCATAAAAAACTAGCGGATAAAGGCAATTCAGGTAGTGCGATGCTTCTCCAAGCCTACCAGGAAAGAAGGAGAGAGCTTTTCCCTGAGGACTATGCAACAGAAACAGAAATGACCTCTGAATCAGAAATGACAACAGACACCATCATGCCTGCAGAGACCCCAGATACAGCACTCCCTCCGATCCTGAGAAAGCTGTGGATACCTCTGACACAGTGATTGACCCAGTCAACATAGAAACAGTACCTGAGTCAGAGATTGAAAAAACACTACAAAAAGCGGAAGAGTCCGACTCAATAGAGCCTCCTCCAAGCAAGAAGCGGAAAAAGAAAAAGAAAAGGAACTCCCCACAAGCCCTAGAAAAGCCGGACAAAATTTCCACTCCCACCAACCAGAAAGAAGCTACTACTGAAACAGCATTTACAGATGGAGCTTCCCCAGTTATTCCTAAACAGATAGAGAATCTACATACCAGTAGAAAACTGAAAATTCTCATCAGAGGACTCAAAACCGATGCTGAAATCCCAGCCATCGAAAAAGACTTATAGGATATTGGACTACGGCCAATAAGAACGGAGCAGATGAAAAAGAGGCGGGACCAAGAGTACAAGCTCCTCCCCCTTTTCATAGTCATCCTTACAGATAGTGCAAAAAATCGTGAGATCTACAATGTTGTACAACTACTGAACACTCCAGTGCAGATCGAAAGATTTCGTGGCGGCCGCCACGAAATACAATGTTACCGCTGCCAAAAATATGGACAGACACAGAAGTCTTGCAATGCTGAACCGGCATGCATGAAATGCGCCAATGCGCATTTTACGTACTTGTGTACGAAACCGATATGTGAGCCGGCAAAGTGCATAAACTGCGATGGTGAGCACCCAGCCTGTTTTTCAGGCTGCGGTGCAAAACCCAAAAGACAGCCTAGAGGTCCAGCCCAGCCCAGAAACACCTCGGATAAAGCCACCAGATTCCTTTACATCTTTAAGGAACTACAACAGCTACTAAAGGATCAGGAACTCCTGAACCTTCTCAAATTCCTGCTAGCAGATAAGTCATAGAAGCACCTACAAGCCTACACCCACCCAGGACGACCACAATTTATTTGTGGCATTTCTCTTTTTACAAAGACATTATTCTCGGCGCTCACGGGCACCATCTTCGATGAAGCAGTGTAGTGTCCGCTTCGCGGACAGGTACTGCGTAAATAACTTTAGTTCAAGTTCAAGCTGAAAAATCAGTACCACGGAGAGGACGGAGCTTGCCCGCTGGAAGGCTGATCCGTGACAGCACCGCGGAGATGATGGATTGTTGTCTTGAGGAAGGTAAACTGAAGTCTCTAGCAGGATGAACGACCGTGATAAGCTGAAAGCCGATATATTCGAGACTGTGGGCCAAATCCGAATGTACCCATACTGAAAGTCCGGTGTTCCCCTTGTGCCTGCCTAAGCCTAAAGAAATTGGAATAGCTGGAGTACTTTTGATATCCGAGACTAGGAGTTTGTTTGTCCACGAGCTCATCTGCAATTCCGGTGGGTGTTCCAGAAGGTGATCCGTAAATTTTTTGGGTGCTTATAAAACTTTAATCTTAATTTGGATATCATTTTAGAGGAATAATTTACCCTAAATTTTTAACTGTTTATACTGTGTGTTTATTTTAAGGAGAACCATTTGAATTTAAGCTTGATTACAAGATATCATAATCTAAGTTTTAAGCGATTTTAGTAGTTTTAGTGATTTTTATTTCTTAAATGTCTTTTTTGAACTTTATGAATGGAATGTTATGTTTGAGAATTTTAAAATTGCATGTTATTGAATAGGTTAAGCTTGTGTAGAAAAATCAAGAACTTGAAGTAATGTATAATGGGAAGTGTTTATGCCCATGTTAGCATTTGGAAATGTGTGGAGTTATGTTTATTGAAAATTTAGAGTTGTAATAAAATTTAATTTAAATGTTAAGAGTTTCCTGTAATTCATTAGTTATTTGTCTATTGTAGAACCTGGGTAACTGTTACCAAAGTTAAAATTAAGAGATCACAGCTTGAGGAGTAACGGTACAATAAAGTTTGCTAAATTTGAACAAATTTGGTAAATGAGAAAAATTTTGTCATGATACCTTAGAGTATGGCATAAAAGCCATTTATTTGGTTAAATTTGCTCTTCAGTTCTTTATATTTTACTAAATGTGTGAGAATAAGAATTAGAAATTTCGAAAACCAGAATTTCCAGTAAATTGTCACCATAGGAATGGAAAATTGCAAAATAACTGGTTTAAACACCATATATTTTGGTTTTATTAACCAAAATTATGTTTTTTATTTCATAACTAGAAAAGTCGTTTTTCATACAGTACGGTAATTTTGGTGAAATTGAAAAAACAACGTTAGATATACGAAGACGTTTATTAAGCTAAATAAATAAATAAATAAATAAAATCAAATTTTTGGAATCCAGGACATAAGAAGCATATGTTCTTCGCACTCACATTCAAGTATTAAGAATTGGAGTTTGACGCTTTAGGACATTATTCATGTTTTTATTTTGTTGTCACTTTTAAAATTATTTTTAATTGACTATATGGCAAATCTTTCTTTGTAAATTAGTATAAATTTCGTTTTTTTGAATTTTCTTCAATAAGACTCGATATTGAACCTAGTTTTCTAAGGTAAAAAGAATTTTCTTTTAGACAGCAGGCGATCTTCCAATTTGAAGAATATTAAAAAATATTTTATGATAAAATGCAATTCTTGAAGATTGTAACTAAAAATTAATATATTTCTATTTATCATTATCAATTATTTATTTACAATTTGTTTTGTATATAACTGACGTATTTATTTCAATTATTATCTAATTTTTTACTAAACTTTTAAATACTGCAGACGTTTAAAAAATTTTTTAAAGTAATCTTTTTATAAAAAAGGCTAATAAGCAACATAGCTTCGAAAATTTTCAAAGCCATTATTTTTCATTTTAAAGATTTTTTTGATAATTTTTTGAGTAACATTTTGTATTTTTAATGACAATTTATTTATAGAATGTTCAGGTCATCAACTGATCATAAATAGGTATAAAAATTTCAGTAAAATTCTTGTTTTAAAAACTACCTATATACATTTTTAACGTTCAAGTAAAAGTTAAAAGCGAAAGGAAATGTTGGGGCATTTTTTTTTAATATTTTAAACGTAGCTTAAAATACGTTTCTCAAAATGCCCGTTGAAGAAAATGAGCATAGTTTAATATGCATACTGAGAAAAAAAAGCATTTTAAAAAGTACTTGAATATGGTAAAATTTAACGTTTTTCTGGCTCTATGGGAAAACTAAAAAGCTCGGTAATTTTACTGAAGCGCTTTGATAATGACATTGGTAAAATTAACATAATAAAATATGGTTTTATAATGTGTGACAAAATTTGGTAAATGTGAACATATTTGATAAAAGTAATAAAATTTGGTAATTTTATTATGATACCTTTGAGTATGGCATAAAAACCATTTATTCGATTAAATTTAGTTTTCAGTTTTTTATTTTATACTAAATATGGGATAATAAGAAAATCGAAAACCAGAACTTCCGGTATACCGTTACCGTAGGAATGGAAGATAGAGGTCGAAAATTTAAGCCTCTTATTTTTGCGTATTTTCCATATCTCTGAAATTATTATAGCTGATGATAAAATGTTTGAAAATAATTGTAAAATTCCTCTTTTAAGGATAATTTAATGTTAAATAAAAATTTTTGAAAATTATTTATTAATCTTTATTGATAATTTTAAAATGGTTGAAAAACTTTTTAGTATTTATATACGCACATTTTCCATCTTATTTATGATACTAAATAACATTAAATGAGCATAATTTGTACATGATCAGCTCAATAAATTCTAGGTAATTCTAGGTAATAAAATGAATAAATATGTATAAAAAACGCAAAGATTTCATTTTTCTAAAGCTATTGGACCTATTACGTACACATTTCTAATTTTGTCATACTTCCGTTTCTTTTCCACAATTGTTTGTTATTATTTAATAAAAATGATAAACAATTATTTTTTTCAATGAAATTATCCAAGAATTAACGCGTTTTTTCATTGCATGCAAAAAGTTTTTGACAAACAGTAATAGTAGTTCTAAAGTTATATCGAAATACGATACGAAAAATCAGGTTGACATTATTAGGTTCAAATTTATGAATACTATACTGACTTAATTATTTTGACCTTTGTTTTCATGTCTAGTCCAGTCCAGTAGTTCCAATTTAAGATCAATAAATGTGTAATTTGAGTTAAGAAATATTATTTGAGATAGTCGAAGAAGATGTTTTTAAATCTCAGAACTTTTTTTTTAATATTTAAATGCAGCGTGCTAAAATTTATATGCAAGAAAGATTTGGGTAATTGAGTGTTATGCAACAAAAGAAGAAAAAAAATCGTAATTTACTATAATCATTCAATTAATCAAACATAATTCACAGATTTTATATGTTTCCTTTTTTTAGTCTGACATTTTTAACAGGATTACAGATTTACCCTTTTATTACTATACTAAAATATTTCAGAATCAACATTACTTTTTAAAATTATAAAAATAAAAGTTTTATGATTAATTTAATTTGAGTTTATATAGATCAATCGAATTTTAAAATATTACTTTACAAATCAATTCTGATTCAAATGTAAATGCTCTAATTTATAACAAAATCTTAACTGTTAACAAATATGTCAGATTTAAAAATAACCCTTTCCTTTAATTTGAAACATTTTAATATCTTTCAAATTTTAGGCCTTTTGGCGTGAGAGTTTTTAAATATTGTCAAATTTTATGCTTTGACAGCCAACTGAAAATTTGTCTGGCCGTAAACATTTTTCTTATTTTTATCACACATAGTTTTTTGAAACTTTTTATCTTTTATTAGACACTATCTGATACTTATTATGGAAATGGCAAAGCAGACTCAGATTTAAAAAGTTGAAAATATAAAATATTTAACTTATCAAGGGATTTATCTAAACTTATTAACTTTATCTATTTATTTATTAAAAAAAAAAAAAAAAAAAAAAAAACTGAGTTTGTTTTTGTTTGCTAGCCAGCTTATTAAATTTGAAAGCTAAAAAATTTATTTCGCAAGAAAGAACAATTTTTGAATTTGTGGCGCCATCTAATGCGCAGAATACGAACTAATTTAATATCTTTCCGTAAAAGGTGTGAAAACGTTTTGGAATTTGATATATCTACAGTTGCAACAGCAAATGCTGTTATAAAAATTAATTACTTATTCTTGCAAAAAGAAAAGAAAAAATTGTGTTTCTCTAACACATTATGTATTCTTGTGTTCCTTAAACGCAAATTCCCGTCTTAAAAAACTGAGATCAACTATTGAGAAAACGAGCGACATGTGAAATTTATATAACAGTTATTTTATGTAAAGAATTAATCTTGCTTGAATTATTTTCGAAATAATTTTATCGATTCTTGAAAATAAATTCTTAAAATGAAAAAATTTTAAAACCTAAAAAAAAAAAGAAAGAAAGAAAGAAAGGGGAAAAAAAAAAAAAAAAATCGTCTGAAACTTATCACAGTTTTAATTTGGCCTAAAGTATGCCTTTTATCTTTATTTTGAAATTTTAAGAAGAAAAAAAAAAAAAAAAAATGATTATCTTAACTTAAATAAATTTATTTGATTCAAGCACTAAAGTTAGGTAAAAATACATTTTTTTAAAAAAAGTTTGAGGATTTTTAAATCTGATGAAAAAGAGTTTGTCGACTTCCAGTTGAATTTACAATTTTTACAGTTATGCATTTTTAAGATGACCAAAGGTATGTATTTTTTGTTTTGACATTTTCAGCAAAGAAAACGATTATTTCCACTTAAAATTAACTTATTTTATTCTAGCACTTTGGATAGATTTTTAGGACAAAAATAAATTTTTTTAAAAAATTTTTTGGGGGCTTTTAAATTTGATGAAAAATGTATAATGTTATTGTTATTATAAATGTTTGTTGACTTTCAGTTCTTTTTACAATATACAATTTTTATCTTGGTTTAAAATTTTTTGTATTTTATTATAAATATTTTACCCGTATGTTTTTAGTAGTATCATTTCAGATTTAGGAGAAAACTATTTGATGCTAAAGATATAGACAAGTGTCCAATGTAGCAACATTGTCAACTTTTTATTTAATGTTTTTTCTTGTGTTACATATATTGTTTCCATTTCTTTCATTCAAGAAATCGAACATTTTATAATGGGTATTTTTCATTCATCATTTATTGTAAAATTATTGTAAGAAATAAACAAAATTAATTATCTGTTTTGTAGAATTAGGGTTAAAATTTGTTCAAGTCTTCGATTTTGATAACATCAATAGAGTTAAAAATTAGTTTTTTCTTGATTAATAAAAATTGATATTTGATAAAATACTCTGAAATTTTCTAATGTTTCAATATTTAACATGAATCAGCCAAGCACTTTTTTTATTGGTCTTTGAAAAAAAAAATTTATGTTTTTGGTGCGATAATGTCTCAGCGCCATTGAATGTTGTTCTAAGCCCTTTATATGTTGAGTGTTGCGAATTTTTCTTTCTATGTTATTAAGTCTTGTGCCATATGTTTTATGCTATTATTTTAAGGATATCATGTTCACTGAATTGGTAAAATAATGTTAAAGTGAGTATTTATTTTTTAATGCATATTTGCCTACTAATTGGCATATTTGATTTTCTTTTTTATCTTGTCAGTTTAATGTTCAATTTATATTACATAATGCAATTCATTTTGGTAATTTATCTAACTTCTTAAGATGCTTGAAGTGTTGGATAAACACAATTATATATATAATAATTTCCTTCATTCGATTTATGGCTCACGATTTTTTAAAATTCATAAAATACAGAAAACATTTCTGAATGTTAAAGCTACGTGCAAATTTATATACAAATATTAATGCTAAAATTTCCTAAAATAACAAGTCTGTTCACCATTGTATTGTAGACATAAAAGTGGTATATATATTCACTGATATTTTTAGTTGACTTTAGTTCAATTTAATATAAATCATAAGTCATTAAATTCTAATCAAGCTTTATTTAGATGACAATTGGTGACATCAGAAGTCTCACCCGCTCTCCCAGCTGGAGGGGGGTGGACTTACTTTCAGACAGTAGTGGCGAGGCTTAGGTTGACAACATCATACAGCAAAAAAGCCACGCTAAAACAATTGTCCTGCATTATATACTATTAATCCAAAGGGGTGAAAAGTCCAGTCGTTACATTCCTTGTATTCGTACACCTTAAGGAAAATCATTTTATGCTTCTTAATATGGAAGTGACAGAGGGAAAGATTCTAAAAATAACTCCTCCTTTGAAATATAAATCTAATTATAATTCATGGTGTGTTTACAGCCTTGAATTCCCAAAATAGAATATCTCTACGCTTATTCTTTAACAAAGACATTTCATGAAAACGAAAGAGTTTTAATTCTTTTATTAATACAAAAGTATTATAATTTTTGTATTACATACATACATTAGGATTTATTTTATAACGAAGAAACTAACATAAAAAGATTAATAGAAGCTTTTTATGTCTCTCTCTCTCTCTCTCTCTCTCTCTCTCTCTCACACACACACACACACACACACACACACACACACACACACACACACACACACACACACACACACACACACACACACACACACACACACACACACACACACACACACACACACACACACACACACACACACACACACACACACACACACACACACACACACACACACACACACACACACACACACACACACACACACACACACACACACACACACACACACACACACACACACACACACACACACACACACACACACACACACACACACACACACACACACACACACACACACACACACACACACACACACACACACACACACACACGCACGCACACACGCACACACGCACACACACACACACACACACACGCACGCACGCACGCACGCACGCACGCACGCACGCACAGATATATATGTAACATAAAAAGCTTCTATTAATATTTTTATGTTAGTTTCTTCGTTATAAAACAACTCCTAATTTATTACTAATTAATTTAAAATCGAAACACTTTATCATACTTTTAAAAAGCCACATCCTGTTTATAAATCTATTTTTGGCCCAACTATGCATAAATTTAAATAAAGACATTTCTCCCTTTAAGCTTCGTGGGAATCACGTGATCTATTTAATTAACCAATAGTAATTTCGAAGATTTCCCTCTTTCCCTAAATTGAAACATTTTACGGATTACAAGATTTTCCCTAACATGTAACCGAGGAGCGCAACTTTTCGTACACACTCTCATGACTGCTCGTGTCTAATAAATAATAAATAAATTTTGTATCCTCCTTCCCGGCCTAAGACCTGTTTTAATCCTTCCACTCGGCAACGACGTTATATATATATATATATATATATATATATATATATATATATATATATATATATATATAGTGTTGATAATTAAAGAGTTGTAGGAATTAAATATCTGTTAAAAGTAAGGAACATTACAGGAACAACGTAATTCCTTTTGTACTATATAGAGTTTTTTTTAATAGAGTACTGAATAGAATTTATTATTTACTATATTTTATTATTATTTTTAATCTTATAGAAGTGCAGCATAAGTGTGAATCTAGTGAAGCATGTTTTCCTGAGAAATGACCACCCAGATTAATCCTTTGTTCAATTTGGATAGTCATTTTTCACATACTCTCTTAGATTTTTCCAAGAAATTGATGTGGCTGAATTGCATTTCTCATGTAAAGAGAAGCTAAATTTTTCTCATATTTCGTAATGGAATACTTTGATTTACTTTCCTCTGATAATTGCTTAAGAAGCGATCAATTTATTCGAAAACAAAATGAAAATTATATATTTTTTTTGGATATATTTGATAAGTTAGAATACTTTGGGAAAGCATATGCGAAGAAGAAACAAAAACATCGAGCTATTACTAATCATTTTGTTAACAATTGAAATAAAAATGTGGGAATTTAAATAAAAACCACGCAAATGTTAAAGATGCGCAGGTTAGCACAAACAGTACTTCGTCAGGGGTCACACTACCATGCCAATATGTTGGAATCTTTCTGCAGTCAGGTTTTATCTAATTTGTGCTATAAATCAGTTTAACTCTATTAGTTATTTACTTTTCAGCAACTTTTTATTTGCTTTCACATAATTAAAAAAAAAAAAAAAAAAAAAATTGAGCACTGAAGGTAAGTGCACTTTTTTAATTTCTTCTGAACTATAATACTTTTATCTTTCTTTAACATTAATTTATTTTTAAAGTAATTGGTTGTATTTATTATGAGACGTATAAAAGTTATTAATTTAATGTATAGATCAAAATGAAAACATTTA